>JARQZK010005147.1:52500-250000 GCA_030704885.1 Cynegetis impunctata
TTTTTGTCACTGTGAACAAAATATATGATTCATATTAAAATTTTTTTTGGAAGAACGATTAAATCTTATCAGATAATGAAGAATGATATTTGTCTTAAATGTGTAATACATGAGAGTATTTTTATATTATATATTATATTATATATTGACAACAAATAATGCATACTTTCTTCCAAATAAACATTTTCCAAGCATCCAATAATTTTATCACATTCATGCAAATCATGTTTTTCTATACTTGTCTCCACTTGTGGTATGGAACTTCATTTTGAGGAAGCACCATTAACAAAATACGAATTCGGATCACAAACGTAGATCTCTTGGTCAGCGTTGTTTACTTCGCTGGAATATGACTCCAGTATAGAAATATAACAAGTTGAGATATTTTTGTAATTAATTCATCTTTTTTCACTTGAGTCTGTCATTGAGATATAATAATATGAAATTTATACCTTGAAAATAATAGAAGTATTCAATGCATAATCAGAAATCGAAATTAAACTGGCGATAAGTTCTTCAAATATTCAAATATTCAATCATTCAATGCATATATATATATATATATATATATATATATATATATATATATATATATTTTTATATATATATATATTAATATATATATATTTATAAATATATATATATATATATATATATATATATATATATATATATATATATATAGAAAAATATATATATTTATATATATATATATATATATATATATATATATATATATATATATATATATATATATATATATAGGCGTTTTTGATTTGTATCAGACAGTGAATTGCTCATTTCATATAAGGAAAGAATATTCTCATTTTTCATATCATTTCAATTAGCTTAACTGATCTAATAATGACGAGAAGTTCAGTAATACCTATTCCTTGACCATTGTATATCCACTTAAATATTACACATATTTATATATATATATATATATATATATATATATATATATATATATATATATATATATATATATATATATATATATATATATATATAAAGATCTATTCCATTTGAGTGTTGAAGTATTGAAAATAATTTGTTCAAAACCCAGTAAGTATGAGATATTTGAATTTAACATCTTAATTTTGTCTTATTTGGTGTGTTCGCCCAATTTGGCAATGCGGCTTGATTCATTAGATGATGGTGAGTTCGGTATCATCGAATTGAACGATCGGAACGTTACCACTGACATTAGCATAACCGGTCCAGCAGGTCCACTCTTAGCGACCTCGCTCCAGCCTCCCGCGCTCTAGAACCATTGTGCGACAGGAATGCAGTCTTCGTCCCGCCATGGACTCAGCCCATAAACTAATGTTGCTTGATACCACCTAACAAATCTTTAAGCGTGAAGTAAAATATTAAGCTAACAACTGACCATTACAAACCCTTTTCATTTAGCTCATCATCCACGACCTCCAGACTGCATGCTTTCGTTCTTTGTTTCAAATTAGAATTTTTGTGAACTATAACCGACTCTGCCAACATCAGTTTTCCTTCACCTTTTGTATTGACACACACACACACACACACACACACACACACACACACACACACACACACACACACACACACACACACACACACACACACATATATATATATATATATATATATATATATATATATATATATATATATATATATATATATAAATATTCATATTGCTAAGTTTGTTGAGTTATTTTGGAAAATTGAGTTAAAGTTGAAAAAAAACCAATGTATTTCATTAGAAGTGTAAATACTGAACGTAACATATTCAAAACTCAGTCCGTATGAGTTAACTGAGATATTTCCTTTATATATATATATATATATATATATATATATATATATATATATATATATATATATATATATATATATATATATATATACATATATCAAAAAAATATAAAAACTGCTTAAACATGAACTTTAAAATAATTGAAAAGTCAAAAACAAACAAATGTTAGGAACATTAAAATTTTGCGGCTGTGGCCGTCTTGCGTTGCTAGTTACGTGCCATTAAGACCATTATCAGCAATCAGGTATGCTAATATAAGATGGTAAAGGAAACCATAGAAATCCTTACCCACGTAAATAAAATATATATATATATATATATATATATATATATATATATATATATATATATATATATATATATATATATATATATATACTTGACAATTAAAACAAATAATCTTTCACCTCATAATAACAATTTTCTGCCAAGAAATGCTTCAACTTTCTTTTGAATATATTTATATATGTTGTATATATATATATATATATATATATATATATATATATATATATATATATATATATATATATAATAAGATTCATATAAGTCATCAACAAATAATTGAAAAAATCAAAACCCATTATAAGTTATTTGTCGTAGTTTTATAAGCAGTTGAGTAGTCAATATATAGCTTCAGTCTAATAAAATTATATGAGGCTTAAAACTTATTGTACAAAAAAAATTTCTTTCGGTATCTCATTAGACCAAATGAGCTGAAATTTGGTAACTTGTTCTGTTTCTGAGGCAGAACGGTCCATTTTTAATTTTTGGGCGACGGAGTGGCAAGGAGGTGCATGAACAAAATTACTGGTGGCAAAATGTGTGGAAATCAATTATGGGCAACATATCTAAAACTCAGATATCTAGAATTTTTCAGAGGTTGCATCGAGTTAAACAATTTTACCTCCAAACCCTCTTCAAATTGAGTTAGAGGATAATAATTTTCACTATAAACGCCGCTATTTTTATGTGGAGATTACTATTTGAAATTTGAAACCTGGTTTGAGTTGATATTAGTCATTTTAATGTCAAGATATCACGTATTTTGGTAGAGGTTTTGATCACTTCCACACCCATTCAAAGTTGATTTGGAGGTCAAGAATTTGTATATAAAAAAGAACATCAGAAGACTACGAATTTTCCTCTTTCTTGTTATCAGTTTCGAATATATTGCACGTGATACGCATTACTGTATTTGCAAGTTTATAGGAGAGGTTGAATTTAATGTCTCAGTCATTATTGTTATTATATGGTAGTGAAATTTTCCACTAATGAACCCATTAATCAATTTCACATCAATGGTCTAACTTTTTCTGGGATATATTTCACAGGAATTTCCATCAACTGACAGTTCCTCGTATTATTCACCTGTCTAAGTGGCTTATTTATCTACATACTTTCTGATCGCATATGATATTGGCATCTGTTCAATTCAATTTCCAACTTTCACAAGGTAATGCATATTTTTAGTCATTAAATGTGGACAATCCAACATGAGTAAAGGTATATTATAAGATGCACCTTTTCTGCTTGAGGTAATAAACAGGTGTGGCAGTCAACTTTCTAGTACTATTTATTGTCGTTATCACATTTCGATATACTTTTGCAGCATTTCTTGTGGAGCTCGATATTTTTAGAGTTTTAATTTGAAATTCGGCTGTTAATCTTTTAGAACTTCAGTTAACTGAAAAAAAAATCTCGAAAAATACCTGGGGTTTTTCGAACATTGTTGAAACAATCTTCCTATTCTACATAAAGTGAACAAGGAAAATTCTTCAAAAATTTGAAAAATTATCAAACAACTTTCCAAGGAACTGGTTATATGTATTACTCGACGAGAATTCTACATTCACAATCCAATTATAGAAATCGACAAGTTATCCCGACTCAAAATCTGCATACATCTGTTTCGATCGTATTAGATATCATCAGTTCAGCTCACTTGACCAGGACCGAATTAGCAAATTTCTTATTGTTCCCCAATAGAAATCGTGACCGAGTTACTGTCTGGATAACAACCCAAAGCGCCCTCCCTGAGGATATTGGAAACCAACAATTCACCGCTTAGATCGAAAATGCAGAATACCCTCGGGAACATTAATTCCTATCCAGATAGTAACTTGGTCACGATTTGTATTGGGGAACAATTAGAAATTTGTTAATTCACTCCGAGTCAAATGAGCTGCACTGATGAGATCTAATAAGATCGAAACAGCTGAATGCATATTTTGAGTCGGAATGACGATAGCTATAATTCATTTTTGGATTGTGAGTGTAGAATTCTCGTCGAGGAATACATATAACCAGTTCCTTGGAAAGTTGTTTGATAATTTTTTTTAATATTGAAAAATTTTCCTTGTTTACTTTATGTAGTATATTGAATTGACTTTGTTCGTGTCTACATTCCCTCCAAAGTGAATTAGAATATGTTTGTGAAGGTCGGAAGTGCGCTTTCGGCGTGTAAAATTTTTTCATTCTCCGCCGCTTTTTTTTTGTTGAAAATTTCATATTTTTCGAGGTTTTCAAGGTTCTACACACCTCTGCAGCTCCTCCAAATAGAGTTGGGGGATTGATGGGTATGTGAATTGAGTTGGTGTTAGGACAAAATATGACTCTTTCATGAAGCACTGCTGCACAAGCTTTTTTAATTTTATTTCAAACAATTTTCAGTAATCCAAGTAAATATTTTAAGGTGAATTCATTGTAGTCAAACGATAGTTTCGATGAGCAAAAGTGTTGAACAAATTATATATGACGCTCATACCTATTCGAAGTGGAAAACAATTGATGCAATTCTTTTTATGTTTCATAACACCACATTGTTTGTTAGTAGTTTTCAAATATGAAAAAATCGTTGTATCAACATTGATATCAGTTTAATGAGTTTTCTATTGAATGTTTTTCATTGCTCGTTGGAACAATAAAGTTATTTTCAATTATATGCTTGCTGAATCATTTATGCAGCTAATTATTCATTTCACAAGCTTATCGAAACAGGAACATGTTAATTCTTATATGTTTCGAAAATTCATGACAATTATTGAGATTATGTTTGAATACTCTAATTGTTTTGGAAAATTTACATCTTGCAAAGAAACGTTCTGTTATTCTTCATATAAAATCAACGGTTATTGCTAAATACCAAGAAAAATTTCTCATATATATCATCATATATATCATCATATATATCATAATATATATATATATATATATATATATATATATATATATATATATATATATATATATATATATATATATATATATATATATATATATATATATATGTATATTTATTCGAATTGTTGTTGCCTGTGATCTATTTAAAATTCTAAATAAATAAAAAATTTCATTAAAAACGGCTACTTCCATATAAACGAACTATACCGATAATTTTTGCTTTACTTGTTTAATATTTCCCAAAACTAATTTTCTTTTTTAATGTTAATTTACTCTTTCTGAGATCTCTCGGATAGAATTAATCGCCTCCGTGGCAAAGTTTGACCAAATCTCCCATACCGGAGAGTTCAAACAATAAACCACAAATAAGTGATTTTCTTCCATAACAGAGGATTTTATTATAAAAATTTCATTAAAAACGGCTACTTCCATATAAACGAACTATACCGATAATTTTTGCTTTACTTGTTTAATATTTTCCCAAAACTAATTTTCTTTTTTAATATTAATTTACTCTTTCTGAGATCTCTCGGATGGAATTAATCGCCTCCGTGGCAAAGTTTGACCAAATCTCCCATACCGGAGAGTTCAAACAATAAACCACAAATAAGTGATTTTCTTCCATATCAGAGGATTTTATTTATTAAACTATTTTCATCTCCAAATTTTCAATCCAATACTTAGCTACGCCGTTCTGATGAGGACCAAAGAGTCCGAAACACGTGTCAACGGCTGCTTCCATATAAGCGTACTATTCCGATAATTCTACTCCACTTCTTTAATGTTTTCCCATAACTAATTTCTTTGTTGTTAGATAAATAGTACGCCTATTATTATTATTTTTCAAACATTACGTAGGTAAAGGTTTGGTTTCCCTTACGATCTAATGATAAGAATTTGAATATTAATATTAGACTGAATAGCATATACAAAGCAGCCCTGTTTTATTCAATTTTTTCAAATCAATAAATGTCAAAGAAATTTCAATTGCGAATGTCGTGGTGAGGCGTCAACTTTTTTGATAAAATCGAGTTTTTTTAAGATTCAACCAGCCTGTTATTGCTAATAATTATCAAAAGATTACATATGTATATATATATATATATATATATATATATAATATATATATATATATATATATATATATATATATATATATATATATATATATATATATATATATATATATATATATATATATATATATATATATATATATATAAATTAAATATAATATATATATATATATATATATATATATATATATATATATATATATTTATATTTTTATATATATATATTTAATAACGAGGTCAATATTTGTCTTAATTTTTTTGATAAAACTAATTATTATTATTTAAAATAAATTATTTCTTCTAAAAGGACGGATATGAATTTCGTACATGCAAGGACATAAGAGATTGAACATATAGCTCCTTTGTAAACGGACTATATTCATTGAACAAATATACGATTTTATTTTTTCCGAACATTTTACTTGATAAATTGACTGAAATTGAACAAATTCATTGTTCAAATGAAACTTTAAAATTGAATTTTTAGTTACCTAACTTAGCTCCACAGTAAAACCTTTTGGTTTAAATTATTCTTAGTATATTTATATTTTGTTTAAAGTCCTGAACACGAATAACAAATCGAATTGAGAAATAATTACTTCTTTGTTAAGGTCTGTTCACATCATACATTGAAAGTTTCGATTGTGTGGGTAACGGGTAGATAGTATATAATTTCTCGAAAATTAACACATCATCATCCTAGAAATCATTACAGATGGAAGACTTCATCGAGTGGTTTGTGGTCCACAAAGTGTGTAATTTACAATTCCGTTCGAGAAACCTCATAATTGGATTGATAATGAGAGATACAAGCATGAATGTAAATTAATGAGAATTACAAGGAGAAGCTGACAATATCGAAAAGTAACTTCCAAAGTGGAATTGAGGGGTAGTTGCTAATGAGACTAAATGAATTTCAGCTACTTGAAAATTTGATAATTTACTCTGAATCCTTATTATTCCGAGCAAGAAATGTCGAAGCAAATATTTTTTTTGTAACAAAAAATATGTACGGAATATCAAAAATGAACGTAATTTTCTCTTCTATGAAACGAAACCTAGTACACTGGGATGGAAAAAAAAGGAAACACACGTGTTTCATTCCTCCCTGAAGTATGTGTCAGGGAGGCGGGCAGCTTGAGTTTGGGATTAACTCCTTCAGCCAGATCAGAGGATACATTTGTATGTACAAGTGCGTTGAGGATAGGTGGGACGGGATATTTATGGAACATAGGAAGTGTGGGTAGGGTTCAGAGGATAAATACTGGCACAGCATTCGCCTTATAAGTTTGCAAGCAGTGACTTACATTACCATGAGGAAACCTCTGAAAAAACTCATGGCAGACCAGTCGGCCCCGGGGTTTGAACCCGAGACCTCCCAAATACTAGCCAGCGTACCTAACATACTCGACTAACTAGCTTGGTACAATTAATTATGTCGAACACAATTGGATGTTCGATGAGGCCCCGGAGTGATCATCGAGCATCCAATTGTGTTCCTCCGGGGCCTCATCGAACATCCAATTGTGTTCGACATAATTTATTTTACCAAGCTAGTTAGTCGAAAGTAGCCTATAAATATTAGCCTACAGTTCACACAACTTATCTTTTGTTGTAGGGGCTTATTTGAGTATTTCTTTGAATTGAATATTGATAATTCGACAGATGATAACTTAATGGTTTGAACACCTAAATTAGGCTATATAAATTCTAATATAGCCAGAGCTAGTTAAATAAATTCAGTGTGAAAATGGTTATCGCTAGGACTTATTTTTCTCAAGGAAAGAATACCAGGACTCAATTGTTTATAAATTTCGGTGGTTTTATTTTTGAATAATCGACTGATTGTCTGCTATTTTATACATAATATATAGCCATTGGATGAATTTGTCCGTTACTTTGTGATAATAAAAATGATAAATATAAATGAGAAAGAATTTACTTTGTTTTTTATCGAATTTTTTTTAAATAGTGATAAAAAGCAAAGTAAATTGTTTCTCTTTTTTCTTTAATATATAGCCTATGGAACTTCATTCATCTTCGAGTCTTTTTGCTATGCTCGAAGTTGTCGGTCATAGGGATTAAACGATTAAAGTTGAGCTATTGTTTTTACTCATATTTGATTTTAGGTTTTTCTGCTATTATGTGTTGAAACTTTGTAAAATACATATTTTCTTTTATCTCGAGGGACCTACAGTTTAACGCCGGTTCCGAGCGGCCAATGAGCTTGTAAACGATGTACATTACCCAACAATTTAATCATATATATAGAACCACTGAATTCCGGACATACACAACACCCAAGAGTAAGGTGGGACTCGAACCCACAATCCTCGGTTTACAAGCAGTACACCTTACCGCTTGGTCTACCGAGGCCTCCAATACATATTTATTTACTCCATAAAATCCTTTAAAATGATATTAATCCAATTCTAGCAACATTTAAGATTTTTTTTTTTATTTCAAATAACCGCACTAACCCTTTGGATTATAGGCGGTGGAGTTGATACATAATATTTATAATTTCCTAATTAAATCTATGTTTTGCAAAAATACAATGATTTTGTTACTGTTACTATAAAGTAACATTTCTTTTAAGTTAGAGGATATGTTACTACGAATACTTCGCCGAATATATGTAAACCACCCGATAGCAAGACTGATCAAAAGAGAACTTCTCACTATCCAAACATTGAACAAAGAAGTAATACTGCTTTGGGTACCTTCGCATATAGGAATAAGTGGAAATGAATCGGCTGATAAAAATTCTCGAGAAGCAATCAATAACCCGAACCAGGCAGCGCTGCAATACACTCCTTCAATTGATATGAAATCCTTCATCAAAAATAAGATTAAGAATACTTGGAACATAGAATGGCAGGCCTCACAATCGAAACTACAAGAAATCAAACCGAACGTGGGACCTTGGCAAAATCAATTAACGAAAAGAAGAGAACAAGTGATAATGACTCGACTACGCCTAGGACACACTAAGCTCACACATGAATACTTGCTTTCTAGACAAAATGAACCAACTTGTGATATGTGCGGAGCTCAACTAACAGTGAAACATATTATAGTGCAGTGCCCTTTACTCCAAATTCAAAGAGACACATATAACATATCCTCTAACATTTAAGATTTGAATTCCCTAGAATGAAAGTATTAATATGTGAAAACCGTAGTTCGTAAATCCATTTTCATAATGTTTTGAAATATTCGCTGAAGGAATTTTATAAGTGTTCAAGGCAATGCGCTTAACGATTACTCGTTCGCTAATTCTTCAAACCTCCCATTACAGACCCCGCTAGCTTTCTGATAAAGCGCACGGTTCCAGCTGAAACCAGTCTCTCTTTTTCACATAGACGATATTCTATTTTTAGATCAACATCATCGCTTCTCAAATGCATTGTACCCTGCTAACGTATTTCGCTAGCTTAGAGTGACTAGTGAAGTAAGCAGAGACGGTTTATGTGTCTTCATAATATGTCCAAGTTATAAGCAAAATCGGATTCTGATGTTAGTCTACTAGATTCACAGATACCCTAACTCCTAACTCAATAACGTGTTATGTACTTATACTCTCAATGGTAAAATGATATTGTTGACCGAGGTCGATACGAATGCAAATGAGGAAAAAAAATCATTGGATAAGAATCGAGGTGTTGGGACTCATATAGCCAGAGCTCCATATTATTCGATTATATTCAAGTTTTGCTATATTTAACTGAACTGGCAAAAACATAACACAACTTCTTTGGCACATTTGGTTTCAACAAGAGTTAGACAAATATTTCTTTCTGTAGTGCACAACACTGGCGTTCATGAGTTTTAGTAACTTATTACGGTTCTCTTACTGGTCAGTATGGTGTTTAGAAATGGGAAATATCAAACCAGATTCCTTGAAATTGCGTGAGCAGCCAAGCTCCGTCTCTAAGGTCGTATTTTGTCCACATTTTTGATTTTTTTGTGTACAAATTCTCAACCGAATACGTCACTTTTGAGTGGCTGAGTGGCACAAAGCTCGAATACCTGCAAAAACGTAAATATTTTAAGCCACCAAATAGCACCCCCTATTATTAACCAAATATACAGCCATCATACTGAATTTGGAGTGGCTTTGCAGATTGCCAAATAATCCTCAAAAACGGTTGAAATTTCACCATTAAAATTGCAGTGGGAAAAGAACCAATTGAAATCTTATGGTTTACTTCACTAATTTCAACTCGTACCAAATTTTTGAATACACATACCAAATTTCAATCCCTAGAAGAGTTTCAGATATGTTGTTCATAACTCATTCCAATATCTTTTGCCATAGATTTGAAAAATTTCCGCCTATATACATTCTTGCCACTCTCTTGCCCAAAGTTCAAATTGCTATAATTTTAGCAGTTTCGTTATGCGTCAGACACAACCCCAGTTAGCAAATTTCAGTTCAATTGGTCTGATGAGGGCAGCAAGATATGCCAATACGGGGAAATATATATATATAAATATATATATATATATATATATATATATATATATATATATATATATATATATATATATATATATATATATATATTATTGGGTTTATCCTTAGTACCTACTTATTTATATTATCTGGGTTTTTGGATTGGCAGTGTAGGTGTTAATATATAATACCATACTTAAATGTTCGTTGTAGTTATATTTTAATTAGAGATTATTAGGCTCTAAAGATACTGAAGAAGGAGACACATCTCCGAAACGTTTATGATTACATTTATCATTATCAATTTTTGTATATTTATTAACACTTACACTGCCAATCCAAAAACCCAGATATATATATATATATATATATATATATATATATATATATATATATATATATATATATATATATATATATATATATATATATATATATATATATATATATATATATATATGTGCATCAGAAATCAAAAAAATCTCGAAAATTCTAAAACGGATTTAAAAACTGCTTCCGTACCTCGCTGTTGACTTTCGATACTTTTTGATAGTCTATTATTTTCGGGAAAAATACTAATAGTGATTTTCAATTGTGAAATTATTTTTCACGTCCAAATTCGTAGGTGGGCTTTTTTGTTTTTAAGTAAGTCGTTTTAATGTGAACATAATTTTTAATAAGTGAAATAAAGTACCCTGTTTTCAGGTATTTTCAATCCCTTCTCTAATGAAAAAGATTAATCAATTCTTTAATTTTCTTTACCTCGAATCGTACAAGTGCAGGTCAAACATTAAGTTCTACTCAAACGCGTTGTTACGGCACTGTCATATCCATGACCGCACAATTTAGCTGTTACTGTGATTTGAACAGAATAGCATAACCTATGTAGGTGTGTGACCAATGATATCTATAACTGCTTTAACTCACAGCTTCTATTTGGTAAGTTTGACTGAACCCTGCAGGGCAAATTACATTATGTCATGTCTTATACACGATATGGTGCTCCTATAATTTTGAAAGTCTCAGTATTTTTAAGATGAATGTCTCTAATATGTCCTAAAATCATTCTGAACACCGTTAAACTTGACATTACAGTTAAATATTAGAATAAAATCTGAATAAGGTGAATATCTGTTGGCGGATTTTTATAATGGAAATTTCTGTGATCGTAAGTTATGCCTACTCAAGCCATCGTTTGTAAATAACCTTAATTTTTCGAATTATAGCGTTGAACGACTAGACAACTTCTTAGAAAAATGCTGGTGTTGAAAGTACTGGGACAGATATGGATAGACTGAGTTAGGAAAGTTGAGAACTTTACGTAAATAACGCTTTGATTATAGGAGTATGATGATATATTTTTTATTACTTTCACTAGGTATTGTTAAGCAGAAATAATAGTTTTTCAGTTTAATATCATTGAAATTAATAGCATAGAAAATTCAATGCAATAGGTATATATATATATATATATATATATATATATATATATATATATATATATATATATATATATATATATATATATATTTATATCTATATATATATATATATATATATATATATATAGCCAAGGGGGCGCCAGAGGGGGCTGAGCCCCCTCTATTTAAGCCTCCTCTAGAAAATATACCAGAATTATTACAAACCAAAAATGTTTATATCTGCGTTGAAACATAAAACTAGCCTAGCTAAAAACAAATCTACCTAATTGTAAAACTGACTCAAAATTATTCATTTGCGGCATCTTTTAACCCGCAAAACATGTTTTTTTTTATCTTAAAATAAAATAGCGACAAACGAGCGGCTATGTTAACGGGACAACATTGGCAACAAGTATTTTTGCATATAAAATTCACTTATTCTAGCAGTTATTTTATACGTATTTTTCTGCTAATTTGTCGCCCAGAATCGCATCATGATTGTTTCGCAACCGCAGGAAAAAATAGTGCACCCAACATGTTGCCTACTGTATACCATAATAGGTATTTTCGGGACTTTTTAATCAAATTACTATTACAATCAAAACCACGATTCTGTTGCAAATATCTTTATTTTTATATAAACTGTTCACAAGATATTATTACATCATCATCATCTTTGTCTGTGCTTGAAGTTGTGGATTGGTTCTGCTATTGATATATATCAGAATTAAATTTTGCATACATAGCTTTGCTAGGCTCAAATTATTTACAACAAATCTCATTTATTGCAAAGTTAGATCTAATAGACACAGCTGAATTCAACATTTTTAGTATCATTTTGTTTCGAATTTTACATTCAACAATATTTATCAATGAAAATATCCTCTTCACGAATGCATTAGATGACGGTAAGCTTAGAAGAATAAATGCAAATAGAGTTAAATCTTCAAACATGAATTTGTAGGCTTTAAATCTATAACCTTCCTCCAAAAAGTGGTTCTATATGATATCAACGTCTATAGATATATTTATTCGTTTATATTTAATGATGAAAATCATTTTTATTTTTTTTTATATTTTTTATTTCTATTTGTTTTATTTATTTAGAGTTTTATTCTTCATTAGAATAAATTTTTTTATTTTTCCAAAATTTGTTTCGATTAATATTTGTTTTCCAGTATACACTTCCAGGTTAAAAGACAGAAAAAGCTGTATATTCCTGTCTTTTTTCACGTGTATTTATTTTAGTACTATGTGGAAAACAAGCCCCCTCAAGAATTTGTCTAGCCCCCTCTAGAAAGCAGTGCTGGCTACGGCCCTGTATATATATATATATATATATATATATATATATTTGTTTTTTTTTTTTTTTTTCTATCTGTACCCGTTCATTCGTTGCTGTAGCTCAGTATGGTTATATGGAAAAGAAAGAAAAGTTACTGCAGCTCTTGAAACAAAATATGGAAAAAGTTTTCTATGAGATTCTAAAAATAACAATTGTTTTGGGTTGATTTTTCTAAATGAAAAGAGGAAAATCAGACAATTCGAAAAATCGATACGGAAAAACGGAAAAGGGCTCAGCGATCTAGCTATGAACCTGGCGGCAAGCAAGATAGTTCCAGTTTTCGAATGAGTCCCTCGATTGAATTGTTACACATACCAATCGCATTCACAACAATATTTTTTTCTATAATAGGTATAATTTCCAACATAGTTGAAATTACAGGTGATGTCTCTTTAAACACAAACCCATAAATCAAATAATTAAGAACTTATTTTGTACATTAAGTGGGTAAAAGTTTTTGTGGTTTTTCCTACCATCCATCCAGTCCTGACTGCTAATATTGGACCGAATCGCACGTACCTATATAATAAATAAACTGGAGACGGCCACAGCCACAATAAAATTTATGAATTATGGTGGTCTGTTTTTTAACCTTTCAATTTGTCAGAATTTCATGAAGTTTAAAGTAATTTTCAGTTTTGCGAAAGTCATGAATTTCGTAACGAAACGTTAACTTTTCAATTGTCAGTTTTCTGAAACAAATGGCGTGTTATTACTAAGAAAAGACAAGTAAATATATACACAAACAATATATATATATATATATATATATATATATATATATATATATATATATATATATATATATATATATATATGTACAAATTTATTTACTCGTCTTTTCTTAGCAATAGCAAGCCATTTAATTTAGTTAGAACAGACTTTCTCAACTTTCTTGAGAAAACATTAACATTAATTTCAGTTAAAGTTTTGTCACGAAATTACTGACTTCCTCAAAACTTGTGAAACATTGAAATTAATGAGGTAACAAATGCTGACCAAGTGATCGATGCGTGTCATAAGTTCGAGCTCTGTTATTGGTGCTCCCTCACAATAATCTTTCCTACCTCGGTAATCACCAATAACAGATCACGAGTTCATATGACACGAGTCGATTACGTGGTCAGCATAGGTTACTTTATTGGAATTTGCGTGTATAGACTGTCATTCTCCGATCTCTAGTTAGATAAATCAATTTATGAATCTATTGAAAGAAAAATATTTCGCATATTCTCGCCTAGATTGTCATTCAGAAGTGTAGAGAATATTAACTTAGAACTTTTAACAGAAATTTTCAAAAGCAATATTCCTAACTGTAAATAGGTAACTCAAGTGACAACGTATTCCAAACACCTAAAATATTTATCATATACTTCAAGCTCCAGGATTATTGAATTTTATTGCTTCGTTTTCTTCTATAAAACAACGAGGAATAGGAGGAAAAACAAATATTGAAATTATTCTGAAAGATTCAAATCAATTTATTGACAGCCATCTTAAACTTTTTCCGTTCCCTTTGTTTATATATGGAACAAGTGATCAAATAGCGATATAATATATTCTTTTATCTGTACACATTTGAATGCTTTCGGAAGTTTATTATTTATTTTTTATTTGTTGTGGATTATGTGGACGTTCGACTTCTGTTATTGGCAGCAAAATTTTATCGATAGTGGTATTTTATCTTGTTGTAGATTTCATTGGATCATTGTTTATTGTTAAATCGATTTAATTCAAAAGAAATTGTAAAATGTCTCTGAATTTATCAGAAGAGTTGATGATGAAATAGCTACTTTTTGTAGGAACAAAAATTAAAAATGTTTCTTTCAATTATTCATTACGATACCTGAATATCTATAATAATACAGTGATACCATACTTATAACTTTATATAGAGAGCATCTTGCAAAAATTTTCAAACACTGGTACTTACGTGACTTCATCATCGCCATATATCCTAAACTTTTATCGAATCGCTTTCACAATTAATTCTTTATTAATGAAATAACAATAATCATATACCAATACAGCTGATGCGCACGCCTGGCAAAGTTATTCGTGTTGGACACATATCGATGCCTATAATATTTATAATAATACACTGACATTATACTCATATTTTTATATTTATATATAGTACTTAAATTCATGAAGACAGGTACTTACCTTACTTTATCATCACTATATTTCACTCTCACTGAATCACTTTCACAATTTATTCTTCAATCATATGAAATCAATAATGAATAATCAATTCTAACTTCAATATAAAATTCCCACCTATATTTCTTTACTGAAAAGAAAAAATATTACAAACTTTATAAGTCATATAGTGAATTTGTCCGTCTCTGAAACAAAACATGAGTTCTCAAAGGATTGCTTTTCAAAATACATCTTATCTTGCATATACGAATAGTTGTGACCTTAAGAGTGTTACGCTCACATTACATTTTTCATTTTCAGGCCTAGCCTCTATTTACTTTGAAGGTTATTTAACTTTTATCAATTATTAAATAAAAATCAAACCATGAAAAATATACAAGTTGACCATGGTCAATTTAATATACTACATAAAGTGAACAAAGAAAATTTCAATAATTTCAAAAATTCAAACAACTTTCCAAGAGAGCTAGCTATGTGTTTATATAAGTCCCACCACGATTTTTATTGGGAGACAATTAGAAATTTTTTGATTCACTCTCAGTCAAATAAGATGCACTGATGAGATCTAATAAGATCGAAACAGCTGTATGCAGATTTTGAGTCGGGATGACTCGACGTTTTCTATAATTCACTGTTGGATTTTGAATGTAGAATTCTCGTCGCGGAATACATATAACCAGCTCCCTTGGAAAATTCCAATCAAAAACTATATTCTACATTTCTTTGGAAGGTTATGTGTCGCAAAATTAATTTTTATTTTGGATATGCTGAGTTGATTTTCAATTATTATTTGGCAATAGCTTCTTCAAAATACGTGTTCGATCAGTTACAAATGATTGTGATCGGTAGGATTCATGAACAAATATACATTAATAATTACCGTACACATTCAATACAGTCAAATCTTTTCGATAAACGACTATAATAAAGTACTTCGACATATCCGGAAGATATTGAAATAATGTTTCGCAATTATTCATCTCATTTGTTATTTACTTTCGAATGTCTTACTGAAATGTTTCGTTTGTGTAGACCCGCCATCTGTTATTAGCGATTCCAGAAGATTCTAGTTTACAGAAAATGATTTTAACGAAGTTATTGCGTAATTAGCGTATGAATTTTAATGTCAAACTGAAATTATCGCATACTTTCCGATTACGGTAGTGGTTTTCTATAGAAATAATTACTTCGACTTCATGAATTGTATTATGCATTCTGCAAAATTCTGAATAAACATTGGTGTTGATCTAATTGTAGTTTCCTGAAAATTTATATAGAATGAAACAAAAAAAAGACGAGAGGTGTCGTTGGACCCCCAGCTGGACGACATTCCCTCCGCTATGTATTATGTATAAAATAGCAAGCACAATAATACCTATAAATTAACATTGTTTGAGAGTAACTAAATGAAAAAAAATTAAAGAAGAAGAGTAATAAAATCATAATTAATAATTTTTTTTTCAAAATTGATGACACATTTTATTATTAACTAATATATCAACCGTCTGTGGTCTAGATGGTTGAGAAATTGTCTAGGGCACAGATGATACCGGGTTCGAATCCCGAGTAAGATATGGATGATGTGTCCATAATTACAATTTAAATTAAGAATCTACGTGTACTATAATCTGGGTAGGTGTACTAAGCTTACGTACCCATGAGGGTAGATGATGGAACACAGGCGAACAGTCACCTGTGTTCCATCACTCCCATCATCCCCTTTTTAAAATAATTAAAAAAAAATTGATATTAAAATATGAACTCAATCATTACATCAAATATCAGTAATGATTGGTTTGTGGTAACTAAAGTAGGAACGAGTTCTTAACTCAATCTGCCCGATGATAGTCTAGTGACCGAAATTGCAATCGAGGTTTCATATTTTCCAATTATTTTTGTGATAATAAACGTAGTGAATTCAAGTTTTTTTCTGTCCAACACATTAAATTATCACGTAGTCATGACGGATTCCATCAACTATAGAACACATATGTTTTTGATTAAATTTTATGTAGGAGTAAGTGTCTCGAAAAAACTGCATAGCTAGTAGTACTATATCTTGCTGTAGAATTTGCTAGATCATTGTTAATTATTTAATCAAATTCATTTCAAGGAAATTGTAAAAATAGCTCTAAGTCTTTATCAGAAAAGTTGAAGTTGAAATACTCTAAAACATGTGTAGTCTATAATAATACACTGATATACTCATATCTTTATATGTATATAGCGTATCGGATCAAACCTTAAAAACACTGGTACCTACCTGACTTTATTATCGCTATCCTCAACTTCTACTGAACCACATTCACAATTTAATGTTTATTGATGATAGTTGTCATGTCAGTCAAGTGTCATTTGTATCGAACACAGTTTAAGGCCCTTCTTTCATTCGCCAATTGCCTTAGGAGTGTGAACGTGCAATAAGGAATTTAATTCCAATAATACATGTTTGATTATCACTACACGGTAGATTCCTAAGAAAGATATACATACAAAACAAGTTTGTTTATTTAGTATGCTAAAGGATGAAGAAGAATAGTGGGGTAGAAATAATTTCTTGTTACTATCCTAATAGAACGGTAGTTTTGAAGTCTTCATATATCATATTTGAACCCTTACGCAATTCATTTAATAACATTGATGGTCGTAAAATATTCGAATACTTATGAAAATTACAATTTAATATAATAACGCTGATTGAATGAAATATTTTCTTCCATTTTACAAAACTTCTGGACTAAACTCACAACATTATTTCAAAATATGTTGTCTTGAAACTCCAGTATTCGTAAGATTTTAATTTTTTTTTACGAATTCAGAGTCAGTGGCAAAGAATTTACATTTGATGTATAATATGCCCTATAGAGTTATTTGAAATATCAAAGTTGATACCTACAAAGGGGTGGAAACTGCAAGACAAGCAATAATAAATCGACGTCCTTCACTAATTAAAAATCGACGAAATTTTTTCAAAACTTCTTATTATCCTAAATATTCTGGTGGAAAGATTTACCGGTGCACAACTATTCAGGACACTCGGTATATTCATCTCTATAGGTCAGACTCATTTTAAAAATGAAAAAGTCATCGTATTTGTTATATATTGACGTATTGTCATTGCATGCAGGCAGTGGCAAAGAATTCGATAAAAATAGCAGCTTTTATTCTTGACTATGGTGGATTAAAGAAAATGAAGAAATAAATTTTCCTCATTATTCTAATTAATATTCTCAATATGGAAAATTAATAGTCATGACTTAAGCAGTAACATAACACAACTAAAAAAATATGCTTATGAATCAATAATTTTATACCTTGAATATCGAGCGCCCAGGGCAAATAATGACACCCCACCATCAGGTTTTTATTCTTATAGAAAAAATTTAAAAAATGCTAAGTTAAGAGAGTAATCGGATAATATCAAAATTTTAATCTTAATTAGGATTGTCAATATTATTGCGTTTGTAATTTTTAACGATTTTTTTTAATGAAAATTTTTGTTACAAGAAAAAATGTTTATGCGAAGATCGTTCTGCCGCCCTCAAACAGTTGCGCCCGGGGCGATGTCTGCCTTCACCACCCCTAGCTATGCCACTGTGAATCAATATTTATAGGACTTATCTCTACGTAATGTCGTTTTATTATTATTAATCGAATTTTCATCGTTTCTTCTCTCAAATATATGAACAGCATCATCAGATATATCCCTTTTTCAATAAGATATAGTCAATGACCATCTGTTTTCAAATATGGATTTATTCACGTGTATATTTTAGGGTTGTATTTTTAGGATGTGCGTATTTTCTGTGATAAAAAAAAACAGAAAAAATCAATTTAATAGACTGCAATTCTGTGAATACTTACATTAAATAAGTACTATGATTTACAACTATTAGATTATTATGCACATACAGGTGTTTTCACCTATGTGTTTTGTTACTACTTGGATATATTTTTTAAAAAAATTTGTAAACCTGTTTCAGTGTAATTTAAAAATTGTTTTTGAATAAATTGAAATTGAAAATCGACTAGGGTTTAGAGCGCCATATTTCTTTACAATTTTATAAAACTGCAACATGTAGCTATTTGAGATCTATTTTAACCGATTGTTTTGATATTATTGAAACTCTCTCTTATGTTGCACAAGCATTATTTGACCCATATATACCAACCAGTGAAGAGTATCGATCGAATAGGAATGCATTCCACAAGTTTGTTGTGTCTTTCATTTGGGATGTAGGGTCATCAAATTCGGTACATACAACCATTCGAGGAATATGCCATTCGTCAATTCATATATCAGAACAAACGATCACGTAGGTGGCTTATAGGTATAACAATGATGTAGATATGAAATTACGACCAACATAATTTATGTTTTCATAAGAGTGTATTGCTGTTGATTTCAACATAATAGTTTACCACCTCAGATTATTGTAATCGCAATCACAAAGAATCTTGGAAATAGCTATTCGACTCAATTGCCTGTATTGATCAGCTGAAAATACAGAGTGTTCAAACGAATTATCGACAGGAAAGTTTCGAATTGATTTATAATTTATTTCTGAAAATTAACTGAAAAACGCTGGATTTCACGATTAATTCAATTTCTAATGAGGAATATATTTCGGATACTTAGTGAGTAAAAGATTGGTCTGAAACTGTGTACTACACAAGCGTTATGCGACTGACACGAAGCTTTGTTAGGCGAGCGTATCAGATGTATTCGTATATGCGAATTATTGATATTTTAGTGACTCAGTAGAAGTTGGGGATAGCGATGCTGATGTCAGGTGATTACCAATGTTTGGAAATTTTAGTAAAATACTCAATATAAATAAAAATATGAGTATATCAGTGTAAGTTTATAAACTACGTATTTTGGAGTACTTATTGATTATAATTTTTTCAAATAATCTACTATATGAATTTGTATAATGATTAATAATCTGTACTATGTAAAATTTTTAAATTATATTAATGGGATGTGTATTAAACGAATTCAATCTTTACTGAACTGTAAGTGTACTGTAATTTTTATTTTTTCCTCATTCGTTATTCTGTATTGACTTTTCCTATACAGTTTTACTTCTGTCTTGAAGAAATAAATAGTTATTATTATTATTTGAATAAAATATTATTATCATTATTATTATCTTTATCATTTTTTTTTGTGTGAGTGTAAAAATCTTTTATAGACTACCCTGAGAGTATCCCGTATGCATTCTCAGGGATGTGTGAGACTCCAGATGTTGCTGGTTACTCACTAAAAAATATATCGGCCAGAGATCTGCATGCCGGAATAATCTTCAATTCTGTCACATAGTTAGCTCTCACTCCGCCTAGATAACCTATGATTAGTACGACCATCCTAACTTTATGCCCTGGGTATAGTGTTCTCAGCTCGAACATAAAATCTCTGTATGTTTCCCTTTTCTGTTCTTCTTTCATCACCACATTATTTTCGGCAGGGGACGAAAACTCGACAGCAAACAATTCTCTGAGCTCTTTGTCCAGTAGGACTATATCTGGCTTTATTGCGTGTATCTGCCGAGTTGTTGGAAAACCATAGTTCCAGTATATGCGAGCTCTATCGTTCTCAACAACCGCTTCAATTTCTAGTGGAACATATGGTAACACTGGTTCTTTGTCTATACCATGAACTTCTCTCAGATGGAAGTAGAGAATTCGGAGCGCCCCATTATGTCTTTCTATATACCCTGATGGAACATGGACTCTGCAAGCAGACAGGATGTGCATAAGAGTTTCCTGCTGACGATGGCATGCTCTGCAGGTTGTTGGGATGTCCACTTTCATTAAGTTTTCTCTTTATCATCTTGTATTTATCACTCCATCTTGACAAGCCATAAAAAATCCCTCCGTTTCCGACCTAAGCCCATAAGTTCATGATTATTATCATTATTATTATTACCATTCTTATTAATCAGGGAAAGGAATAAACAATTGAAGAAAACAATTTTGTTTACATTTAACATAAAAGAAGAGATTAGGAAATCAATTTTTCTTATTAAAACTCAGAACCATTGTTTCAATTTCTTTGGAATGAATCTAATTTAAGAATCAACAATGATTCAGCAAAACCTACAACAACATACAATACCACTATCCATGCACTTTTTAGAGACACTCGCATAAAATTGAATCGCAAACACTGTGTTACCACTAACTTTAGTTACCACAAGTAAACCATCACTAAGATTGAATGTATTGATTAAATTGATAAATATTTCATATTTTCAGAATAATGAAAAATGAAATGTTTATTTTCATAACCTTTAAAAAAATAATGGAATACAATTGTATTTCCATACCTTCTTTTTTTAAATTTAATTACTTTCAAATGTTCTTAATTTATTTCATTGTTCCTGCTTTTTGATACATCATATATAGCGACAAAAACCAGGTTTTCCGCGACACCTATTTTATATTTACCTAAATTTTAAAAAAATTACTTTAAAAAATCTGCATTTTGTCGAAACTGATTCACTTTATTGAATCTTAATATCAAATACACGCTCATTTAGATATAAAAATAGAAGTTAGTTGATAAATGATATTGTTTACTTGTGATTGCAATGCATGCAAATTTGAATACAATACTCAAGTACCTAAAGGTAGAGCAAAATATATTAAAACGATTAATAAATGTGTAAATTGTTATTATAAACCATTGTTTAAATATATTAATATAAAAAGAGCAAAATATACTGAAATAAATTCAATTGCTCCAATGAAGACTGAAATCTATTGGCTTTATCGAAACTATTTTTTCATTGATATCTCAATTTACAAATGAAGAATTGATAATATACTCACCAATTATTTATAATATTTCGATATGTAGGTACATTTGAAATGAGTATCTATTATGAAAACATTTTATCACTGAGATTTTTAATGTGCTAATGAAAATCCAATATATTCTAAAAACTTTTTCATTAACTCATTGCTAGTTCAAAGTTGATGTAAGTTAATGAGTTAGATAGGTACATTTGAACTACATAATCAATTTTCCAATATGTCCATTTCGTACAGCAAACTGAAAAGTTTAAAGTTGGTTTCATTTCTCAAACATATTGTAGATCCTAGTTTGAATTGATAAAATTAAATATTTCTGCTAATGATAATGTTGATGGTACTTTAACTCATTCAACATCAGATGTTGAAGTACCTAATAATAGTAAAGTCTATGTCTAGTTAGGTCATTTTAATTTTCAAACATTTATTTGATATTAACTGATTGATAATATGTGGTCAATCATATTCTGATAAAACTATTGTTCAAAGTAACATATGAACGAATGTATACTCCTTATCACTATACATATTCAATTGGATTCACAAAACCACTCCTTGAAACTCTCAAAAACTAATAAGTATATTGAAATGAAACACTCGACTTAAACTCTATTCAAATTTTAGTAATATATATTTAACATTGATTTATATAAATATATATATATATATATATATATATATATATATATATATATATATATATAATATAAATAAATAAATAAATGAATAAATATATATTTGAATTATTCTTGACTTTGTTGTATCGCTACTTTGTCTTTCTTTAGCTATAACAGGTCATCTGAGTTTGGAAACCGACTTCATTGAACAGTTAACGCCAAATTAATTTCAATCTTACAAAGGCTTTGAGTAAGTCACGAATTTCGTGACGAAACGTTAACTGTTTAATAAAGTCGGTTTTCAAACTCAAATGGCCTGTTATTGCTAAAAAAATAAGTATATATATATATATATATATATATATATATATATATATATATATATATATATATATATATATATATATATATATTTATATATATACGAATGTCGTGGCGAAACGTCAACTTTTTAATAAAATCGAGTTTTTTGAGATTCAACAAGCCTGTTATTGCTAATAATTATCAAGAGATTATATATATATATATAATATATATATATATATATATATATATATATATATATATATATATAATTATTTATTCGAATTGTTATAGCATGTGAACTATTTTTAATCTCTTGTTAATTATTATCAATAACAGGCGAGTTGAATCTTAAAAAACACGATTTTATTAAAAAGTTGACGTTTCGCCACGACATTCGTGGCTTTATCAAAAGTTTTGATAAAGCCACGAATGTTTTCAAACTCAAATGGCCTGTTATTGCAAAAAAAATAAGTATATATATATATATATATAATATATATATATATATATTATATATATATATATATATATATATATATATATATATACGAATGTCGTGGCGAAACGTCAACTTTTTAATAAAATCGAGTTTTTTAAGATTCAACAAGCCTGTTATTGCTAATAATTATCAAGAGATATATATATATATATATATATATATATATATATATATATATATATATATATATATATATATATATATATATATATATATAAATATATAACATAATAATCATTAGCGAAAATTTTAGAAATTAATAATGAGAAATAATCACGAGGTTATTATTATTCGGGCGATTCAAACATTCAATGGGTATTCAGAAAAACGGATCCTGATAGTCAACTACATAGAAAATTTCTTCGTTGTATTAAAACTTGAAGCTCATCTTATCTAAATTTAGTACATTATATGCAGTATGATATGCATTGAACTAGTGGAGAAAGCGGAAATCAACCTCCAATTTTATTTATGCTAATGAACAAAATCAACCCTTTCAATCCCCATGTGAGAATTAAAGGGATGCCGTATCGGATATTCAAATACATGTAAGGGTCAGGTAAGATACCCCAATGATCCACATTTGAAGAAGTACAGCAACAGCTAGAAATAAAAAAAGGGTGCCAGTCTGCATTATTCTCGATGGGGTATTAATGGATACAGGTAGTATTTATGACGTCATCATTGTTCAAACCTGATCGGGTGAGTCGCGACAACCAACTCACCTAACTAACTACAGCAACTCTAGTAGTGCGTTGCAATCCGTTGTGAGAAGACGTACCAACAGTGCTCCTACTGGCAACGCTATTTAATGTTGGCTGGAGTAAAGTTTGGCAACAGTGACAGACAAACTGAAGGCTTGGCTCCCTGGAGAACTGGTTTGATACCTTTCTGGGGATTGGTGGTACCGTCCCACTGCTGCCAATTACTCTTCAGTCTCTCAGTACTTCGTGAGTCAAAATTTTTAACCAATAGCCGTTTTGCAAGCACGTGTTGTCGTGTGTGTTCATCCTTGCGCAACAATTTGTGTAGCATTCGCGATTTCCTCTAGAATATGCATGGAACTGATATTTTCTTTGGTTATCTAGCTGTATGAGTATTTTTGTCGTCATAAAGCTAGGTTACCGAAGTTAAGAACAGTTCTGTCTATCTGCGAGAAATAAACAACTGAATGTAAATGTCTTGTAATGAGTGAATTAATTGCGGGTATCAGGTGAGAAATTCCTCAACATTGATATTTTGCTGAGTTCGTGTATTTAACTTGAGAAATTCATTGTTTCCCTCGTCAAATTATCTTGAAATTCGTATCGCAACTACATATGGCACGAATTTTCAAGTTCATTGTTATTCGTATCATATAATTCCGTTTTGTTCGAATTCAAAGGCAACATTTCATTTGGACAAACATATTCTGAGAATTTAAATGTGCATTATACTTGTGTATTGAATTACGCTTTGCGAATATAAATTTCCAATCCTATGTGTGGAAAATGTGTTAATGTTGCGGTACTGTATTTTAATATTTATGGGAATTATCTACTGAATTTTTCTTCTAAGATAGACAACGCTTTATATAAGTAAATTCGTACACGATTTTTTTTCGATAATTATTTAACATATGAAAAATATCGCTTATTCTTCCATTTTAATCGAAAATTTTATTGAATATTTACAGGTACCTATATAAACGGACAAACTATATGATTTGATAACTCCCTTTATTTGGGCTCAATCTAGGAAGTTGAAATTTTTTTTAGAAAATAAAAGTAATCAGTTGCTTCTCGAATTGAATAAGCTCGATTTCTAGAATATAAAAAAAGACGAAATGTATGGATTAACATAATTTTCTGATGCGAACATTGTTTTTTTTCATGTCATTGTTAAGTGATTTATGATTTTAAGAACACGATGGAAATTTTTTCTTCAATTTGGATTCCTATTATAGTTTATTTTGAATGAAGCTTCAAGTCATGGAATTATGTTTTTATTCAATGTGTTTTTATTGTTTTTTGTGATACCTCACCAAATTTCATGAAATTGCTTCATCCAATAAGGTAGTAGGCAAAATATATCGGTGTATTTCATATAAGTAATTGTAGAGATAGTGTACATATGAAAAAGCTTCAGAAAGTTAGTTATGATCCGGCACTCTAGTTCTAGCTGATAATAATATTGATTCTTGCTTTCAATCTTGTTAGCATATATCACTGAATATGAAAACAAATTTACGCTAAGGCAGTCTGACCAAAGAAAGTCTCAAAATTCCATTTATAGCGTGGGCTCTTGTATTTGTGAAAATCTGTATTTATGTAGGTATTTATGTCGATTAACATGAAATAATTTGATTGAATTGACTGTATGTTTCAGACGAATGAACTAAGTAGCAACAGGTCAGATACACTTCAGGATTATTCAGATCATGTGATTTTTTAAGAACCATTTGAACATTTCAATTGAAAATATATTATAATGTATTTTTTAACACGTTCGCGGCGTCTTGTATTTTGGATGTAAACACAAAATTTTTTATATACGTTTAACAGAATCTTTGTATTCACCAACAATAAACTTTTATTCATTCATATTTTGTTTTTTCTTGTTATTTTTTGTACCACTCTGTCCACGGTGAAAAATTAGAAAAAAACGAGGGACAAAGGAAGCAAGGTCCTAAACTAAGAGAGTAACGACCTACTAAGATTATTGAGACAGTAAACCTTCAATGTGTTTAGAATTTTTTCAGCGAAAAACTACTTGACAAAATTCTTGTTTGCCAATCGCTTTCAGAAGTTTTTTTCTGCGTGAGAAATGAAAAATTTCATTTTTGTTGTGAGTTTTCATTTGATATTTTCTGTGTTCTGCAAGAGAATATATATACTCCACGATGATTGAATAAAATGATTGGAAATATTCGTGAAACCTGTTTGTCATAGATAATTATATAATAAATGCAAAACTTGTAAGAGTTGGAAACGAATGTGCCACTACTCATGTACCACCTTTACGTATAACCATAACTTTAATTTTTAAACATTTTATGGAGTCGTTATGTTTTAAAATAGGATTAAATGTACAATGGAAAGTGTGCCACAAGTGGTACACAACGGCTGCTGGGATCAGCCGTCATGTACCACATATGATACATGACGTCGCGAACGTCTAAAAATTATTTATTCCGAATATGTTCCAAAATCTAATCTAGTGGGCTTCTAACTGTAATACATTATATTTATAATTAATTTTGGAAATAAGCAAAAAATTATTTGTCATATTATCCTGTTTCCCAAAAGCAAAGCCAGTTGATATAATACCTTATATCTTCTTCAGAAAGCTCTATAAACCTCTTAAATTATTGAGATACGTCTATTTTATATGAGTTGAGTTTTATATTTTCTTTCAGATTATTCTGGTTTCCATGAACAAATACCTTATATGGCTATTTAGCAATACGTTGATGCAAGAATTTGATAATATTTGAAGCCAATGAAGTTATTATTCACCTGCAATTAATAATAATTGCCTTTCCAATAAAATTCATCCTATTTAAGACGATATAGTTATTTTAATTGAAATGTATGTAGAAACTAAATTATTCTTCAACAAGAGTTCGTTTTAATCAGGATAGTGATATTGGTCAACGATGTATTATATATCTTCATTGTGGTTCATATTTTACTAACTTCGTTACAATTCTTATTTAATAGTCATGAGTAAGAAGTCGACTGACATTGTTGCATTTGTATTTGGTGATGATTATTTACTTGAATTTTATTTTAAATCTCTAATTCGCCCTACTCCCGAAATAATGTGATTTTACGTTACAATATTCAATTATATATTATCAAAAACTAGTAAAATTTTCATATATAATATGAAGGATCCTGTGGGAATTGAAACCATAAACGGTGGAAGCTTCGTACAGTGAGACTACGCTAGCCTCGCATATATGCCGTGGTCTACCTTTCTTCAGATGGTTACTTGTGATTGACGTTTTGAAAAAATTTGGAATTATTTGGACTAACTAATACAATGTATGAATGTATTCTAAAATCAGAGAACAAAACGAGAACACTTGTTGTTATCTACTGAAGGGAAATGTTTTTTAATATATAACGATGTAATCGTTCATACTCGCAGCATCTGACGCAGAAGTAGTACTTCGAAACGCGCATCATTGTTAATCAAATATTCGTGAAAATCGTAATGAATAGTGTTTAATTACGAATATTATTTCTCTCCAAGTAGCAGACTTGTCACTTAACATTATTCTTCAGTGCATGCACTAATATTAGTTCATGATGCATCTTCCGAAGTGGTACTTCATTAGATTGGTTAACATCTAACGAAAATATGTACTTCGAAACGTACGTCATGCATTATTATTCAAATATTTGTGGAAATTGTGATGAATAGTGTTTTATCAGGAATATTATTTTTCACCAAGTAGGGGATTCATTAATTAAGATTAATATTATTCACTGATATTTAAAATAAAAACACTTGGCTTTAAGTTTCACAAATATATTGAATAAAAATTAACAATTACATTAGTCAACTAGTTTCGGGTTATGGGCCCATTATCAATCTTGATAATGGGCCCATAACCCGAAACTAGTTGACTAATGTAATTGTTAATTTTTATTCAATATATTTGTGAAACTTAAAGCCAAGTGTTTTCATTTTAAATATCAGTATTTAATCATGTTTCACCAAGTGATAAGCGAAACTTCAATATTAGTTATTAATATTATTCTTTAGTGCATGCATTATCATCAATTCATGACGCGTTTTTCGAAGTACTACATAATCAGATTTGTCAACATCTGACGAAGAAATGTACTTCGAAACGTACGTTATGCATTATTATTTTTCCACCAAGGGGATTAATTCATTAATATTATTCTTAAGTGCATGCATTATCATTCATTCATGATGCGTATTTCGAAGTAGTACTTCATCAGATTGGTCAACATCTGACGAAGAAGTGTAGTTCGAAATGTACTTCACGCATTGTTATTCAAATATTTCTGAAAATAGGAATATTATTTTTCACCAAGTAGCGGATTCATCATTTAATATTTTTAATATTATTCTTTTAGCGTATGCGTTATTATTTATTCATGACACATCTTTCGAGGTACTACTTCATCAGATTGGTCATTATTTGACGAAGAAGTACTACTTCGAAACGTACGTCATACGTTTCATTAGGAATATTATTCTTCAATGAGTAGCAGATTCATCATTTAATATTATCCTATTAGTGCATGCGTTATTATTCGTTCATGACGCATCTTTGTAAGTAGTACTTCATCAGATTGGTCATCATCTAACGAAGAAACGTACGTCATGCATTATTATTCAAATAGTTCTGAAAATTGTTGTGAATAGTATTTCATTAGGAATATTATTCTTCACCAAGTAGCGGACTCATTTATCAATATTATTCTTTAGTGCATGCATTATTAATCGTTCATTACTTCATCAGATTGGTCATCTGACGAAGAAGTGTACTTCGGAACGTACGTCATGCATTATTATTCAAATATTTGTGAAAAGTTCTGAATAATGTTTAATTAGGAATAATATTTTTCGCAAAGTAACGGATTCATTAACTAATATTATTCTTTAGTGCATGCATTATTGTTCACTCATGACGCATCTTTCGAAGTACTACTTCATCAGATTGTTCAACATCTGAAGAAGAAGTGTACTTCGAAACGTAGGTCATGCATTATTATTCAAATATTTGTGAAAAGTTATGAATAATGTTTAATTCGGAATAATATTTTTCACAAAGTAGCGGATCCATTAATTAATATTATTCCTATTGCATGCATTATTGTTCACTCATGACGCATCTTTCGAAGTA
Organism: Cynegetis impunctata; assembly: GCA_030704885.1. Lineage (NCBI taxonomy): Eukaryota > Metazoa > Arthropoda > Insecta > Coleoptera > Coccinellidae > Cynegetis > Cynegetis impunctata. Next base: position 82,059 of record JARQZK010005147.1, read on the forward strand.
CAACTTTTTTTAAAAGTGTTTTATTAGGAATATTATTTGTCATCGAATAGATGACTCATTAATTATTATTATTCTTTAGTACATGCATTATTATTCTTTCATGACGCATCTTTCGAAGTAGTACTTCATCAGAGTGGTCAACATCTGATGCATAAGCAGTACTTCGAAATATGCGTCAAGCATTATCATTCGTGAAAATTATTATGAATAGTGTTTCATTAGGAATATTATTTTTCACCAAGTAGCTGACTTTTTAATTTATATTATTCTTTAGTGCGTTATTATTAAATGATAGTACATCTTTCGACTACTACTTCATCAGATTGGTCAACATCTGACGAAGAGATGATGCTTTGAAACATGCGTCATGCAATATAATACAAATATTTGTAAAAACTGTTATCAATACTGTGAAAGAGGAGTAATAAACTGATTCCTGAAATTAAAACTTGGTGAATTTAACCAAATAACTTTGGAAGCAAGCAAATCCAGGCTAAAGAAAATCGATAATAGTCAATGAAAATCTGATATCTATTTAATAATTTTTGTACGAGTTTTTAATTCGGAGCCTATAAGAAGTTTTGGTGGTTTGAGCATTGCTTGCGCGTTTCCTGACATTTTGTGAAAGTAAGTATTCCATTATTCGAGGTAATCTTGAAAGGTAATTACGGAATTACTTCAAAATGAAATGCCAACATTTTCACAAGTTTTTCGATAAAAATCTGACTATATAAATGACGCAGTTGTATGAACAAATTATAAAATTAATGAAAATCATCTACAATAGAAAGTTGACTTTTATATTTCCAACGCGAATTCACTCTATAGCTGTGGATTGGAGAAATCGGGCAATGGTAATATCCATATAAGAATAGAAGTGTCGATCATTTTTATTGGATATTTGTATGTGACTACCGAGTCCTTTCAATTAACTCTAGGTTCACTAACTCCTGATGTCTTGTAAGAGGTGGATGACATTAAAGAAAGCGTAAGATCGAATCGATCAAGACTAGATCCAGATCAACGAATTCGAATGAAAGTTATTCAGCTCAGTTGCAGAAAACACATGAACCGCTCTTATCTTGAAGAAAACGAAATTATGGAAATGACTTTATATGCTAGGAAATCTCCGAGTATAAAAGAAACATTACAACTACAATCAAAGTTTGACGTATGTTCATTGCTGTTTACTGTGATATTTAACATGAAATAAAGAATTGAATTGAATTGAATTGAAAAGTTCTTTATGCTGGTAACACTAAATTTCAAAGCCAAAATTTTGAGCGAATTGTAGATTCTTAGAACCATAGATTTAAAATTTCATTTCCATTAAGAAGAGTAGAATGGCCTCCTAGAATCGCTTTGTATTCAAATTTTACATAATATTTCATTAACTCAACGCAGTACATAAAGTGAACAAGACAAATTATTTTTTCTAATGTTGCATATTTTTTATGATTTGACTTTGATTACAGCGAATATTGCGACAAGTATTCATGGAGCGCACTCTCGTGAGTATGTTCAGAGGTTTTAAAACAGCTAAGTTAGCGTGCTTTAGAACCACATACGCCACAGTTACAGAGTAGACATTTCATGTCAGGAAATATGTATTCTCGCGACGGGATTCTGCATTTTCGATCCAAGCGGTGAATTGTTGGTTTTCAATATCCTTGGTGGAGGGCGCTCTGGGTTGTTATCCAGATAGTACTCTCGACCGCGATTTGTATTGGGGAACAATTAGGAATTTGTTAATTCACTTCGGGTTAAATAAGCTGCACTGATGAGATCTAATAAGATCGAAACAGCTTTATGCAGATTTTGAGTCACGGTGACTTGACGATTTCTTTAATTCACTGTTGGATTGTGAATGTAGAATTTTCGTCGCGGATTACATATAACCAGCTTCCTTGGATAGTTTGATAATTTTTCAAATTATTGAAGAATTTTCCTTGTTCACTTTATGTAGTATACTAGATTGACCATTGTCAACTTATATATTTTTCATGATTTGATCTTCAAGCATGTTTATTTCGATAAAATTTTGTGTTAATTCGAAAAACAAGTGTAATTCATTATATTTTTCGAATTGTATCGATAACTATTTGAGTTAGTGACAAACGTATGAAAATCATACAAAAACTTATGTGTTTTATTTTTCTTCGAGAGTATATACATAGTATATACGCATTATTATTCTCTCCTATGGTTAATATAATATTTAAATCTGATTGACCTCATGCTTGACGTATACCATCAATTTCATACACGTACAAGTTTTCAACCCTCTAACTCAATCTGGTCAGTGTTCCGGGGTGCAAAGATCCTGAATATCTTTTTGAGTATGCGCCTCAATGCAGGATCACCGCTCTGCCACTGATAACAGCTAATCCACACAAATCCTTGTGCGGGATTTCTAAACATGTCTTCGATCGATAAAGTAAATAACTATATAAATAGCAGCTATTGAAAAAAAAAGATTTGTAATTTCGAATTAGAGGCATTTGTTTCGCATAGATTTATTTTCAGTAATAATTAACATTTCAGATTGTAGTTTTGTAATTTCGAATTAGCGGCATTTGTTTCACGGTACTAATTCTTGTTTCAAATTTGTAGTTCTGTAAGTTTGAATTGGCGGCATTAGTTTCACATAGATTTATTTTCGAGACTTATTCTCCTTCCAGATTTGTAATTTCGAATTATAGGCAGTTGTTTCACCTAGAATTATTTTTGCTAATAATTTACATTTCAGATTGTATTTTTGTAATTTCGAATTAGCGGCATTTGTTTCACGGTTCTAATTCTTGTTTCAAATTTGTAGTTCTGTAAGTTCGAATTGGCGGCATTTGTTTCACATAGTTTTATTTTCGGGACTTATTCTCCTTTCAGATTTGTAATTTCGAAGTAGAGGCAGTTGTTCCACCTACAATTATTTTCAGTGATAATTTACATTTCAGATTGTAATTTTGTAATTTCGAATTAGCGGCATTTGTTTCACCGTTCTAATTCTTGTTTCAAATTTGTAGTTCTGTAAGTGCGAATTGGCGGCATTTGTTTCACATAGATTTATTTTCGGGACTTATTCTCCTTTCAGATTTGTAATTTCGAATTAGAGGCAGTTGTTTCACCTAGAATTATTTTCAGTAATAATTTACATTTCAGATTGTAGTTTTGTAATTTCAAATTAGCGACATTTGTTTCACGGCACTAATTCTTGTTTCAAATTTGTAGTTCTGTAAGTTCGAATTGGCGTCAATTGTTTCACATAGATTCATTTTCGGGACTTATTCTTCTTTCAGATTTGTAATTTCGCATTAGCGGTATTTGTTTCACCTAAGATTTATTTTCAGTAATAATTTAGATTTCCTATTGTATTTTTGTAAGTTGGAATTAGCTGTACCATTTCACCTTGATTTATTTTCGAGACTAATTCTCTTTTCTAATTTATTAGAGTGAGTGATAATTCAGCTTGTTTTCTTTTCAGGATGAACTCAACTTTCAAAATGGTAATTTTGTAAGTTGGAATTAGCGGCATTTGTTTAAATTTTCTGTTCTAATAGGAAAATAAATGTTCTGAGCTTAAAGTTCTTCTTCTGAAAATTGAAAAGTTTTTTTTCAACGCTTTAATGATAAAACGTATGTTTCAAAGTATATGAACAAATGTTAATTTTTAATACCGTTATCCAAAGTGAAACTTTGTGTAGAACTTTTCCACATTGATGGTATGTGTTTAACTGGAACTTTACTTCTTTCAGACGTTTCGTTTCTAACTACGAGAAGCATCTTCAGTTGCTGTAGCAACAGCCATCGCTGTTCTATCATATTTTTATTGAAGATTGTGCTTTATTTGGAAAGTATTCATCCAATAAACAGAATAATGATCTGAATTTGTATGAAAAAATTCAATAACTAGATTCATATACTTTCTTGAATTATTGAATATATCAAAATAGAATATTTTTAAACAGAATTTTAGCTTTCAACATGGAAAGTTGGCGATATATAATGTTCTCATTTCATACTCGTAATAATAATTTGTCATGATAACTACTCAAATCAAAAATAGTTTGGGCATTCCTGAAAAAAAAATTAATATCTACAGAATTAAAACTCAAATTCTATTGAGAAGCAAATATATTTGTTAGGATGAGATTTGTAGAATAAGCTCGTCACTATTTAGAAAATATTTTTGAAATTAAATTTTGTAAACATTTGTGCTACGATTTTTTATTAAACAGGTGTTTAGAGATGTGGTCTACTCATTTCAAGGTATTTTATTGTAACGAGTCTGCTGCAATCGATAAATTTATGGATAATTCCGACCATCCGCTGCAATTTATAGTGACTATTAAAAACTCCAACGTCGTTGCAATTTCCATGAGTCAGTACGCAGTGGAAACTCGTATAAAAATATATGGAATTACCTACTCATAATATTGAAATCATGAAAACATGCCAACTTCTGGTTTGACACTTATTCACTAAAGTCGTATTAAAACTAGTCTTTTAAACTTTATCAGTCTCATCTCTAATATGCGAATAGGAAATATGTATTTAATGAGTTCAAATATAAACTTGGCAAGTTTCACAATATCTTCATATTTACTCAATAATATTTTATGGTTTTAGTCAATTATCGAGAGTAACTACATATTTGACAAAATTTATGAAAAAATTGATAACGGTTTTCTGGTAGCTGTTATATTTTTTGAAATAAGGAGGGCCTTTGATGTTATGTGTTCAAGTGTTCTCATGGACAAGTTTTATGACCTTGGTTTACGTGGTCCCTGTTATGATTGGCGCGAATTCTATCCTAAGAACAGAGACAGCAACCTTAAAGTGGCTATGTATCTAAAGGCTTTACTTTTTCATTGGGCGTTCTACAGGAGTCAGTTCTGGGATCTTTTTATGTTGTTTGCCTAAGATCTTCATATAGTGCATAGTGATGCCATAATGTATGCAGATGGTACTACAGTGGTGGAGGTAAGGAGAAAGGTTCGTACTGCATGTGAGTAAATGTATGGATGAGTGGTTCCAAAGAAAAAATATAAACCGCTCTGATGCAGTTCTATAACAAAAGGCAGCCACGGGACCTGACCTAACCTTTGATTTCTCAGAAATCTACTCAATACTTGGGCTATCGTATCGATTCTGGTTAGAGGTGGGAGGATCGTTTCGGCCATGACTAGGAGGCTGAATTGTTCCTGTCTTGGGATTAGGAAGCTTGTTGGTGTTATGCTTGTTTGGTGTTATGTCAAGTTAGCGTAAAAGAGTTTCATTGCGCAGAAGTTTGACTTGCTGTCTATCCTTTCTTATGGAGAGTATTTCATGTATAATAGGGTACTCACACTGCCCTCGTTATTTTTGTTCAAATATATAATGCTTCCTAGGTAGAATTCCTTTATAGTCTATCAAAAGTAGCTCATCTGGATATATGATTAAGAATGGTGCTCCTCTCTTGTTGCCAGGCAAAGAACTGTGATATCTAAGATTTCTTCTGGCTATGTCTTCATGACTATTCACAAAAAATTACATAAAATCTATAAGATGTACAGATAAATTTAGGAGGATACTCAAGAATTTTCTGATTCAACTATTAATCTAAGGAGTTTTGATACTTATGATTGTCTATCTCTACGTTAATGTGCATGTATATATTTTACTGTGTTTGATTACTATGTTATATATCTCTGACGTGTACATACATGCCAATTTAGCCAGAGTGCGAAATTTATTATTATTATTATTATCTCAGATTGATTATGGTCTCAAATCCAGAAACACAGTTATATAAATTTTAAAATATTTTGAAATTTATGCGAAGTGTTTCTTTATATTTGTGAAACATTAAATCATGTTTCACGTATCTTCAGTACAAATCGCATGTAGGGTAACATCCATATTTGTACGATAGTTTGTGCTGAATTAAAACTGCAAAGTTGCAAATAACGTTAAATTCTTGAAACGAGCAGAACAGCAATTAGTATGTATGTTGATTTCACGGGGATACTGGAACCGGATTCTGTCCACGTGATACCCAATCTAACCTGGTCTGGATACCTACAATCGTTCTCTGAAAAGGAATAATAATTATCATCAACATGGTAAATGCTATTGACACAGAATTACGTCATTTTCATATTGATACGAGATCGGATTTCAAGAGAACTTAAAGATACGGTGAGTAAGAAATAGGTATCTGCTGTATATTACGAATTTGTGGTAATAGATTGAGCACAAATTCCATTAGCATATAATTAAAATTCAGAGTTCAGAAATTCCCAAAACCAGAAAACTTTTTCTGATAACCTAGAATATTAACTTATCCTTTTCCTCACTTGATGAAATAATTTTAACTTTATATATATATATATATATATATATATATATATATATATATATATATATATATATATATTTATATATATATATATATATATATATATATATATATATATATATATATATATATATATATATAACCACAGAAACCTTTACTCACACAATATACAAAATAATTCTTAATTATTAGATTGAAAGTATAATTTATGGAATTTTGAAACATTAAAAAAAGAGAAACTACCTAAGTTTCATTGAGAATCTTGCGACAGTGGCCGTTTTGAGTTACTAATTACGTGCTATTCAGTCTCATATCAGCAGTTAAGTTTGCTAATATTAGACGGCCACTGTCGCAAAACATTCAATTAAACATAGTTGTCATGACTTTTCAATTTTTCAAAAATTGATAAACGCTGAATTAATTTCAATTCTTCGAAAGTTTTGAGAAAGTGGTTATGAATTTTAAGACGCGGAACAATTCTATTTAAATTAGTCATATTCTTCTACCAAATGCTTATTCCAGTACCTACACAGAAAATAATAATGAGCCTGATATCAATCACTGCCAATGATTGACCGCATATTCATTATCATAACGTATTTTTCATTAGGACAATGTCCAAAATTTATTGATAATAATGAATTTCTGTGATCGATCAATCAACGATTTCGTTGTTATAATGAAATCTATGTCATTATGATAATGTAATTGAATCATGAATCTAATGAAAAAAGTCATCTTTATAATGTTATTTACATCAGAGCAATGTGAAAAATACATCAAGATAATGACTACATAGTGATCAATACTATGTACCTTTAATCATCACAACACATTGTCATAATCCCTCTTTTAATAAAGCTATGTTCAATAGGCATAACATTAATGATTGAAAACATTAACCTATGTATGGTTCATCATAGCAATGCACTGCGTTTATCACCTATTGTATTTCGGTCATTCGGTCAATGTCCGAGAGCATTGGGACAATGCATAAAGAATCATGGATTGATGAATTTCTGGCTGCACCCCCACCTTCTCAACGTAAATATGCCAAATTTTCGCCTAATTCGCTATACTAGTAGCTATCTAGCGCTAACAGCCAAATGGTGAAGTGTTAATTGTGTATAAGTAAATTTTTGTGCAAGGAATTTCTTTAGAAGGTGGTAAGTACAGTAACTGTATTTTTTGAATCTTGTTAGTTTTTTATAACATTTGAATAAAAGTTACGAAAATATTTTTTGCCAGAATACAATCTCAAAAAAATAAGTAGTTACACTGAACAGTGTTGAAAGAGACGAAAGAATGAAAACATGGCGTGTTTCGAGCACTTATAGTGAAAATATATAAATATATTGCATTTGGAACTTGCTCATACATTGTTTTGCTAAATACCCTTGTAAATTCAGTAAATTACTGAAAAGAAAATAATATTCACAAAAAATCTACTATTTACTAAAATTTGACGGTCTACACTATTTCAACATCATCTTGAAAAATAATCATTTATTGCAGGTTGTGACCATACTTATAAGTGTGATCTGGATCTGAAGTAGAAATCGAAATATTCCAAGCACCTTCACATATATTCAGTATTTACTTTTCCCCAATATAAATCATGTTCGGAAACTATCTGTATAACAACCCAGAGCGCCCTCCACCAAAGATATTGGAAACCAACAATTCACCGCAGAGATCGAAAATGCAGAAACCCGTCGCTAGAATACAAATTTTCTGACATAAGATGTCTACTTAGCAACTGTGGCGTAGGTATCTTTTTTTAAAAATTATTGAAGAATTTTCCTTGTTCTCTTTATGTAGGTAATATATTAAATTGTCCATGGTCAACTAGTATATTTTTCATGATTTTTAATTTAATCTTGTATAATTTCATGTATTACCTATAACATTCAATATAATATAGCTATAGTTGCAACTAACTATTATAACTTTACTTCTAGATTGATATGGACTCAACCATGCAGAACGAAAATGATAATTTTTTTCTCAAAAACTGTGAAAAAGAAGTGCCAAAATCATTGCATTTCTGTTCAATGGCAATGTCAAAGACTATGCCCATTGGAAATCGAAAATATCGAGGAAAGTAAGTATCTGCTTGTGTAGATTGTATATTTCAGTGAATGGTGTTCACCCCGTTATGCTAATGTTATAGTAGTTCAAAAAGAGCTTGATATTATTATTCTATGTCAGATGGTTGTTTTAGTCACAGGGTTGAAAGAGAACACTTTTTTCATTTGTTATGAAATCTAATGACAGCTTCAGAATAATTTGATACATATTTCGTGAATATCATATTTAAAGTTCATAACATACTTATTTCTTTAAAAAGTAGAGTCCCAATGAAAAAGAAAATCAGTTTTCTAAAATCTGGAATTCAACTTTTTCATTTTCAACCATAATATATTTTTATTTCCAGATGGGCGAGATGAGGCAGCCACCAACGAAGTTGTAAAGAAAAATATTACTGGAAAATATGCATAACAAAAAATTTTCACTTACAGCACTCATTTTTATATCTTGCAAAAACACCACAAGAAATTGAAGAATGGATAAACTTTTTGAATTCGAAGAAAACTTCAATTCAATCTTTTGTGTTGGCAATTGGTGAAGATATAACAAAAATTCAAAGAGAGTTATACATACTTCGATGGAATTAGATATGAGTTTTTCAATGTTATAAGAGCTGTTAATAGTTCAAATATTATTTAAGTTTCCAATTTAAGTTTTTCTCTAGAAAGTATTATGTTTTGGTCGTTTATTGAAAACTTTTTTTAAACCTCAATCCAGGAATTGTATACAGTAAAACACATATCTTATGTCAATATTTGAAGAATAAATTGTATTATTCCAATTCAATGAATCTTTTGTGTCTGTTTGTAGTTATCTTTGGAACGAACTCGTTCGACAGTGCCATCATAATTGCTTGGAGCATCATTAGCAATAATATATAGACATTTTTCCCTATTTGCAATTATATTCCTGTCACTATATATATATATATATATAGATATAAATATATATATATATATATATATATATATATATATATATATATATATATATATATATATATATATCTATGTATATATATATATATATATATCTCTCTATATATATATATATATATATATATATATATATATATATATATATATATATATATATATATATATATATATATATATATATATATATATATATTGGTTTTTTAATTGCCGAATGTTGATATAGTATGAGGTTTAATGGGTAGCGGCAAGGGCAGGATATTCAAAGACCTTTCTGGCTATGACCTATGTATTTCGATACCAATTTGTATCTTCTTCAGGGTCTATAAGAAAATAAAACAGTTACACAATCTAAAAATTCACAACATAATACATCTTACCGCCAGTAGTCCTTGATGAGTCAAGTTCCACCAGCATTTGTTCATTATACAATTAATTAATTTATTTAAAGACCGAAAAGGAAACATTCATCTTATTGCTTGTGTTATTTGTTTTTTTGGTTTCACAGGCAACGAAATTTCTGATATTTGCCTTTGACACCAAAAAAACAAATAACACAAGCAATAAGATGCATGTTTCCATTTCGGTCTTTAAATAAATTAATTAATTAATTGTATAATGAACAAATGCTGGTGGAACTTGACTCATCAAGGACTACTGGCGGTAAGATGTATTATGTTGTGAATTTTTAGATTGTGTAACTGTTTTATTTTCTTATAGACCCTGAAGAAGATACAAATTGGTATCGAAATACATAGGTCATAGCCAGAAAGGTCTTTGAATATCCTGCCCTTGCCGCTACCCATTAAACCTCATACTATATATATATATATATATATATATATATATATATATATATATATATATATATATATATATATATATATATATATATATATATATATATATATATATAAGTCTTGTCTAATTTATTTATGAAAACAACAGGTGCAACCTGTAGGCACAGATCGATGTGTTTTTACATTATATTAACGTCTTCGAACATTGAACGATGTTCGAAAGTCATTGTGCGCATGGCTTAGAATTAATGTATCGGTGATTGAGTCAATGTCCTTAGTTCCTTAATTCAATGACTGCAGTTGATCGGTTGATGTACAGAAAACATTAATATCATGCTGGATGTTGATTGACTGATACACAGTGGTCATTAGTAGAATGTACTTTGTTCTGAAATCCAGGTGATGAAATTAATGCCTCTCGGGGATTGATATAATCACTTGAACATCAAGCAATCAATAATAATACATTGATTCAATGAACTCGAGCATCGGTTGAAAATTGATGTCCGAATACATTATCACAATGGTTTTATTCGTTATATTTACGTACGTTTTTCGTTCTGTGATATCACAATTATGAATCATGACGGTTAACGAAGAGGTTGATATTGATTTACATTGAACTGGCATATAGTAGGCATTGTATTCTCATTATCTGAAAGTTGGGTGTTCGAATCCAGATATGCGCCCAAAATTTTTTCACATTTCGTAGAATCGTTTGTATTACAGTCTTGGTCTTGGTATTGTGAAGAATGTGAAGCCCTATCCGAATGTCATTTATAACTACAGCATTTCGCGTTGTACAAAATGAAAACAGCTAAGAATAGTTATCAAATCTCGACCAAAGAAACTTTATTTTGTACTTGCAATTACTTTAGATTCAAATATTCCTTCTATCGAAAATTACTGATCTATACGAATTGCTAGAAGTTTCCGCATCAGCGCTTGCTCTACGTATCTATTTGCAATGTGTCTTGGCTAAAGGCCTCTACACATGGGCGTCGATGTCTTAATGCATCAACGTGCATCAAATAACGTGAAACCAATAACGTTAATGTGGATGCAGAAAACGCACGTTTTTGAATAAACAACCCGGATGAATGCCGCGTTGATGTTTTCAGGAATCGCTTGAATTTTTGGATGTGCATTCCAATGAATGCATTCACCTCTCTACGTGTCGATGCAAATTACCGAGGAGTGTGCGTTTTTGAAGCAGTAGCGGAGGTTAAGTTTATGAAATAATTTCTTACTGCAGTAGGTATTTAAAATAATAAGTTAAATATCTCACGAATTTGTATAATATTTACTAAAAATGTTTGCAGATAGTTTCAATAGTATGTCTGACTGCAGAACAATATCCCGGGAATTTCTACGGGAAATTGTGGAGTTGTACACGGACCTACCCTGCTTGGCAGACAAAATCAAAGCACTATTCAGACTGAAATTAAAAAAATTAAGCATACAAAATATTGATAGAGAAACTGCAAATCATTCAACCAAATGCTACAAAAAGTACAGTTGTCGCTAAAATCAATAATCTTCGTGGTGGGTTTTGGAGATAAAATGAAAAAGTTTTTATCTCGAAGAGAAGTCGTACGGTGAGGCTTTCGGAGATATTAAAGTAGTGAATTTTAAATCTTAATAATTTCTTGCAGTAATTTCTGCAGTTATTGCCAATCTCATCATTGTGTCTTGACGTTTTATTAATGGAATAACCATGTCCAAGAGTTACGAATAGGTTTCTTCGTCCATCCTTACGTAATTACGAGAGTCCTCTAGTTCTAAGCTCCATCAGGTGAATGTGTGAAAACTTTTATCGTTTCAGAAACCAACCTTTAGACCACATTCGACGACGATTTTCAGTTTTCTATGTACACGCCACTGCCACCAGAGCTCAATATTCCTCCTGCTCAGACATCTAGCCAAACATTTTAGCAGAATGGACAAAACTATGGTTTTGTACGTACGTGTGTATGCAATCAGCTGCACGTTATTGGTTGCGCCTTTTTGGATGCACGTCGATGCATCAAGACATCGACGTCCGTGTGTAGCCTGCCTAACACTTTAATACTTGAATAGTCATTACCAATTATGAATAGTTTTGAACTTATATACTGTAATGTTCTCCTGATACAAAACCTTGTGAGGGACGCTCTGCGTGTTGCCTGACTCTTAAATGCGGTTGCAGGCAGGGAATGATTCATTGATCAAGGTGGCGTCATTTTTGGAAAGCTATCACAGAAACAGAACACTGTCGAAAATGTAAGGTAGGTAGTAATGGAGGTTACGATGCGGTGAGTAAATTATAGTTTCCTGAGATAAATATTGAATCTGACTGAAAAAGAACTTTCAATAATTTCGATCACGCGCTAGAATCTTTTGGTTAAATATTCAAAAAAGAGAGGATTGAAAAATAAGATGAAACGATATCAAGCACGCCCAATGATTAGTGAACATCAGTGATTTTACTTCTTCATGGTGATCAATAAAAAGTGAAAGAAATACATATTGATAATTTATAAATACAATGTTGTCGCTTCTCTGAAGACATTCATGTTCACTGAAGCTTATACAAAATTATAAACTAGATCCTACAGTTCGATACTCGTTAAGATCATCGTGAATGTAACAGCCTCATCTTGTTAACGCAATTCGTAAGTGTCAATATTTACCACTGTAGATTGGGAATTTCTGAAAAGATTTCCTATAGGAAGTTGAAATATTTATAGGGTTTGAGTATAGTTAATAGAAGCAGAAATCGATAAAGTTGGAGAACTAAACTTCTAAGATGAAGCCAAGTTACATACTTTTCAATAACTACGCTGAATGGGCTTCATTCAAGAAAAAGTTCTGAGAACGAGAATTGCGTTATAATAAATCCATATGAACATTGTATATGAATAAATAATATATTTGTTGAATCTAAGAATACAGGTTTCGTCAACAATATCTCGTGAGATTTGGAAAGATATAAATTTTTCATTATATATTTGTGGATATATATTTATTTATATATATATATATATATATATATATATATATATATATATATATATATATTATATATATATATATATATATATATATATATATATATATATATATATATATATATATATATATATATATATATATAATATAATATAATATAAATTATATGAATTGAAAATTGATTAATTTCAAGAAATGATTTGAAATATTTAGGCTATTATAAAACATTGTAATATACAGTTCAAACATTAGCAATATTCAAGAATCATCAACTTATAATATCTATAAATAATAAATAATTTCCATATTCTGAATAATAGATATATTTGTTTGATTGATTATTCTCGATGTTTCGATCAAATCACGGTTGTCCTCATCAAGAGACAGTTGAAATTATTGAACCTTCAGAAGGACGCAACTAATAGAAATACAGTTAACTCAATTAATTTCATAGACACCATTAAAAAAAGATAGTAGTAATTAAATTGGTGTGATTGAACTTGGGTCATATTTGATGCTAAAATTTCAATACACATAAAATATCGAAGTTCAGAAATATAGTTGCCTGTATTTGGGAGTCAGCGGATATTCAGGACAGCTAGATATATTTCATTCGACTGAAGTTGCTGAAGCAAGACGAACGTATTGTAGGTACGTGAATTCAAAATAAATCATTTTGTTTGCTGAATCGATAATGGTGCCCTAGAGGGGCCTTGTAGCATTTGGATTATTTATATCAACTGCATAATCCTATTTACTATTCCAATATTTATACAAAAAAGTACGAATATAGAGTCTAATGCGACACCAAAGTTCAGGTCTGATAAAAAATTGGATACTTAGTAAAAAAATCACCTAAGATGAGGATGAGGGACTGTAAACTATCCAGATCAAATAATCTGAATCTTTGTGCTCTAAAAGTCGTGGGAAATAAAGTACCTAATTACCACTACGTGAATTTGACAGAAAAATATTTACATTTAGAATACAGAAAAGCAAGCAATACATGAAAAAAGACGATAGGTGTCGTTGGATTAACAACGTGTAATTGAAGGTAAAAACATTCGAGAGTGATTCAATGATGAAACTAAATTGTAAATATATCTCTGAGTTTTTATCAGGAAAGTTGATCCGTTACTTTTTTTGTACGAACTTTAATTTGAAATTTCATAAAATTTGTTTGCTTTAATTATTCGTTTCGTTCCCTGATTACCATTTTACGAATAGATAAAATAGACAGCAGATCTGTAAAAATTATGATCAATTCTCCACTTCAAAATCATACGTAATCTATAATAATACACTGACATTATTATCATATCTTAATATTTATTTAGAATATCTTGCTGAAACACTGGTACCTACCTACAATGCTCCCCCTAATTTTTTCACTGACTGCATGGTAAAAAAGTAAATGGCGGTAAAAATGTTCGAAACGTATATAAAAATGTGTTTGAAGTAAAAATAATTTAGATAAATTTTCTTGAAAATTACATTTCAAAATATTACACACATGATTTTTACATTATATCTTCCATCTTTGTTTATATTCTTTCTTTATTAAGGGCAGGACATTTCACGATAAACATTAAAATTAAATATTAATCAGAAAGTTTTCAGTAGATTATTATGAAAATGTAATGAAGTGAACGTTTGATAAGTAACGAACACATTTAATATATTACCATTCAAATGTATAATAAAGATTTAACAACTTTTGAATAATCATTATTGTATAGTTAATAATATCATAATTTGGATTTTTGCCATTTTCAAATGAAATTCTTTTATAAAACGAAATCTGAAAAAAATTACGAACAAGCTCATTGTGCGGAGAATACAAAAATGGCTGCGCAAATTTTGAAAAATTAACGCGCAGCTTAGAGGGAACTTTCTTCTCATTGCTCTCCTCAACTTCTACGGAATCACTTTCATAATTAATTCTTTATTAATGAAATAACAATACGCATATACGAAACAGTGGTTGCGCACGCCTAGCAAAGCTGTCGTGTCAGTCGTACATAGTCTGACATAGTTTGAGGCCTAGCTTTCATTCGCCAAGTGTCTGGAGTGTAACTTGCGAAAAGGAACTTCGTTCCAAAAATATGTTTCAATATTTATGGGGCAAGATTGCATCTTAGTTATATCGATTGGAGTTTAGTAAAACTGTTAATTTTTTTTCCTTTGTTATATGCAATACAAATAGCATAATCATTGATGAAACGTTTCTTTTCGTATAATCACACCGGATATTAAGAATATCCTAAGGGATATTAAAAAGACTCCTATCAAACTTCCACTATTCTGTGAATCCTTAGAAAAATTTATTCTATATCAGGAATACCCTGAGTGAATAATAATACAAGATTCACTATTGGTTCTGTAACGTCTCCGAAAAAACCTAATTTCCATTTTAGGATATACACGTATTGATAAAACGAAATACCGCATCCGTGGAGAGGAGCCCTTTGAACATCCAAACAAAGAATAGATTCAATATCTGAAATGACTTTCGTGTAACTGGATTGGCGTTAATCTTCTCGAGGCATTAAGATAACTGGAATATCCCTGAAGGGCAACATTTATCGATTTCATCGTTTCCCATGTCTTTGTTCGCATTGAAATCCGGTCTCTCAGTGATTTACTATTATATTTACCTGCACATCGAAACTTGGAATTATTCACGGTGAGAACGAACTGTAGGTTACATCTTGAATCTGCTGGACATAATTCTTCGGAATTAAATGTGACCTCATCATTTACAGTTATACTTCTACATGTTTGGTTTTGACTTGCGCTGTGGCTGCGCGCACAAATGAATACATCTCCGTAATCGTTTCCCTTAAACTGAAAATAACAAGGTATTATGCAAAGTATTGCAAAGGTTAAGTTTATTATTAGATTTATCCGCAACGGTCCATTGGCTACTAATGTTTAGTGGTTCTGATTTCATGCGGATATAAAGCTTTGTATTCGTTTATTTCTTTGTTAGCGATGAGGAATGTCTTCGTTCTTTCCATTCAATTATTTTGTTGGAGACATAATTATAATACAACACAAATAAGTCACAGTGGCGAAGGAACGGTTGTCTTTTTCAATTGAATTTTCAGAAGGTAATCACTTTCTGGTAGTAGTGATAACTGGAAAATGACAGATTCAGAAAAAATCTCTCAAATTACAAATATATAAATATATATATATATATATATATATATATATATATATATATATATATATATATATATATATATATATATATATATATATATATATATATATATATTCGAATTGTTGTTGCCTGTGAACTATTTCTAATCTCTTGATTATTATTAGCAATAACAGGCTTGTTGAATCTCAAAAAACTCGATTTTATTAAAAAGTTGACGTTTCGCCACGAAATTCGCGTTTTTATCAAAACTTTAACAAAAAGTTTTGATAAAGCCACGAATGTCGTGGCGAAACGTCAACTTTTTAATAAAATCGAGTTTTTTGAGGTTCAACAAGCCTGTTATTGCTAATGATTATCAATAGATAAATTCTCAGGAGATATTTACAAATTTTAACCAGTAAATTATTTATGCCCATCAGTGATAGGCTCTTAAATTAAATGTTTACGGGGTAAATTACACATATGAAAATGTTTATACGTAGATTAAGTAGAGAAGTTCAGTAAAATTTGCTGTGATACATAAATGTAAGAAAATTCAGTTAATAAAGGTTTAAAAAAAAATGTAAATTTACAATCAAAGTTTTTCGTTATTTAACTATTGCTATTCTATTTTTAGATTTTCAGTAAGATAAGAGGAATGATGTAGGTTTATTTTCAAACTGTTAACGATTCAATAAAACATTTGAACCTTTTCAAAACAATGTTGTAACACGTATTGAAAATGTCAGTTATGAAGCATCTTCATTGACAATTCTCTGTGAATTAACTTTGAAGTTTGTCATTTGTTGAATATTATACAAACGAATTTCTCCAATCGAACAAAGAGAATATGAGATGATTGTACGTATTTGTTGATATGTAAACGGTCACTTCCAATTTTTATCGACACTCGAGTGTATGAGATGGCACTGAAATTTAATTTAATCAAAACATCAATATGAAATTTCACAAACAATTACTTCATTTGGAAATACACCTGAAAAACTTTATATTTCACCGACTGATTGAGTATTGACTAAATTTCAATGCAATTACTTTGAGGAAACAATGATGTTGATTATTAATTTTGATCTAGAAATGTAAAAACGCCAAACAAAATTAGAATGTAAATCTCTGTTTTAGTAATTTATATTTGAATTCTTTGAGACACATTCAACTGAAATTTAATGTGCAAAAAATACAAGAGCGAAGCATCGATTTAGAAGGCTATTTACAGAATAATTTCAGTATTCATGTCCGTTTCCGCGTCAGTCGAAGTGTCAGTTCATTTTTTTATTTTTTCTTTTACACTATATCTTCAGTCAGTTGTAGTCCATTTTGATATAATTGTCACCTCAAATAAGTGTCAACGTGATTTTCAGTTGTCAGTTCTGGTCCATTTTGATATAGTTGCCACCTCAAATAAGTGTCAACTACATTTTCAGTTGTCAGTTCTAGTCCAGTTTGATATAGTTGTCACTTCAAATAAGTATCAACGTCATTTTCAGTTGTCAGTTCTAGTCCAATTCGATATATTCGTCACCTCCATAAATTGTGAACGTGATTTTCAGTTGTTAGTTCTAGTACATTTTGATATAGTTGTCACCTCAAATAAGTGTCAACGTCATTTTCAGTTGTCAGTTCTAGTCCATTTTGATATATTCGTCACCTCCATAAATTGTCAACGTGATTTTCAGTTGTTAGTTCTAGTACATTTTGATATAGTTGTTACCTCAAATAAGTGTAAATGTCATTTTCAGTTGTCAGTTCTAGTCCATTTTGATATAGTTGATATCTGAAATATCTAGTTATCAATTTGTGACTGAGCTTATTATTATTATTTTTTATCATTTCCCTGTGAAATGAAAATACACTAATAAATTTCTCCAATACTGAACTAACGTTTAGCTTCGTTCAAGATTTCGAAGATAATTTCACTGATTTCGGAAAATGGTTTTTAGATTGTTTGTATTTTGATACAACTTATGTTCTTAAGATGTTATCAACTACATTTCTAAAGCAGTGAACAATGGACACGTTTCTTTTTCGAACATTATTTCGAACTATCGAACCATGATGGATTTGATCATAAGCATCAATAACCTCAAAATGTATTCATGAATAGTCATGTTAAATCCAACGATCCTATTCGGTGTTATCACGTACTATTTCCATTCCGAAGTATTCTACAATGCACACACAATACACTCATTCTTGAGGATGCAGAATGTGGAAATATCACGCAACTATTGTTCCCTTAAGTATAGATTTTCATATATCACTACTGGATCAGCTACAAGTTGCATCACTTTGTTTCGTGAATTTTGACAAGGCGGAAAATCCGCAATGAAAAGATTTCCATGTTTTGGTCGAATATTGCTTTTCCGTATTGAGTAAATCAAGAAATATATATTCGTTTCGAAATGTTAACTGTGTTTAATAAAGTCAGTTTCCTAACTCAAATGATTGATGACACTGATTAACACTAATTTTATTGTCAACAATATTTGGGCGATTTCTAGGTAATTTCGTGGTGCTGATCACGACTTTGAAGTCCATTTAGGTGAATTGGCTCTAATTTTAGAGATATATTATCGAAATATGATAAGATAGAGAAAAATATCAACTTAGTAAAAATATCAATTTAGTAAAAAATATTAAAGTAGTTTCAAAAAAAGATAAACGAAAAAATAATAAAATTCATTTATTGATTAGGTATAACAGCAAAGAAATAAATTAATTTAAAAAAATAGATCTAATTCGTAGGAAAGAAGCTCTTTTTGTAGGATTTTCTTTTATGAGGACCGTCAGGTACATCACGTTGGAGACTCCAACAATAGTCTGCCATCATATGATGATCCCATCTGCCCTGATACCTTACCTCCATCTCCTTTATATCCTGGTGGAACCGTTCCCCTTGTTCCTCACTGAAATTGCCAAGATTGTCGATAAATTTATCCAAGTGGCTGTGAAGAAAGTGTACTTTAATACTCATATTAGTACCCAAGTTTTTAAAGTTTAATAACATCTGTTGCACTAATTCCTCGTAATTGTCCGCTTTGTGATTACCCAAGAAATTTTTAACTACCATAACAAAGCTACACCAAGCAGCAGCTTCAAGTGTCGTCATGTGATTTGTAAAATTAGAGTCCTTAATAAGTTTGCGAATTTGAGGGCCATCAAAAATACCCGCTTTTAGCTTTTCCATACTTAGCCTAGGAAACGATCTACAAATGTATTTGAAGCACTCGCCATCTTTACTCAAAGCCTTAACAAATTGTTTCATTAGTCCTAACTTGATGTGGAGCGGTGGGAGAATGATTTTTTCACGGTCAACCAATGGTTCGTTTATGACATTTGCTGTTCCTACAGTCATATTTTGTCTTATTGGCCAATTAACCATATTCCAATGATCTTGCTTCGCCCTACTATCCCACAATCAGATAAAACAAGGGTATTTTGTGTACCCACCTTGCTGCCCAAGCAAGAAGTTGACCATTTTTAGATCAACGCAAATGGAAAACTGATGTTCTTCATAGGATAGTTTCTGTAATACAAACTTGATGTTTTGATATAAGTTTTCTTGAGTGGGCGATAGGAATTGACGCATATCGGTTGCCATTGTGTAGAAAAACACATTTTAAGCTTCTACTGGAACTGTCTATGAATAGTCGCCAATCACCTGGAACAAATTGTATTCCCATTTGACGAAAAAGTCCGGGAATGTTGTTGAAATAAATGAGATCTTCATCTTGGCTAAAATAAGGAACCAGTTTCACCTCTCGTGTTCTATAAATGGTTATTTTTATATCTGGTTGTAGACAGTTTTTTTCTTTTAATCTGGATGCCAGAAGTTCAGATGCTTGCTTTGATAGACCGAGATCCCGTATCAGGTCATTCAGTTCTTTTTGAGAGAACTGCTGTGGTGTTGATTGTATTTCCTGCTCATATTCACTTCCACTGGTCCACTTCCACTGGTCCTTAATTTCTTCTTCTTCTTCCGCCATCAGAACATCTGGCAGTGTTGTATATACTGGTACGGAAATCTCTTCGCTATGTGGCACAGGTCTTCGTGCTGATTCTAAATCAGGATAATCCCATTTGCCTTTCTTGTATTTGTTAAAACCTTTTACATCAACTAAACAAAAATAACAATCTTCATGGTGGTTTTTAGGTTCTCTCCACACCATGGGCACACCAAATTTCAAACTTTTTCTTTTTTCGTTTGACCACTGTCGTAAACATTCGACACACGTTTTGCACACTATATGGGGAGCCCAGGACTTGTCTTGGTCTCCAAGCTGTACGCCGAAATAATACGCTGAACTGACAGTTAAAATCAAGAGACACAAGACAAACAAGTGCACGCAATGATCACGTGATCAGCAGTCGTTGCAGTTCGTAAATTATTCTTAAAAAATAAAAAGCATATGTTATAGTTGAATTCCTTAAAAAATTTAGTATCCATTACCTCAAAAACTAGAGCCAATTTGGAAAAACTGCTTTTATTTTTGAATTCAGCAGACCTGAAATTCGTTCAAAAGTACTTGGCAACAAAAATATTTTTAAATTTTGTAGGGCGGTGTGATCAATCAAATCATCCTTCCAGCGGAGCTAGTTGCATGAGATTTGATAACATGGTTTGCGCATTCATTCTTCAAGGGAGAATATTGGAACATTCGACAGTCTGTTTCGCTCTCCAGCAAGCTCATCAGTAGTCTCCCGTCCATCAACAGTGGGCAACAACCTCGAATCTTTATAAGCACCTAATAGTTTCTAAGAAGAGCAGTAATGACATGATAACAAATAATAGCGCCATCTATCGGAAACCGATCGGTATCTAACTTTAGGTCAAATAGAAATGTCAAACGTCGAAAACTGATGTCACTTCAAATCCATATGTGACCTGCCATTATAGATGCCAAAGTTCCGGAACGTGGTTACATAGCTAGATTTTTCATCACGCTGGTAGCAATGCTCAAATTTTTTCCATTATTATCAGGGACCGGATCAGCAGTTAATATCGAAAATGAAAATTTATTTGCCCTAAATAGACGTAGCGTGTATGATAAAGGGTTAATTTGATTAATACACAACGTCTTATTATCTTTATCATACACGCAGCGTATGTATCTATCAAGGGCGGCTATTCGAAGGCGGCTAAGGAGGCTAAGCCTCCTCCTCAATAATATTCCGTGTATCACTAATATATTATATTGAATAGTCAGCATTCAGCATATTCAAATTAATCAAAATCATATTATTTTATGCACCTTCCTTCCTTTCAACCTACATTATATAATATAATTTATTAATTACGATAGAAGGTATTTACATTTACTGCATTTCATTCATTTCACGATTTGTGGCAACGCTGCAGAGGCTTAAAAAGGTTTATTTTCAACGTTCATTATGCCTGCCACAGAAAAGCAAACAACGGTGCGAATACTGCGAATGAATACTTCATTGCGATAGAAAAGGAAAACACATGTAAATGGCAACACTGATGGAACCTAAGTCTCACACAATGTCGATCAATCACAACTATAGGCTTTCGGGTAAAATCGAGTGAATTCGTTGGACATGTATCGTTGTGACTAGTCGTGGACGAAAATAGTTTGTTTTGGTTTTAATTTGGCGTATTGTTTTTAAAATGAGTTCGGTTACTGAAGTTAATTTTAAAAATTTCAATGGTGACTTAGTGGAATATTCGTTATCCCATAACTTTAGTGCACTAAGTTAAAACGATAAAGTTTTAATAAAAACATTGCGACCTACCCCGGAATTAAACAATTTGGTGCAGCGTAGCAGAATCGCGGTTTTAATATCAGAAATTATGAGAGACATCCTTGGCTTACCGGATCACAGGTAAAAAATAAATTATTTTGTTGGCAGTGTTTACTTTTTACTAGGGAAAATGTCCCTGTTTGGCACTGGCATCTATGCAGGAATTATGGTAATTATCGATAATACAACAGACTGCCCCGATTTTCTTGAAATTTCGGATTATAGCTTATTTTGGCCTGAAAAAACCGAATATGAAGATTTTGTCGCTGGGTCATCTTTTTTTTTCAAAAACTTGAGCTGACCTGACTTTTTCTAACCTTACTAACCTAACCTCCGAGTTCATAAAACTATAAAATTCATGAAATAGATGAATTTTATTATCAAAAAGACAATGTTTATATTATATCTATAAAAAAATAGATGTCTATACCGAAGAATTTATTTAAATTTTTTTGTTTAGGTCTAAATGTATATTTTATTATTTTATTTTGTTGTTATCTTATTAAGTTTTGTTTGACTTTTATGACAAGAATTTTATTTTAATCTATTTTTGGGAGGGGCCTATTTTATTTCTGGCAAAAAAAAAGTCTCACCTCCCCGTTGGTTCTTGCTGGGCAACAATTGATTAATTCCTCGAATAGGTACCTACTAAATTTTTTAGGGTGCTTGTTTTACTTTGATTTTCTTTATAGAAAATATATTATAAGGCGGTTGACCTTGAAATCCTAAAAATTTTCACCTATGGTGTATTTTTTAACACCTCTTGTAGCCTCCTTAAACCAACACCTCACGAGCCGCCACTGATATATATATATATATATATATATATATATATATATATATATATATATATATATATATATATATATATATATATATATATATATATATATATATATATATATATATGTATATATAACTATATATAGTGGTTTAATACAAAATAGAAAACAAGCCGGACGTTTTTCATCTAACTAAGAAAATTGATGCCTTGGTATGTTCCGGCAGATGGCGCGTGTAAATGTCACTGCTGAATATCTTCGGATAAAATAAGTAGTGAAATTATCTGAAAGGTTACCATATTCTGTAGATAGACGATACTGAGAGGAACCAATAAGTCTGGAACAATCTCTCTATAGTTTCATCATTTGTGGTGACCACCTTGATGTTTCTAACATTAATCTATTAGAGATGGATGGGAATATCGTTGTTGTCGAAACTCATGTAACTTAGATTTCTTGAATAAATATCCTAGTCTTCAATTTTGGATACACACACACACACACACACACACATATATATATATATATATATATATATATATATATATATATATATATATATATATATATATATATATATATATATATATATATATATATATATATTTATATATATTTATATATATATTTATATATATATAGATATACATATATATATTATATATATAAATATATATAATATATATATATATATATATAAATATATATATATATATATATATATATATATATATATATATATATATATATATATATATATATATCAAAAGCGATTTGAATTCAGTTGCAGAGCTGGAAGTTATGATATTATGATTAATAAATTCACTAATAGCGTTCTTCACTGATGGTTGTCAAATACTTTAAATTTTACCTTCATAACTTCGGTCATAGGTCTTTTTTTTCCAACAAAAACGATCATGTCAAGGGTATTTCGGAATTGTACATTCATCAAAACTATTGCCTTAATCACGTCAGGCAAATGAGGTATGAATGAAGAACTTTGTTTATGAACAAAGTTCTTCATTTGTGTAATCTTCGTCGACCAGTCAGTATCTTTTATCAGTCCATTTGTTCATTTGTATTCGGGTTACTTCTATACATTAAACAACTAATACATTACCTCAATGTGAAAATTATTTCTCCTTGTATATTCCTCATATATTTCGTAAAATTTATCTATTCCTGGAGTTAGATAATCCTCCATCCTCTTGTTTGAGTTTCCACAGAAAATGCTCACAATTTGCCCAGGTATTTGGTGAATCATTTCTGCAAGTGAACTCGAGAGGGTCAAAATATCCTTGGAAAAGCTTATAATACTATCGTTGTGGTAGGTATTAGCAAAGTCCTGGAAATGCTGCTGAATTTGATCCGACAAGGCATATATAATATTTGTTTCGGGAAAAGCACTTTTTATGGAAGATAAAGCTTCTTTGTACTTGTATGTATCTGAATCAGTTGGACGAGCGCTGCTTGATAAAAGAACAATGGCCCTTCCCAGCGGCTTGTTTAGGCCTACTGTGCAGTTATTTCTTGTCGTATTTTGATAGTGAGCTATTATTGTTTCGAAAGAAAGGTGGAGAAACAGTTGCGTAGGCCCTGGAATAAAGTTTCTAATTAAAGATAAACTCCTATGTTGGATATAATATATATACAGGTACGGATTTGGATTCATAATCAATATTGTCTTTAAAAAAAATTGTGTGTCAGAGGAGTTTACCCCATTTGTGCGTTAGTTTTTTTTCATATCTTTCAATATTTTATTAGCTTCAATCACTTAAAAATTTTGTTCATTGTGCACAAATATATGTATCACTACATATAAATTAATAAATTACACTCTAAAATCAGAACACAAATTGACAGTTAGGTTGCTGTTGTATGTGTCGTATCATACACCTATACCTATACATGCATCAACTGTTGCCGGTTTACCCTGATATATGCTGTGGTATACTAATAATCTCGAAGTGAAAGGTGCGCAAAGTACGTTGCGCAGAGGAATATAACATTTCACTTTTAGTTAACGTTCGATTTTGCACATCATCACATGGCCTCAATCTGACTACTCCACCCACCCAATTTATTCTATAAATTGAATCTGAAGTCTTAACCTGCCTACTCTTCACAGATAACAAGGATAAAGAAAATTGCTCCTCAAAGCTGCAGATTTATTTTTCCAGATTACTAACATGAAAAAATCCAATACTAATCTCAATATTATTTGTTTGGTAACTATTCAATTATTGAATAATCTTGTTTGATCTATTCCATATTATAAATAGTATTTCAACGCGATATATGGAGTTGATCAATCAGATACTGCATGCAAGGAAAATCAGGAGTTTGATTATATATTCACAGTTGATTGCATAGTTTGAACTTAATACAATCCTTCAGACGCCCACTGTTTGGAGAATTATATTGAGAAAAGCGTTCACAGTGCTCCTTTTAAAGGAATTATCATAATGTGCTATGAGAGAACAAATACGAATCCATTCAATACCTTAAATAGATGTGAATGAGTGAAGATAGATGAGTCAGAAACTACAAATTCGCTAGAAATACATGCTGGAAATTGATAATCTTACGCATTATTTGCAGATTTCTGAATCTGCAGTTATACCAGTTGTTTAGATTATTTGATGGAAATTTTAACATCTTGTCCCATTTTTAAGTTAGAGAGTATTTATAAAGAGTACAGAAAGTTTTAATAATTCAATATTGAGGCGCGTTACTTGATATAAATACATTTAAATGAGAAACGAAATGAAAAAACTTGTTCTTGAGAGAGTTATAATAAATTTCTTGCATTGTGATGAACTATCGCACCTACCAGTGCCCGAAGAATTCAGGTAAAGGCGAAACATGCTTCTCAATTTAATAAATCACTTAACAACAAGTGTTTAAATTTTTTTTTCATTTGAAATACTGATCTGAAAATTATTTTAATATAAAAAGTATATCTCGAGATTTTGTATCAACTCAAGCAGGTAAATATTCTGAACTCTAGTGAGATTGGGAGGATCCTCCTAACCTGCTGGTTACGAGATACATCATATACAGTCGTTATGGTCGATTAGAATCTTAGACAAAAATATTTTCTGTGGAAACTTTCTATCACAGTAATGTGATATAACGAAGCATTCCATATTAGCTGAAAAATACGTCGCATCAAGATTTTTCCAACCACATTCAGCGAAACGAATTTGAACTATCAAAAGAACTGTTAATTTAAACAAAATGCGTAAGTAGCAGAGCTAAGGTCTTATTTTCCCCTAATTTTCGTCTTTTTATCTTTTTCATCAATGAATATTTAACCCCATGGGTTCATTTGGAGGTGCTTTGGAGCTGAGCAAACTAATGAAAACTACGGATAAACATGAAATCTCTACCGTAGAATTGCAGTGGTTAAGGAAAACCGCCAAAGTATATTTTTCCTACTTGATCCGCGTGCCAAATTTCAACCCTCTCACCAAATCTGCAGAGGGTGTGGAGGTGCGCACATCACAAGAAATTACCACATAAGAATGGCGAAATTTAAAAGTTTGAACCATCAGAAAGCACTGTTCTAACGCCATTTTAATCATCTTTCTAAAAATTTTCAACCTGCTCATTTCTGAGGTGTTTGGGGGTGCAAAAATTATTCAATAACCGGCTTTTTCAGCTCCATACATTCTCCAAAAAGACTTAGAAAGCTGATTTTCCGATACGTTTTATACACTGAGATAATTATACAGACACTCTACCATAAAACTTTTTTACATTCAAGTTATTATACTTGACATTACCAATTTATGATATTTTTTTTAAAATTTCTTCGTTTCTTTGATTCATACTCACAAGAATTTTTACTTTTCTCTAGATCACTGAATATGTCAAATATTTGTCCGGTAACGTGAGCTATCCATTTTCCATTTTCTCCGTTTATTACACCTAATTTACTTTCATAGGTGGACACTTGGGCTGCTTCCACTAGGGAACTGAAATCATTTATATAAAGCCAGTCACTCTTATTAACTAAAACTTACTTAGGTAATTACTACTTTTAAATTCGTTTTATTATATATCCCTAAATTATTATTTTTATGTGAAGTATATTATTTGTATGTATTCAATAACATATATAACTCAAGAGAAAAGTTGAAAAGAACTTATGTTTTTGTAAATATATTGCAAATCGATTGAGATGTTTTAAGTTATACTGTTTTCAGTTCTATCCAGATTTCAATGAATGAAAAATACGTGAGCAGGACAGCTTATTTCCAGAGGTCGAATTTTCCACTAATTTTTTTTACATACAAATTATAAAATGACTACGTCAGTATGGAGGAGCTGAAGAGGTGAACAAAACCTTGACCCCCACGAACAAACATGACATTTTTTCATTGAAATATCTTTTGTTGGGGTAAAGAATTAAAACCCTCAAGGACACTGCAGCTATTAGGGTGCACAAAATCACGAAAAAAAGTCTGTTAGAGTATACTGTTTTCAGTTCTATCCACATTTCAATGAATGAAAATACGTGGGCAGGAGAGCTTCTTCCCAGAGGTCGAATTTTCCATAAATTTTTTTTTACATACAAATTGTAAAATGGCAACGTCAGTATGGAGGAGCTGTAGAGTTGAACAAAACCTTGACCCCCACGAACAAACATGACATTTTTTTTATTGAAATATCTTTGGTTAGGGTAAAGAATTAAAACCCTCAAGGGCACAGCAGCTATTAAGGTGCACAAAATCACGAAAAAAAGTCTGTTAGAGTATACTGTTTTCAGTTCTATCCACATTTCAATGAATGAAAATACGTGGGCAGGAGAGCTTCTTCCCAGAGGTCGAATTTTCCATAAATTTTTTTTTACATACAAATTGTAAAATGGCAACGTCAGTATGGAGGAGCTGTATAGTTGAACAAAACCTTGACCCCCACGAACAAACATGACATTTTTTTTATTGAAATATCTTTGGTTGGGGTAAAGAATTAAAACCCTCAAGGGCACAGCAGCTATTAAGGTGCACAAAATCACGAAAAAAAGTCTGTTAGAGTATACTGTTTTCAGTTCTATCCACATTTCAATGAATGAAAGTACGTGAGCAGGAGAGCTTCTTCCCAGAGGTCGAATTTTCCATAAATTTTTTCTTACATACAAATTGTAAAATGGCTACGTCAGTATAGAGGAGCTGTAGAGGTGAGCAAAACCTTGACCCCCACGAACAAACATGACATTTTTTCATTGAAATATCTTTGGTTGGGGTAAAGAATTGAAACCCTCAAGGGCACAGCAGCTATTAAGGTGCACAAAATCACGAAAGAAAAGTCTGTTAGAGTATACTGTTTTCAGTTCTATCCACATTTCAATGAATGAAAATACGTGAGCTTCTTCCCAGAGGTCGAATTTTCCACAATTTTTTTTTTACATACAAACTATAAAATGGCTACGTCAGTATGGAGGAGCTGTAGAGGTGAGCAGAACCTTGACCCCCACGAACAAACATGACATATTTTCATTGAAATATCTTTGGTTGAGGTGAAGAATTGAAACCCTCAAGGGCACAGCAGCTATGAAGGTGCACAAAATCACGAAAAAAAAGTCTGTTAGAGTATACTGTTTTCAGTTCTATCCATATTTCAATGAATGAAAATACGTGAGCAGGAGAGCTTCTTCCCAGAGGTCGAATTTTCCATAATTTTTTTTTCACATACAAATTGTAAAATGGCTACGTCAGTATGGAGGAGCTGTAGAGGTGAGCAAAACCTTGACCCCACGAATAAACATGACATTTTTTCATTGAAATATCTTTGGTTGAGGTAAAGAATTAAAACCCTCAAGGACACAGCAGCTATGAAGGTGCACAAAATCAAGAAAAAAAAGTCGGTTAGAGTAGCAAGTTTTCATTGCCCAAAAATGGTTAATTAACATCAACTCAATATACGTACAAATTTTCAACCAGCTAACTCAATTTGAAGTGTATTTTGGGGCTCAGAATCTTTCAAAAACCTTTCCTTTCAAACTTTAAACAAGCACAAGAAGGTTGAATTTCGGATTTGTGGTTCATAATCAATTTCCACATCCACGCAATTAATCGTCATATAATTATTTAGTTAAATTATTATATGTATACTTTACCTTAATTGAAAGGGAAGGATTTCTTTGATTCTTTATCACTAGAAATTTTCTTCTGAATTTTAACTCCTATTTCATTGATATTCCAATAATTACTTAGAAAATATTAATTTCATCAACTTTGTAGATTTTCACTTTATATAATATCTATGGTAAACTAACGTAAATCCTATAAAAGCCATTATGTATTCTCTTAATGCGACAAGCTGGAATTTACTCTCTCGTAATTTATACCAGTACCTAATCTCAACCTAATAAGCTCGCGTTTGGATTTTAGAGGAAATTGTTATCTTCTATTTTCGGTGGATTTAATACTACATAGTAATGCCCTAACAAATCGAAAGTCGTTGAGAATGTAGCTAAATCTTTTCCGAATGTGACTGTCGAACGGTTTATGTAAACTTATTAAATATTTCTGAACATCAGGAGTATCAAAATTGATTACCTTTTGCAATAGTGAAAATGTATACGAAGAAGAGTTTTTTGATAAAACTATCTGACCAATATTTATATGTTACCCTATTCGATATGCCATTATATCTATTGGATATGATAAAAAACAAAATTTGGAATTTCAGTGTCGAAGCGTGTGTATGAAATTATTTCCATAATTTATTGCACATGAATTGAAAATTATTAATAAAAGTATAATGTGCTATAGTTTTATTTTAAGAAATAATTCCTGAGTTCCTTTCCTCACTCTTCAAATTTAGGAAGCATTCAGTTATACAGAAAATGGTGGATGCATTACTTTGATTGAAGTTTTTTATCATTCGGGAGGCCCGGGATTATAACCCGCAGTTAACCCGCATCTGCCATGAATTTTTCTCAGGGCGAGGTAAATCGATTTACAAAGATGATCTTCTGAACCTCTCATCGCCTCCTATCTTCTATAAAATATCCGGTCTCAGCCATACTTAATGCATACTTGAAAGTGTATCTCCTGATTTGGTTGAAGGAGTTCCTCCCCATAACTCAAGCAGTCTGCATCCAGCACATATACTTGAGGGAGAAATGAAACAGTCACCCATCTTTAATGCACTTGATCATTCAAGTATATCCTCTCATCTGGCTGAAGGAGTTCGTCCCATAACTCAAGCAGCCCGCCTACGGAGCACATACTTGAGTAAGGAATGAAACACTCACTTATCCATAATGCACTTGTACTTGCAAGTATATCCTCTGATCTAGATGAAGGAGTTTTCCCCCATAACTCAAGCAGTCCGCCTTCCGCACACATACTTGAGTGAGGAATGAAAGACTCACTTATCCATAATGCACTTTTACGTGCAAATATATCCTCTGAGCTGGCTGAAGGAGTTCTTTTCATAACTCAAGCATCCGGCCTCCTGCACTCATGGAGTGGACACTCTCAATGCACTTGTATATGCAGGAATATTCTCTGATTTGGATGAAGGAGTTCCTTCCCCATAACTTAAGCAGTCCTCCTACCGAACACATACTTGAAGGAGGAATTAAACCCTCACCAATCCTTAATGCACTCGCACATACAAGTGTATACTCTGATCTGGATGAAGGAGTTCCTCCTCATAACTCAAGTAGACCGACTCCCGCACACATACTCGAGAGAGGAATTGAAGCACGTGGCTCCTTTTACACTACCTGATTTTGAATAACAGCTCAACAGACAAGCTCAACATTCTGAGAAAACTTACTAAATCAGTTGTTTTGAACTATAATAGTCTAAGCTACCATCTAGTATCAGAATAATCTCCACATTACTTGTTGGCAATATTTCGTTTACGTGGTCCAAAGAATCATAGTGCTTGGTTACCTCGTCTGAAAAAAGAATAATTTTTCTTAGACTTCGCTCGTCGAGTTATTTTGTTGAACTAAATACATCAATTGCCTTATAGTCGATTTATGAACAATATGAAATATGAGTGGAAAA
This sequence comes from Cynegetis impunctata, assembly GCA_030704885.1. Classification (NCBI taxonomy): domain Eukaryota; kingdom Metazoa; phylum Arthropoda; class Insecta; order Coleoptera; family Coccinellidae; genus Cynegetis; species Cynegetis impunctata. The sequence continues at coordinate 112,963 of JARQZK010005147.1, forward strand.
AGAATTCTCAAAAATCATGTAAAAAAATTATTTCATATTCTTGAGAATATTTTGATGAATTTAAACCATTAAATATAGTAAAACAACAAATGAGAGAATAAAAGAGAAGTTTTTAAATATTCATATTTAATACAAGTTTAGTCGAATGATATTCGAATTGATTTATGTATAATGTGAATGCATCAGAGGTCCAGCTAATGAAATGTACACTGAAAACATGAAAATGAAATTCAGATCAGAATTGGAATAATACATTGTGATTCCAAAATGAAATAGTAATTATTCATTTCTTACCAGCTATATTCTTGAATTTCTCTACTGTGATAGTGGAGAGCTCACTAATGCCTTCTGCATTGAGTAATGTATCATATGTTGCAATTCCCTTCAATAAGTATGCCGTTCCAATAACCTAAAATATATTGAAAACGTGGCTCGAAGAAAATGTCCCATTAAAACTTCTTATTGTAGTTATAATGTAAGCGTCACTCAAAATAAAAAGTTCATAAAATCTAGTGGTTTAAAAATTGAAAATCAGATTTTATATCTGTATTATATGTACCTTTACCAATTTTTTTCATCAAAAATTTCAGAATATTTATACCTACACATATGTTTGATGATAAGATGTGTTGATAGAAGTAAGTTTTTAGAAGCAGATATTCTTCGAATTCATCAGTGCCAAACTTCGAATATTGAAGGGTAGCTCTTAAATACCGCACTTCATTTTTGAATAAAATTTTGGATATACTGAACATTCAGTAATATCGTTCAAAATGAAAATTTATATATATATATATATAATTATCCATATATATATATATATATATATATATATATATATATATATATATAAATTTTATATATATATATATTTATATATATATATATACATATATACATCTATATATATATATATATATATATATATATATATATATATATATATATAGAATACTGATTTCGTAACCTCTATGTGTTATCAGGGCTCTGAACCGATCCCTATTTTGTGAATTATGTACAAATTATAGTGAAGTTTGACCACGAAATATGAAGCTGAGGACCACTGAAGACTTAAATATAGAACCTGAACATTAAATAACTCCTTCACAAATTGACTCATGATAATCAAAACCTCAACTTCATTGAAGGTGTTGACTAGAATTAAAATATAATTAGATTTGACATAATTCTTTTCGTAAATAAGCTATTAATTATTGTTGTAGGCAATAGAAGGATCCTATTATGAATTATTTATTGGAATGACATGTCTATTCCAAGTTAAAATATACATTTATTAGGATGATTGTTATTACTTACTTGTTCCGTCAAGTTCGTAGTTTTGATTATATCACTGAAAACGCTATTTCTATTCGACGCTCTTATTGTTGCATTATAAGATATTCCTCTATTAGAATAATACATATCAATGATTTGTGATAATCTAGTTGTCATCAATATTTGTTCCCATGCTACTACATTACTAGCTAGCACCAGTCCTGAAAAAATGATAGACTATTTAAAAATTACAAACATATTTATATTCCTGAATAAATACAAACGATTTGAAGAAACCTATTTACTGAAATATTAAATAATCAAAATCAAATCATGGAAAATATACAAGTTCACCATGGTCAATTCAATATACTACATAAAGTGAACAAGAAAAATTTTTCAATAATTTAAAAAATTATCAAACAACTTTCCAAGGGATCTGGTTATATGTATTCTTTGACGAGAATTCTACATTCACAATCCAACAGTGATTAAAGAAATCGTCAAGTCACCTTGACTCAAAAGCTGCATACAGCTGTTTCGATTTTATTAGATCTCATAAGTGCAGCTTATTTGACTCGGAGTGAATTAACAAATTTTGATTATTCTAGTTGTATTGAGGAACAATAAGAAATTTGTTAATTCACTCCGAGTCAAATAAGCTGCTTGATAAATTCAACTAGAGTAATCATTAAAATCAAATAAGTGTTTTCTTCTTCTTCTCCTATATCTACGTCCTTGGTTACGGTGACCATCTAGACATGCTTCTTCACTTGTTCAAATTGGGCATTCTATCAACAGGTCTTGGACTTGGCATTATCCAATAAAAATAAATAAATTTTTTGAAATTCTAACCGTGTGTTAAATGTGAATTACGTTTAACTTTTCATTTAATTTTTATTTGTAAACTAATTTTATTTCATTTTCTAATAATTTTTTCTGTATTATAGATCAAAACAGAGTATCAAATGACGACTAAAAGATTGGGGATTGATTGGGCAAATTTAAGGATGTTAGTTCTTCTAGGAATTCTCGTTAAGTTAACATCTGCAAACCAATTCTCATATTTGTAAATACATAATTTCCAGTTCAAAGTTTAATGTTTGATACTGTCAAAAAATTTATTAGAATTCTGAAAACTTTTTTTAAATATAATCTCATATATATTTATAGAAAAATTAATTGAGTCTAATTTAGACAAATCAAAGTATGGCCCAGAACAATTTATTTCATATGCTACTAATGTTATATCTAATCATTGGAATATATATTATTCATGTCAAATTCTTTCATTTAATCAGAACATGAAAATGGAGAAACGAGTACATGATAAACTAGCTTCTACCATTTAGGCTCTGCTTGAAAAATAATTCCGAACTTTTACCAGTCTGTAAATACCATCGACGCTGAAAGTGTGTATGAAAATCATAATAAGGCGAAGACTTCTTAATGCCCCGTCTCAAGCGGAAACAAAGCGTCTCTTCAAAGCGACAAGCGGATTTTCTCAACATATTCCACGCCCATTTCAAGTCACCCCTATTCTCAAAAGTTGCATTCAAATGTTCGAGTTTAAATCATTTCTACACAGCAGGCTTCGCATATTTCCCTCTCTGGCCCTTCCTCAGCAGAAAATCAAGCTAACCCTTCACTTTTTTCAATGAAGTTATTGAATTACTAATTCTCTACTCTTTAAAATATTTTTTTAACTGATGAGGCCACATGAATATTTTTAGAAAAACACGTTTGATTTTAACGATTACTATAAATGAATTTGTGATGCGGTGTTTCGCCACACGGTGGCTTCATCAGATATGATTGGATTCTGAAATCTTGGTATCATAGTTTACAAAAAAAAAACGATTTTATCCTATTTGTTCATTCAATAAGTTATCAGAATTCTTATATCTGTTTTTAAGGTTACCCAAAAGTTCAATGTCTACTCTCTCTATGTAAAATTTTCTTTAACTGTATAAACTCAGTTCTAACATATATGAGTCCAATATGGGGGTGTACTTCGAATAAAAACAAGGACAAACTGCAAATATTGCAAAATAGGGACATCAAAAGTATTTTTGATCTCGCTTACGACACTAATTTACAACCTTTATAGAAAAACTTCAGAATATTATCTATAAAAAATCTTATAATACAAGAGCAATGCAATCTATAAGATACATAAAAAAAAGACTAAATCCCAAGTGGAAACCCTGCAGAACTCGAGTACCTCTACCAAATTATTGCCTGAGAACTTAAAAGTAGGCGAGGTTCAAATCTCTCAAGCTATGCAGCTGTCTTCAAAAATGATTATGTGAAACTAAAAGAAGAATTCAAGAATTTTTTATACATAAGCAATTGTTGATGTGAATTGTCTAATTTATTGTTTATATAATATTTTTCAGCTCAGAATCTGTTTTGAAGTTCCATTTTTAAATGAATAAATAAATCAATCAAATCATGAAAAACATACTAGTCGACCATGGTCAATTTCATAGATTACATAAAGTGAACAAGGAAAATTCTTTAATAATTTAAAAAATTATCAAACAACTTTCCAAGGAAGCTGGTTATACGTATTCAGCAACGCAAAATCTGCATTCACAATCGAACGGCGAATTATAGAAATTGTCAAGTCACCCCGACTCAAAATCTGCATATATATACACCACTGTTGTAGAGTAGATATCTTCATATCAGGAGGTACGTGTTTAAGCGACGAATTTCTGCATTTTCAGTCTAAGCGGTGAATTGTTGTTTCCCAATATCTTTGGTGGGATGGCGCTCTGGATTGTTATCCAGCCAGTGGTACTGACCACGATTTGTATTGGGGAACAATTAGAAATTTGTTAATTCACTCCGAGTCAAATAAGCTGCACTGATGAGATCTAATAAGATCGAAACAGCTGTATGCAGATTTTGAGTCGGGGTGACTTGACAATTTCTATAATTCGCCGTTCGATTGTGAATGCAGATTTTGCGTTGCTGAATACGTATAACCAGCTTCCTTGGAAAGTTGTTTGATAATTTTTTAAATTATTAAAGAATTTTCCTTGTTCACTTTATGTAATATATGAATAAATAAATGATAATAAATAAATAAACTCTTTTTCTGAAGTTTTTGTGTTCTCTACATTCTGTTACAATCACTAACTACATCACAATTATTAGACACCCAATTTTGAGAATTTATCCGTTTTCGATTTATTGGGCTAAAGAGTTGGCTTGTAGTATAATAGTCAACCTGTCTATTCAAAAGGAGACCTGAATGTTTATATTTATTGATCTGTAGCTACTTGAGGAATGAAAATATGAAATATTAAATGTGGAAAATGAGTGAATAAAACTATATATCCTAGAATCGCCTGCAATATGGAATTCCCCCCCTAAAAAATTATTTTTAGTCATCACTGTATTCTCATTTTCTACCCAATTTGTTATTAACATCTTTGTTTGAATTGAATGTATTTGAGAAATGTAATATTTGCACTTAGGATCCGAAGAAGTTGAAGTCCCATAGAAACGTACGTCATGCGTTATATTTTTTAATATACGTGTAAAATGTATCTAACTATTGATTCAACTAAAATTGATAATATAATATGAACCAAGATTTTAATATTCATTTATATCTGATGAGGCAACTATTTTGTGAAACGATAGATTCAATTATCGTAATCGTTCATGAGTTTTTCTAATAATAATGAACTCAGAATGATCGAGAAGCAGCTTTTTTTCCACAAAACTTTTTTTGTATAGGTAAGCAGGTTTTAGGACTGCGTCGTGAAAATTCATATTATTTTTGCTAAAAACCATGACGTTCCAGAATTGAACCTTGTTATAGCGAATCACACAGGATGTGTATTGAAACCTCGAGAATTCCTTTGTTGGAGGCACTTCTGTGGCAGATTGGAATTGGGTAAAACAACTAATCGCCAGCCCATAGGATATCCCTATTCGAAATCCCAATTAAGGAGAAGAAGTTACCTCTCAGGCTAATAATGATTTCTGTATGAATAACAAATATAGGAATATTTATTACAAAAACTATGAATGTAAATTAAACAAGGTAAATGTCATTCTTCGTGTCAGAAAATCCGAAGTAGGCAAGTTCATAAACACATGCCCTACATTATATTCATATCGTTATAATTTAGCTAACAATGATATAAAAAACATTCAAATTATAATAAAAATAACAAAAATTAAAAACATCTCAATCAGTATGTAACATCATGATCACAATTACCTACTTTGAGCAATTTATGAACCGAATAAAATGCCTTCAATACAATTAAGTGAAATTATCTGAGAAAATAACTATATTAGTTCAAATTTATGAGTATCTAGAGAAAAATCGTACCTATCAATATTAAAAATAATTTCTCCCAAATCTTACCATCAATTCCACCTAACATTTTTGTTTCAGTTAAGTCAGTAATAAAATCGGCCACATAATAACGGGTGGGTAATATGGAATCGTTCCAGGAACCGGATGTTGCCAGTATCAAATCGCTGTTAGCTTGATTAAGAACAGCCTCAGCAAGATCTCCTGCAATAGTGGACACCCATACACTGTCAGCTTTTTTCGTATCTAGCCGCACTTTAGTTTTATTAATCGAATGGATTATTGTCGAGAAAGATGCCTGCGTGTTTTGCAAAGCGGCGCTCAAGCCATATATCAAATGTCCTGGAGAGATTGATCCCCATCTTGTGTTCACATTGCCTTTCATCAGGGGGCAATTACTGCGCATTTTATTTTCTGGTTGTAGTTTTCTGTAATTAAATATTTCATTTTTGTCAATATACATAAAGATAATGATACGTTGGAAAATTCATCTGAAAAAATTATGATTATTCAAATCAACTCTCCGGCGGAGCTAGTTTCATGAGACTCGACGACATGGAATTGCCATTCAAGGTAGAATATTGGAAAATTCGACATCGATGCCACATAGAAGGCAACACTAGATAGTCTGTTTCGCTCATCGGCCCAGTGGGCAACGATATCAAATCTAAACAACCACCTATTTCTAAGAAGATCAGTAATGAGATGCAAACAAATCACAGCGCAATCTATCGGAAACCGATAGGTATCTCACTTTAGGCCAAACAGAAATGCCAATCGCCGAGAACTCATTACACTTCACAGCCATAGGTGGCTATGCAAAGAATAATTTGTTTAACTCACGATGAAGGTATTGGTTTTGTTCCTTTGTAAGAGCAGGTTCTTTCTTCATCTCCTCTATATTTTTTATCAACTGCTACTGAGAGTATGTTGTGAAGAAAGCATAGTTCATCTGAGGATAATGATTCGTTTGTTGACAATGTACTTTCTCCAGACACAAAATAATCGACAATTAATTTGTACTTATGAAATTCATGTCCTCTTGCCCTGAATGGCAAAGCCTGATTATCTAAAATTGTACCATCAGATTTCAGGACTCCATCAAATATAATTCTGAAATAAACACATATAGCACTGAGTATTGAATTTTTACACAAAAAAATATAACAAATATAAAATACAAATACATAAGGGGTTCTATGATAGAGTTGGGGCTCGTAAAAGCTCTGAAAGGCCCTGCATATACTCACTCGTGTAATATTGCCTTCGTTAAAATCCTCAAGTTGATAGTCGTTTCATCATATAACTCTATTTTTCTCAATAATTCAACTAATATTGGAACCGTTAAGGGTGGTTTGTTTTCTATAGTGAAACTTCCATTGTAACATGGTACTAACAATTCGGGAATGTGGGTTGAAGTCAAAGAAACCGTTTTTCTTACTGGAAAAACTGCTGTGAATACTAACGAACAAACATAAATGATTGTGGTTGTTTTACTCACTAAATAAAATTGAAAGGATGAATATTTCGAGTTTCATTTCAATCAATAGTCTAGTTGTACACACACACACACTACTTGTTTTATCATTATGGCGAGCAACTATTTGCTATACTGAATAATCGTGTTGCAACAATATATCTGATAAGATCATATCTTTCGGGGCTCATTTGTGACTAATTTCACGTTGCCATTATTTAGGGATTGTGTTTATTTTGATATTCCGAACGTTTATTGCCAGGAGATCAAGTGTCACTAAGTTTTTGTTTTTCTGATATGAACTGATCAAGTACCTTATGAAAAAGTGAAATTTATTATTAACAATTTCTATTCTGAAATAACTCAATCCAAACAGGTTAGATTATAATTAACGAATTATTGAAAGATAGTATGTTTGCACCAAGACAACCATTAAGGTTTCGATATATATATATATATATATATATATATATATATATATATATATATATATATATATATATATATATATATATATATATATATATATATATATATATATATATATATATATATATAAATATATATATATATATAAAATATATATATATATATATATATATATATATATATATATATATATATATATATATATATATATATATATATATATATATATATATATATATATATATATATATATATATATATATATATATATATATATATATATATATATATATATATATTTTTTTTAAATCCTATTTTAATGAATGAAAGCAAATTATTCAAATTGACAGTTCCAATTCTGAAGCACTACCTACTACGTCAGATGTACCACAGGGGTCGACATTGGGTCCAATTAGGTACCTAATATTCACAGCGGGCCTATTCTCTTAGGATTTTGTATATGAATTTCCGTATTTTAATTTTAAACTACATAAGAAATTTGTCGAAAAGCTAGTTTTGCCTATTCTGCATTATGTTCCTTATCTATCCTTGTCTAGATCAATGTTCGAGGAATAGACTGCAACGCATTCAAAATTGATATTGTAGATTTGTATTCATTGCCTTCTAATCTTGCAGATTGAGTTTTAGAGGTCATTCTCATGCTGTTAATATTAGACATACAGGTACACTCCACCTACCTAGGTTTCACCTACCTATCTTTGGAAGATCTTCGTCATATAATGCTATATCCGTTTATAATAAGATATATAGGGATATTAAAAAACTTTCATTAACTAGCTTTGAGAAGACGATCAGCTCGAAACTACTCAGAAGACTGTTTAGTTTTTGTTATCGGTCAGTGCATTTACATTAATTTTTTTATTGTCATTTTATATTTAACGTATATATTTCCATTGAAACCTAATATTTACGATTAATTTCAATTTTATTTCATATTTGGTTATTTATTTGTTTGTATTTCATTTTACAGTTGGTTATTATATTCCATCAATTATTTATTTTATATATTTTTCTCTTATTTATCATTTATTTATATTTGTGGATAGATTTGCTAAAGCTCGTCTCTCACTATTGTAATCACTTAATGTGAACAATTTCAATGAAGTATTTGTTATTATTATTATTATTATATATATGGGGCTGTGGAGATGAGCAAGCTGTTGAGGAGAAAGTATCAACCCAATCCACTTACAAATTTCCAACCCCCTAAGCCAATTTGGAAGGGTTTAGTTCTTTTTAGCTTCAGACTCCCTCCAAAATGCACTACAAGGCTGAATTTCGAATATGTTTTTTATAATCAGATTTCACATCTTTTTCCAACGGTTTGAAATATTCGTGCTCATGGCCTCCCTTTCCAAAAGTTTGAAAAGTCCAAATGTTTATTGAATTTTTCGAAATTGATAAATTTGAGCTGCCTCAAGATCAACCCCTGATACCAGATTTTAGGTAATTTGGTGACAGGGGACACTGTAAATGTCGAAATGTATGGGGGAAATATAATGTGTATATATATATATATATATATATATATATATATATATATATATATATATATGTATATATATATATATATATATATATATATATAATATATATATATATATATATATATATATATATATATATATATATATATATATGTATATATACAGATATATAATAGATATAAAAAAATCTTCAAAAATCGTGTTTCAGGAGGTATAAAAAGTATTTAAAAACAACTCCGCACTTCACTGTTGCCTTCCGATTCAATGCAAATCAATATTTTTCCAGAAAATACGACTGAAAAGAAATTTTGATAAAAGAATCATGCAGAATATCTACAGAGAATCCTTAAAGTGAGTACTGAGGAACTCCAAATGACAGAAATCATTTCAGTCGAAATGATTTCAATCACATGTCTTCCATAGAAATAATTTTGAACAATGATAAAATTGAACTATTCACTCGTATCACCTCATACATACTAAACAATAAACTGTTGTCCAGCCAAGCTGAGGCATCTGTGAAAAATTTTAAGCTCATTGTTAGAATGAAGAATAATATTAATCATTATTTCACGACCTCCGCCAATTCCAACCGTTTCATCAAAAAAACTGAATATGAAATTCTTTGAAGCAAAGCTACATTGAACCTCTAGAACCCAACAATATTGTTACTGTTTGTTGGATATGTGAATTGTATGAAGTAATGTTATTAATATTTGTTTTCTAGTTAAAATGTTAAGTTTTGATTGAAGTTTGTGATGACAAAATCAGGTAGTTTATTTAGTATGATGGTATCTGTCTTTTTATCAAATTTGTTGATATATTTTCGTGTTTTCAGTTTTTCATGTTTGTAATAAAATAACGATTTTAATTAATATTGCTTTGGATTTTGTTTTCTCAAATTCGAGTATTTTTGATCTTTCTAAAGAAGAGATCTACTATTGTTGAATTTATTAATAGAGAAAAGTCCATATACCATTATATATCAACAAATTCAGTGTTTTTCCAAATATAAGAAGAAAATAGAACATTTTATTTGAAATGAAGATGGAGAAGATTACATTAAGTAACGGAAACATGTTTATCAATCATTCGTTCTATTTTAATAACGATAGAAATCAATGTATGTATATATATATATATATATATATATATATATATATATATATATATATATATATATATATATATATATATTGTTGGGATTTTTTGGTGGTATAACAGATATTAAAAAAATCCCAACAATCTATAATATACAGATACAAAACCAATCCAAATGAATATATATATATATATATATATATATATATATATATATATATATATATATATATATTAAATAAAAACTCAATTAAATGTTATTGTAAGTATATTCAAGATGAATATATTTTTAGGAGACAAAAATTTGGCAGTTTTGTTCAGATTTTGTTAGTAAAAAATTCACAGATATACATATAAATAACTTATAATTAATTTTGGGCTATACAGTAATGAACAATGTTACTATCGAAAATACTGAAGAAGAAGGCAGCATAACACGCCTATGATCGATGAAATAACTGCCGTTGCTGCACTACTAATACATCCTACATTTTCTAGAGAAATTGAGAACTTTATATTATCCGGAAATTGACAAGCACCGTCTGGAAAAAAAAAATTGCTTATATATTATTTTCGACAACATTAGATAACCTGTGAAATTGAACCTCATTTGTATATATATGGTAGGTATGCGTTATACTGTTATTTTAAATTTAAGGTGTATGAATATTATGGAAAAAACTACTTGTATTCAAATCAAACTATAAAAGGTTACATGACCTCATGATAGAAATATATTCGAGTCAACTTGAAGTTTCCACTGAAGTTTACAATGCTGACGACCTGCTCGACACAGTCATACACAGTCGTGTTCTGTTATTGGAAATCACTGAGGTAGAGAAATTAATTTTAAGGAACATCAATAACATAACACTATTTTGTATCTCATGCGTCGATAACTTTGTTATCATTGCTTATTTCATTAGAATCTGCTAGTTGAATCTAGAAAAATAAAATTTCTGAATGTCCTAAAAACATTTGAAATGATTAAACTGTCTGGTTTTCTGCATCTTACCTGAACATCGGTAATTGGTCGACTCTCCTTTTACATAAACATAGACTGGTTCACATTCAGACAAGCTATCACTGCAGTAATCTGTAATTGTATGGGAATATTCATCGGAATTTATTGTTTGACATTCTGGTGATGTATTTGACAGATCAAAGTCACTCAGCAGCCGGGATGTACAAACTTTGATAGATCCATATCCTTGTCCCTTGACTTTCAGCATTGCGTTGTCATCATGACTGAAGAAGTAGTTAGGAGAAATCTTATACAGGCTAACGCCGTTGGGCTCTACGTACTGAACTAGATTCGTTGACGATTTGTCAGTGAAATCAAATTTCGCACCACAGCTAGGGTTTACTACGCTTCTTGGTACTGTGAATTTCAATCAATATTAATAATACTGAAATGACGGAGAAGATTTTAATTTCTTAGTTCTTGTATGGATACCAACAACAAAAATCTAAAGAATAAATACTAACTGAAATACAATTATTCAAAACAGAGAGCTATAGAAATATCTGGAGGAGCCCTATGTCCGACAGCAGAAGGAAATGGCTGGGAAATGATGATGAATCAGCTTTTTGGGCTCAAATTACAGAATAGTAGATATAATATTCTAACCCTTCGATATATGACTATCTCTTAATTTCAAATTTTAATCTAGAGGTTTTATTACTCAACAAGCAATTTCAGACTTCATAACCTCAAAAACAGAACGTACATATATTTGTTCTACCCTTGAAGTGAATTCAATTCCTCCCAAAAAATCAGGTTGAAGTATGAGGTTCTTATTCATGATATTTTATTCATGTTATCAACTGATATGTAACTATAAGAACTGAGATGAATTGGTTGAAAAAACTAAGTGTAGACTTCATTAAATCAGAAATCAAAGCAAAGAAATAATGGCTGATGAGAAACCTCTGATAGCTATCTTTAGTTGAGTTTTCATACCAGTATCAATAGAATATTATTTCTAATTAATTAAGTTTCATACTTACACTCTGTGATTCTCTTGACAACTTCGATTATTCTAGTTTTCACTGTAGCTTCTGATCCGATAGAATTACTATTGCTTGTGTCAGGAAAGATGAAAACATCTGAATCCGTGTTGATTACATAATCCTTATAATCTGATTTCTGACTAACTCCAAGAACCAGTGTTCTCATATCTAGAATTAAATTGAAGAAATTAGTTTACAAATAATTGCCTAGTTTAGATGGAGAATAACATAAGTCAATAGCCATTTTGTATTGGGGGTATGATAAATAATCAGTTTATATTTGGACTATAGAAAGGTGTAATTATCATCATACCACCTCGATGTAGGAGTGTATTTCAGTAGGTACGGTCATCAATTTATTATATTTGTAATATTTTTCAGGTACTAAGGTAATATTTTCACCAAATTTTCTGAAAACAAATTCTCAACCCTCTGTATCAAGTTGGAGGAGCTGAATAGATGTACAAAGCTTGGATACATGCAAACACGCATCAAACTTCTGTATTGAAATTATGGTGGTGGGCAAAAGTACTTGAAACCCTCAAAAAGTACCTCTCTTATAGCAACCGTATAATTTTTCAGCCTTCTATGTGAATTCGGAGTGGTTATAGAGATGCGCATTGCACGAAAATCCTTTAAAATGCTTGAATCAACATGAAAATTGCGGCGGTAAAAGAAACCAGTTGAAAGCTCAACTAGGTAAAGTACCAAATTTTAACCATCTCACTCAGTTGGGTAGGGATTTTGGGGTTGAGATCCATGTACTCACCAAATAAACCGAAAAAACTGTAATATTTCAGACATGTTGTCCATAATAAGTTTCCACATCTTTTGCTACGAGTTTGAGAAATTTCTGTTCATTGATCAGAGTTTGAAGATTCCAAAATAAAGACTTAATTTACCCAAATACTGATAGTTTTGTTTTGCCTCAAGAATAACCCTAAATACCGAAATTCAGCTTATTAGGTCACATTACAGCCGCTGGACATGCTGAATTGAATCAGAAGAAAATATATATGCATATATATAAATACACTTCAGACACAAAAAAAAATTGAAAAATCGTGGTCTGGGAGATCTAAAACGTATCCAAAAACAACTCTATACCTCACTGTTCACCTTCGATATAGTCAATTTTTTTCGGACTACGACTAAAAGTTTTACTTATCAATTATAAGTAACATTCGGGAGTTAGCCGACTCACCTGGATAATCGTTCTTCATTTCTTCCATTTTGATTGCTGCGAATTCTCTCTGATTCTGATTTGGACTGCTCTGAGTTACTATCAAAAACACGGATGAAGAGCCACCCGAAAAAGTTTTATTGTTCAATTTTGCATTAGACTGTTTTTCTATATTATCAAGGATAAGAGCAAAATCTGAACCACGTTGAACTGAAAAGAGAAAATATTGAAATATTTGGATTGATTGGGCCGATACATGGTGTTAATTAATAAACATATTATTAACCATTGTTTTAATATAATGAAATATGATTTTAGTTTGTTCGACACATACGTTTTTCGTATATTGTCCTGTTGAATCCTTGATGATAATCAAGGATGCTGGTGGAAGAGTCGATCATTGTTTTTCCAGTTTTAGCATTAATGATACTATATTGTGTGTTGTATTTATTCACATCTATAATATCCAATAAGTACCTGCAAATGAAAAATTAATGTATATATATATATATATATATATATATATATATATATATATGTATTAACCCATTCTACCTAATTCGTTATATATCTTTGTTGTTATTCAATTTATTCAAGAAACGTAATTAGTTATTGTACCTAGTTATTGTTCTTAGTTATTGTTTTTAATGTACACGTAAATTGTTACTTAACCATTGTCTCAACATATTATATTCAGGCCGGAATCTATTAAGGTAGTTCTAGTCTTTTCGATCGCTATTTTTATGGATGTGATATAATGAGACATAGATCTATAAACTTTTCCAAAGTGCTTGAGATAACGTCACATCATTTGCTGGTTGTGGTTAAGTTGTAATTAATCCGAATAATATTTGAGAAAAAGATCCTCTTCTCTATAGACTAGAAAGAACTATATTCATACATTTACTAACCACTGTCTAAAAATAAAATTGAAACAAGATTACTAAACATCAAGAAACTTCGTTTCGTTTTCGAATCCACATATCATATCATAATGATTTGAGAAATTATAACAGAGTAAAACCACACCCTTACCTAATAAATTATGTTAATACGTTTTATTATCAAGATAGTTGTAATTATATCATCTGCATGAGGTTGATTGACCGATGTTCAGTCTGTGAGATAAAAGTAAATAAAAGCCTAATGAATTGCAGACTTACGATAATAGACTGTGTAATTTTTGGTATTCGAAGCTAAAGTCTACCAATATAACCAAATCGCTTACTACTCTCGTGACTGTTGTATTTTCATCGGAACATACAGGGTCGTTCATGTTTCCGGCTGAAAATTAACATATATTGAAGATATTCCATTTTTAACAATTTCATAGGAATAAATGCGCCAGACAGAAAACAACAAGCACAAAGAGGGTTTGACGTTAACTACGTTAGTCTAGAGGTTTCCACGGATGGTAGAAAATGAATGAAACTCATTCCAGGTTTCGATCCGTTTAATTAGTGAATTATACTATGTATTTTCACAGCGTTTCACCATAATCACATCTGGAATTATCAAGTGATGTTTTTTCTCCAATATCTTGAACTCAACTGGTGGAAATCTCATGTGGCCTCGAGGACGAGCCAATAGCCAAAACGCCACAAACACGCTACAATCTGCGCGAGCGCTAATCGAAACCACAGGAGTTCAAGATGTCGGAGATAAGATACTACTTGATAACGCCAGATGTGATTCTGGTGAAACGTAAACATTGTATAATTTACTAAATCAACTGATCGGAACCCGGCATATATATATATATATATATATATATATATATATATATATATATATATATATATATATATATATATATATATATATATATATATATATATATATGTTATATCGTATGTTTTCTCGGATGGTGGAATGAATCAGAGAAAGATTCCGGGGTTCAATCCGATTTCGGAAGTTTTGTTGGCGCTGAGAAGCACCGTTTGTTTCACGACGTTTCGCCAAAATCTCATTTGGCATTTTCAAGTGCTGCTGTACGTCTGGTGACTCGACGGCAACTACTGTTCGCCTCTGCTTGTAGCTCGGTTTTATTGGCATTGGCTGGTCTCGTTTCCTGATTGGCCGGTTCGCTGCATAGGCTCCGCCCCCTCTCTTCTTGACTTTCTTCCTCGATGTTAGTTTTTACGTCTTGTGTTGTTTTATGCGTTTTCGTGTTTTTTAAAATTATTTTCCAAGTCAGTGGAATATTTAGAGCATCGTCTCGTTTGTTTAGGTGTTTAGAATTAGGTTTTGTTAGGTGTCTAGAAATAGAAAAATCCGGACACCTAAACAAACGAGACGATGCTCTAAATATTCCACTGACTTGGAAAATAATTTTAAAAAACACGAAAACGCATAAAACAACACAAGACGTAAAAACTAACATCGAGGAAGAAAGTCAAGAAGAGAGGGGGCGGAGCCTATGCAGCGAACCGGCCAATCAGGAAACGAGACCAGCCAATGCCAATAAAACCGAGCTACAAGCAGAGGCGAACAGTAGTTGCCGTCGAGTCACCAGACGTACAGCAGCACTTGAAAATGCCAAATGAGATTTTGGCGAAACGTCGTGAAACAAACGGTGCTTCTCAGCGCCAACAAAACTTCCGAAATCGGATTGAACCCCGGAATCTTTCTCTGATATATATATATATATTATATATATATATATATATATAAATATATATATAAAAATATATATAAATATATATATATATATATATATATATATATATATATATATATATATATATATATATATATATATATATATATATATATGATTGAATAATATTGAGCTGTGAAATTTTTGCTAATGCCATGTTTGACCTGTTTTTATTAGTAAAAATAACGACCATATACTCACGTAAATATTTGTTGAAACTATTCACAGCAAGTTCCGCTAAGTCTTTATACCGTAGAGGATCAATGGAGCTATCTAGTGTTGCTACAGGGTCCAGTAACGCTTCAAAATAGCTGGTTTGTTCAATAAGTTTATCTGTTTTTGCGAATGAAGTCTCTAAGTTCTTTCTATTACACGCCCTTAAATCATCGTCAAACACTCCTCGAGGAGAATAATATAAATCCAAAATTTGGGATATCTTGATATCCTGGTATTTCTTTTTGATATCCTCCATGCTAAGCGCTAAGTATAGACCATCCAAACCACCACGAATTTCAGAATCTGTCATTTGGAGGAAGTGGCTCTTCTTGACGAAATACCATTTCGGCTCCAGGGTACCATTCCAGTTTCCCTCGGAACCAATTTCAACGGATTGAGTCGCTGTATGACCGATTTGGTATAGAGCTGCTTCAGCTAGATCACCTTAAGTAAGAATATTAAAATTAGGTTATTATAAATTGTACTCTATTACATCTATGAAATGTCCTACCATACATATTATCGTTTAATTATTTGGAAATGTGGATATATTTTATCTCTCGTGTTTTTCCTATATATGTGTGTACAGATAGATGAAATATAAACTCACCCACAATGGTAGCTGCAAATCTTGAATCTAAGGTACGAGAACTACCGTTCACTGGTATCAATTGTCTGTTCAAACCACTAGCTATACCAGCTAATAAATTTCCGGCAGAAATTGCTCCCCATCTGCTGTTGACTACACCAAGCTCCAATGGGCACGAACTTTGCTCTTCTAAATCCTCCCCAAACTGCTCGACTTGCTCCACAGGAGACACGCGCCTCGTGTGGCGCATCCTGTACTTCCCGAGTTGATTACAAACAACCTGTTCGTCGCCCCTTGTTTTATACTCAAATGCTTTAGAAATAATATAATGTAGAGAACACTGAAAGATAAATTGAAATTAATAATAGTACGGCCATTTTTGAATGTCGGAGGATAATTTTTGGTTTAATACGGATGAGAAGAACTTTTTAATTTATCCTATATTATTAACTAACGATTAAGTTTCAAAAATCAAGCGTTTATAATTATTTTATTCGCAAACTGTCGATTTATGGAATTCCCGAAAATTTGTGGTTTCTATTTATACCGTGGGTTGCTGTACTGCTACTGTAATTACATGAATATAGAATTGTAAATATTGTTTATATCTGGTAGTAAAACAAGAGCCTCTTTGTTAAGGGGATGATATAATGTCATTGTATGATGCGCTGTAGATGAACGTCTTTCTGAAATGTGCGCTGAATGTGTTTATAATTACACTATATTCTTAGGAGTGTGATTATAATAAATTTAATTTTCGAATATGTGTAAAACAAATTTTTTTTCACCACGAGGTACATATTTCTTCACTGATTTGAATAATGAAAAACTAAAAATGAAAATGAATAATGAAAAACCAAATTTCATATTCATCAACTGTCAATATTCTGATAGTGTAAATCACTAAAATAAAAGCACTAGCTTGATCATATTATCAGTCTATTTTCCGAATTGTCGTTTATCGACTATGAATTAATTTAACGTAATGACATTAGGATTCATTCAGTTAGTTCAAAATTGCAGTAATACATTAAAAATGCTGAATTAAATTTTGAGAATTATGCATCAAAATATATTATCATTTCTTTCTCTTCTTCTATCCACGACAAAAATCATATAGATTTATTTTGTTTCGAAATTCACCATAATGTCTGGGTCTGAAAAGTGTATTCTATAAAGACGAAATATGAGTAACATACAATTTAAAATCGTAAAATCTTCACTAGCGGACCCTATAGACTTTGTCCTGTTCGAACGTTGCAAATTAAATAATCGCAAACAAAGAAAGAACTCAAATCATTTTCATGCCAGTCATATTTTTATCAATGTAAAATGAGTCTTAGAAGTTGATCTCAGCGCCACGTACCAATTATCAATCTAGACTAAACCATCCAGGGGCCCACTCAAAAATACGCAAAAATTTCATCATAATCGGTCGAGCTATTTAGGAAGCCTTCAGTGATATATAGACGTACATAAGAATTATATATATATATATATATATATATATATATATATATAATAATATATATATATATATATATATATATATATATATATATATATGTATACATATATATATATATATATATATATATATATATATATATGTATATATATATATATAAATATATATATATATTTTATATTTTTTATATATATATATATATATATATATATATATATATATATATTATATATATATATATATATATATATATATATATATATATATATATATATATATATATATGTATATATGTATATTATATATATATATATATATATATATATATATATATATATATATATTACAGGAAGTATTATATCTTTATAAATGATATAAGTAAATATATACATCTACTCACCTGTTCCATATCTGTCAGCACATTCGTGTCCAATCCTAATTCACGTGGTATAACCCTTCTTAGTAGGACAATGTTTTTGTAAGCATTTCTTTCCTTAGGACTATAAGGAATTCCGTATTTAGATGGAATATTATCTCCTCTTCTTGATTTCTCTATTCCATCTTGCCGAAAGCTAAACCAGCAATATATACATGACAATATAAGTAAGTATAACATGAAAATATAAGTAAATTTGATTTTTTTTGATTAATAAGGCCGATATTTGATGTAAATTAATAAACACATTAAAACAATGGTTAATAAAAACAATCTACACATTATTACTACTTACAATACGCATGATGCACGTTTCAGTGAAACTTCACAATCTTCAGATGCTGAATGCAAAATGAATACATTTCTTCGATATATCCAATGCAATAAACGATTAATAACAAATTGTGTAGAAGCGTTAAATACGAAGATGGTTACAATTCATTAGTAATAAAGGAAAAACCCATTCTAAACTGCAGGTAGTTCCGTAATTTTGGAAAGATTGAACAAGGGGCTGGTACTATGATCAATTTGGCTGTTCTTAGGAAATCATATAAAAAATAATAAATCAAAAGTTCACAAAAACAATAAATCAGGATTTATAAAATTAACTGTGGTGATTGTGATGAGTTTTACAAAAGTTTCAGAACAGAAACGTAGGTAGCTTTGTTAATCAAAACTCGGATTCACCTTATGCAAACTGTTCAATCCAAGAAAATCACACACTCAATTTAGACCAAAATATTAAATGCTGAAAGAAGGGGAAATAAATTTTTTTTTCTAGAATCATTACAGATTAATAATTACAAACATTCATGTCTCCTATTGAATAGCCAAATTGATCATAACACAAGTCCCCTTCTTAATCTTTCCAAAATCATGGAACTACCTGCGGTTTAGAATAAGTTTTTTGTCTGTAACTAATTAGTTGTAACCATTTACTCTTTCTACACAATTTTTAATTCATTTATTTCTTGTATTGGATATATTGGAGAAATGTATTCAATTTGAATTTAGCATCTGAAGAAGTTGAAATTTCACCGAAACGTGCGTCATGCGTACTGTAAATAATGAATGTGTAAATTGTATTTATTAACCATTGTTTCAACAAATTTGAAACTCTATTGAATGACTGAACTATACCTTTGTAATATTTGAGCAGATAATAGTCTACTGTTCGAATATGGTATACTGTCTTCTAGTTTCCGAATCAATGCAATAAGTGTCTCCATGGTAGCTGGTAACCTGTTCTCTTTATCCTGTATTATACTATTGTTGTAACATTTTATTAGTTTGGGTGCGACACTACTTCCTGCATTCTGTTGAGCAGATGTGAAACCAATCGCAGCAAATATCAACACCACTTTGGTTGAAAAATTCATAATTTCTTCCTGTAGAAACAAAAAAAATGACCACTTTTCTTTGGGGGAACACCACCTTTAGAGGTATAACAATCGAAGCTCTCTTGAAATAATATCAATATTGAATACGAAGATTTGGGTACCTATATAATATATTATCTACGCCAATTATCAAATGGAATTGTGATGATTTATTCAACTGAGGTTACTCAGCAGAGATAATCTCAATATATATAAGAAATGAGTGCATCTATTTCACTTTCATTTCATAAATGATATGGTGATATTTAATTACAAAAAAATTAAATGAATTATTGATTTTTTGGAACGAAGTTTCTTTACATGACTTGCTGTAGGAGTTGACTGGTAGGATCACGTAACGATTGACAAATTATACATGGTTTCTTCTGAATACAGCTATTTTGTTATCGGCACGCTGAGAAAGATAATATTGAAATAAGGCGTGATTTATGGCGTTGTCGAGATGCGAAGATTTCGGAGTTCCCACAGACAACGTAAAATACTCAAAACCTACGAAACTTGTCATTCTCTTTTCAAGCTTTCTAAAAACTTAGATCTCGAGAATATTTTATGAAGTTTCACTAGAACATCTAAAATGTTCAATATACTAAATAGGAACAATTTATATATTTGTTTTTGTTTTAAATGATACGTGAATTATATTGTTGCAATTTTGCAATGAAGATTCGAGAAATGTAAACTGCAGCAAGTAGATATATGTAATATAAATTCAAAAAAAGTGAGTTAATGACATTCTATAACTGGAAACAAGTATCTACTGTTTTCATTCTGTATATACATGCGATTTGAGTGTTTATTATTTAAATACATTACAGAGAGGCAATAGTAAAATCATATGCTCAGCATCGAAAAGTGTATCGAACAGAAAACAGAAACCGCAGACTGTGAAAAAATGAGTGTTGAACTGCATTTTTGACGGGGTCCCACGGAAGCGTACTTTTTTTATTTATATTGAAATAATTTCTAGTTCTAAGAAATATTCTTCAAGTACTCTATTGACATGGAAATATAAAAGAAATAGGTCCCCTTTATTGTTTTTTTATTTTGTTTGATATTAAAGGACTAATAAATTATTATTTCATGACATTTTTCGATAATTTCAATGGATTTCTTCTTCAAGCTATCCATATTCATATATTCTTATAGTAAATCAAAATTGATTTCAAATCTACTGAAATATTTCATTTTCAGATATATTCACTTCAAAAATAATTGATATTTCGATTTTACTTTTTTATCGATGCTTCACGTTAAAAAATTCAAAAATATGGTTATCGTGTTAGAGTATTGAATTCCAATCAAATTTTCAATCGATGGCTAATATAACCAGTTTATATTTAAATACTTAAATGTCAATGTTGTTTTGAGTAACTTGTTCGGCAATTCAGTTGCACTGTATATTTGTAGTTTGTTAGAAATGAAATGAGAAGACTCAGGTGACTTTGGATGAAATTTATATGTAATAATGTTAAATCATACATACCTGAATTTTATCCTTACACAACTGGAGCGAACTCTAACTAACCTGTACGATAAATTCCTAATTACTTTATCTGATAAGCACAGCCATATTTGTTTTGAAGATTAAATTGGTTTCGATGAAATATCACGCGAATCACTCAGAAATCTACCCGTTGAAAAAAATTGCAGAACTATTCATACCTCAAAAAATATATATGTATTTTCAGGAATATTCTAGGGTTAAAAAGAGGACAATTGCAGAATTTCTAGGATTAATTTGAAGCGCTAATATAAGTTTCAATCGTTTCCTATCTTATCAGTGGAGTCATTGTTTGTTTATAGTACCTTTATTTATTTTATTTGTTCTCTTGATGTTTCACTCACATTACACAATTTTCATTGACTCAACCTTACCCATTTAGTTATTCTGAAAATTATAATTTGTTGTTACTCACCTCTCGTGTCAAAAGTAAATTCTTCGGTTATTTTTCTTCTCTCAAACCTCAATTTGGCCGAAAGTTATAAGGGACAAATTGAATTATTCAATGGTTTTGGCGAATATCTGACCTGAATATACTTTTATTTATGCAGTAAAATTCGATTAATATATAATAATTAATAAATTCCAATAATATGGTAAACTTTGTTGGTGGACTTGTAGAATGAGCCATTTTGTATGGACACTAATCTGTCTGGCTGCATCTAGAAGCAAGTTTTCCAGTGCTAGGATTTCTCTACACAAGGGAAATTTTGATATTGAAGGAATTTATGAGGTGAAAAATCGATAAATCCACTTTATCTAAACAAACATAAAGAATATATGCCGAAATTATCATTGATAAAAATGATGAAATAATTGAATAGTATGCAGCTCCAGAAATTGCATATATATCAAAATGTTCTTTGGTAAATAAAATATTTAATGTCTAAAATATATACAAGTTTGAGTTACTAGTATGCCATTTTATGAAGACGACTTCCTTGGAATTTTCTGTATATGAACGTATGTTGGTTCTGATATATCAGGGAGTGCAATTGCAACGGGAACCCCTAAAGACAAGTCGTTAAGGTTTATCACAGTTTCTTTTCGGTTATTCACTGGAACAATGTCGTTATTCTCTCCTTCTTCCAGCTTTATTTCAGAGATGTCAGTCTTTTCGGTTTCTGCTACTTTTGACGACCTCCCGAAATGAAATCTTCCATGTTTTGCAGCGTAGCTTTCGAATGCCTCAGCTAAATCCAAGTTTATGTCTTCTAGTGGTGTGTCTCCTGGCCTGATGTAGACCGGTATATAACCAGGAAGAGGTGCTATATATTGCCTTGAAATAGCTGGAGCACTATCTGTGGAAAAAATATCGAATTATCAGTGATAATTTTAAGTTAATGATATTTTCAATAATTTACTGGAAGCGTATCACATTAAGTTAATAAAAAATGCCTTTGAAGGGAAATCAATAGGCTCTAAAATATTCAAGTGAATAATTATATTACATATAATAAAAACATGGATCTAGATCCTCTATTTATATTATAGATCATACAGCATGAATACTGAAAGGCTGCCGAGTTTGATGCAGGAGACTGATTGGAGTGAAATCTAAACGTTTCGATTGTAACATTTGTAACGATATTCAGTCATACTGGCATTCGGAAGTGGTTGCTTCAAAACTTCTCGATAACAAATCTGTCTGCTAAATATTACCCCTATATATTTTCATTATTACATACCATATTATTTTAATTTGCAAAACACTTATCATACCAGTTCTAACGTATGGCTCACAAACCTGGACCATGTCCAAGGAAAATGAAAATGCCTTGTAAATATTTGAACGTAAGATCCTAAGAAGAATTCTAGGAGCAGTCAACGAGAACGGTGTATGGAGAGGAAGATACAACTTTGAAATCAACAATAAATTCAAGCAAGTATGTAATGGAAGAGATGTTGTATCACATATCAAAGTGGGACGATTAAGATGGGCAGGACATCTAGCCAGGTTACGTGGAAGCTACCCTCCCTTACGTGTCCTTATGATACAACAAGGCGAAGAGGGAGACCAAGGTTGAGGTGGAAGGATGGCGTGGACGAAGACGCCAGAAATATCGGCGCAAGAAACTGGCAGCGGCTGGCTTTGAATAGGGATGACTGGTGGAGGAGACTTGGAAAGGTTAAGGCACAACTAGGGCCGCAGTACTAATGATGATGATGATATTAATTTAATATTAGAGGATGCATTTTGTTGCCAATGAAAAATTCATTATGCAACTACACCATATAGCAGCAATAGTAACAAATTTCTGAGTAGTGTGAATACCCAGACAACAATTTCTTCATAAACATTTTAGAAAATACCACCAAGTTCTCAGAAATAACCGAAATGTGTAATCTAAGAACTGCAATAAAAAACACAAAAGCATTTTGTCTTATATATCGCTTTATTTTATTTGTTATTATGGTGTAATAATATATTCTTGCGAATGTTCAAAATATGTCATTTTAATATCTTGTAAACGAAGAGCTGAAGGATACAATTTCATCACTAGTGTCATTTTAGATAACTCCGTGAATGAAAATTTTTCCCTTTGTCACAAACAAAAAAAACTAAAATAAAATATTCGATTTTAAACTTCATACTTTCATATAAAATGTTTAAACACCATGCAACATCCAAAGAGCTCCGGAAAGCTGGCTTTCGAATATGCTGTTGATAAACAATTTTCACTTTTACTACCACCTTGAAAATAATTTTCGCTCAAGCATCTCTCTGCCTCTCCTTTACACACAGTTTGAAGATGCCAAAATTTTAATTAAATTTACCAAAATTTTGATAGTCAGAAAATCACTGCCACTGTTGACTTCCGAAACAGTGCAATAGTCTATTATTTTCCGGATAAATAAGAATAAAAACTAGGAAGTAAAAATTTTATCTTCCTGAATAATTTGGAACTGAATGTAAATTAGATATTCTGGAGGTTGGCGTTCTCTTCCTCTCAATGTCAGGAAACTGTGAAGATCCATCAATTTAATGTTAGGATGAAAGGAAGAACATAACCAGTTTTTCATAGAAATGAATTGGACAATATGTATCCGGCTAACTATGACTCATTATAAGTGATTCAGCACTTAGGTCAAGGGTTTCTCTTTCTTTTTGTCTCAAAATGATTTGCTATATGGTTACAAGAATCTCTGTTTGTTGTTCCATACACAACTTCTTCAAAGAAATAATGAGTTCAGTCGACATTTTAGGAAGCTAATTTTTTGTGAATTTTAATCAAATGAGTGCCAACACATAGCCAGAAAATTGAATGCAAATATAATCTTATATGAACCCTTACAAATAAAAAGGCTCAGATTGCAAATAAGAAAATAGATATATGGAAAACAAGATATAAATTACGATCAAGAAAAAGCTTCATTTTCATCGATTCTAGAAATCTTTAACACCTACCTGTTTTGTTAATTGATTTCAATTATACCATCTGAAAGCCGTAAGGAATGATATTCATGTTATCTTTTATTTTTATCAAAAACAACGCCATGTTGAAGATGTATATGAATGAATTTCAAATTCGATCTGTGAGTAGCTCCCGTCAAACTAAAATATTGAAAGGCGACTTGGATACCATATCAGACCATGTATGTTTGTAGTTTATCAATTAACCATGTCCGTAGCTGCCATAGTTCGGATGATAACGATTAGGAAATCGTTATCGAGTGGTATTAATGAAATGAAAAGTGGATCTTGTATTGACATACATTATGATATTGAGAAATTCCCCATCTTCAGTCAAAAAGAGATATTAAAATACAGTAACGCATATATATATATATATATATATATATATATATATATATATATATATATATATATATATATATATATATAATATATATATATATATATATATATATATATATATATATATATATATATATAGTATATATTTACTCATAATGTTTACGTATTTTTATGAAGTATTGAGCTGCTAATACTAGATATTTTATAACTTATATGTCGTTATGTCGTATATATATATATATATATATATATATATATATATATATATATATATATATATGTCGTTATGTCCTATATATATGTCGTTATGTCCTATATATATTTCGTTATGTCGTATATATTAGAAACTATAATTTTGTTGAAAATTTTGTACTTTCATAATGAGAAATCATGATATTGTGTGAATTTGTGTGAAAAATGTATATCACAAGAAAACATTGTTAGAGAGACTATCAATCAGTGAATGATTTCACTGCCTATAATTTCAAAAAAATCACACTATTCATAAATAAGTTTGTTAATCTTCAGAAAATAGCTGCTTAAGAATTTAGTGAAAATCTCCCATTACTATTCTTAAATATTTATCATAAAATCTAATTTCATATTTATTTCAAATAGAGCGTTTAAAACCATATGATATATATTCAAAAGAAACAAACATGCATAAGTAGAGTAGCATTCACCAATATATTATAAGAGATAATTATACCTCGAATATATTCTATTATGATTATTTTTATAAGTAGGCATACTATTCTTTCTATTAATTTCAGATGAGAATACATTGTCTTCAAGAAAAAGTTTCTATTTCCAATAGTAATTATTAAATTGGTAATAATACTATCGAATAGTGTCATTTTATTTGGGATGTGATGGATTTTAATCTTTTATTTGCAGTAACAGGCTATTGATATGTTGGAAACATAAATTATATATATATATATATATATATATATATATATATATATATATATATATATATATATATATATATATATATATACTATTACTACCAATAACTATCATTATTTAATACAGTTATAAACGATACCAAGTGCGTTTATTGGCCTTTGAGGTAGAGATATTAACGATTAATTCCTAGATTTCTTTAATCGTGTCTGAGCTATTCAAAAGTATAAGTATAACAAACATGTCATGTATGTAATGTAACAGTTTAAGTAGAATAGAAATGTTCATATATCGCTCCAATGTTCAGCGCACGCCAGGGCATTTTCTTGGATGAGAACAGATTTCAAAATTAATTAATTTAGAAATTATAAGGGAAAAAATGCTGATAACCTTGCAATATTGATCTAAAATAGCTTCATTTGTCGAACAATCCACGAATATTATTACCAGTTAATCAAACATCGCTTATTTTCTAATTTCTTCATTACATAGGCAAGTTAACTGAATAAAAAGAAATGATCTACAGCAAGAATTATATATTTATTTTTCTTACAGTTTAGGGCTAAAATATAACGGATTGTAACAGAAATTTTTGTATTATTTGATGAGATATCCCTCAATTTCGTTAAATACTAAAAAAATGAGCCATGAAAACAATCAGCTCTATATGAAATTTAAGATGACACGATTGGTTCTATTTCGTAGAAATTTCAGTGCATTCATACTGGGAAAAATTTCATTTCGACAGATCTTTGTATATTGAAGTCGGGTTCTGTTAACTATAAGTACCAAAAACACCGAAATTATGTTGAAAATAACAAAAGAACAACTGATATGAATACACACAAAACCAAACTGACAAGTGTGTCATTTTTTTTACTCTATCATACCTAAATTAATCTAATCAATAATAATAATTTTTAGCTCAATCATTATGAAATTTTTTAACGACACTAAATATTTTCAGAAATATCCCGCAAGACTATATGTTCGAAAAAATCGCCATTTCATCATTTCTCCTTGAAATTGATTTTGAACAATTAATAAAGTATTCTTTTGACTTCTAAGCATTATCCCCGAAGAACATCTGCTCCAAAAAAACACAATTTCATCATTCACTCTTGAAACTTATTTCGAACAATAAAATAAGTTATTCTTCTGACTAAAAATATTTCGGACAAAATATCTCCTAAAAAAACACAATTTAATCATTTACTCTTGAAAATAATTTCAAACAATAAAATAAATTTTTATTCTGTTTTTTGTATTTCCGTATGAATCCTAATTATTAATTCGATTAAATGATTGTTAATGAAATGAAATTATCTATTTGTTATTTGTTTTGATTACGTACCGGCTAGATGCAGTGCTAATGTGGAACACATTAAAATCGAGATCCCACACAACATATTGAAACCCGATGTTCAGACACTGAAGTACTGTAAGAAACTGGCCATTGACTCGATGATATTCTTATATATACATCTGATATTAGCTATTAGGCACCCTCTCATTCAAAAATACGCCGATTTTTCACAACGTTACAGACATTTTCTGTAACGGTTTTGCGAAAGAGACTGGTTCTAGAGCGGGAGCTGGGATCGAATCTACAATGGGTACCTTGAGATAAATATGACCAGGATTCGGCCCCTCCCATAGCAGACTGGGAATGCACAATGGGTTCATAGGGCCTGAAAATATTTTATTTATTCGAATTCAAATAGGCGAAACAAAAGTTAACACGTCAATGATAAACAATGAGTTATTGTATTTCAAAATAGGATAGTGTGACGATTTTATGAGAATCAATTTCTTCGAAATATAAAACGCGTGAGCAGCAAAACTTAGTCTGTACGGTCGTATTTTCTCATCATTTTTTATTTCGTACAAATTTTTATCCACTAAGTCTATTTGGAGGGATTGAGGAGATGCACAAAGCTCGAAAGCCTGCAAAAACGTATGAAATTTTTACGTAAAAAAAGCGGTGGCGAGGTAAAACAATTGAAACTCCCAAAATAGCACCACCCTAACAACAACCGAATTCACGAATAAACTCCCAGTCTTCTAACTCAATTTCGTGTGGCTGTAGGAATGCTCAATGCTCTAGAATCCTCAAAACTGCTTGAAATTTTAATATAAAAAATTGCGTAGAAATGAATCAATTGAAAATCTCAGTGGCCACTTTCCTGACGTCGACTTGATCCACGTATAGGGTTGCCATCTCCTAAATTGCCGACGTCGGCAAAAATTTTAAAAACCCCGGACATTTGGGTAAAATTTAGTTTTTTCCCGGACACCCAGTAGAAAATATTTTTTTCGAATAAAATAAAACGTCGTTTATATTTTAATTTTTTCCTTTATTCGAATCATCAAATAAAAAAACAACTTATAACGATAATTTTTGGAAAAAAAAATAAAAAAATCAAAAATTATTAATTTCTTTATTAACTATAAATTAAAAGTAAGTAGCAGTTTTTAATTTTAACGAGATCAAGTTCTTTTTATTAATTCGAGTTAACTTGGAATTTTTCAGACTTGTAAAAGTCGGAGCAACTCAAGTCTTTAAAATAAGACTGTATTTTGATCAGAGAAGAAAGCGTCTGTATTAAGCAAGTTTCTTTCCTTCCTTCATTGCTGCGACAATAGGAAAAAAACTCACTCCACATTCGCATTTTGAGCTGGTACACAAAAATAATACTGTGCAATTTTGAGCAGGTAAGAATATAGATGTTTTAAAAAAATTCGGCTACAACTGGTTGCATTTAATAGCTTATTTTCGTCACTGAGATTCAAGCTTCACACACCCTGACACAAAATATGTCCGGGTTTTACCCGGACATAACCGACGTAACCCTCTTATTCAATCTAACGGAGCTGTGGGGGTACACAAACTCCTAATTTCCAAAGCTTGAAAATTTACAAATTTTGACTCAATTTGGTGAAATTTTGTTCTCAGAAGCAACTCCTGTTATCAAATTTCAGTTCATTGTCTAGGTTTGAATTAAAGGACTTTGAGATATGTTGAAAATAATTTCATATAGGAAGAAATATTTTTGCAATATCAGTTAGTATACAAATAGAGTCAAAAGTAACGTCGTTCAACTATTTATAATATTGAAGATAATTGTCCTACATTCATATGATGAAGATTAATTTAGTGCATGGTTTCTGTTCATTCGCAGAAATCGACCTAGTTTATCTTTAAATAAATTGCTGTCATAAATTTTCGTTCAATAGAAGTATGAGTGACATAAATTATTGTCATTGGAAGAATCGTTATTTTAATTACGTTTAAACGTGACTCTCAATAAGAGTGCATAAATATATGTTGATATGAAAATTAATATAAAAAGTGCATGCTAGATATGCGAAATATTGCTAGTGCACTGATTGGAATAACCCATATTATTGAAGATAAGAAAAGCAGCTCAGTTCCGTCTCGAAGTCGTATTTTCCCTCATTTTTGATATTTTTTAAAAATGAAAATGCTTAACCTCCTATGTAAATTTGGCAGAGCTGAAGAGATGCACAAATCCTAAAAACCCTTGTGGAAACGCATGAAATTTTTGAATAACAATTAACATCAACCGATTATTCGAATAGAGGTTTTCAGCCTTCTAACTAAATTTGAAGTGGCTGTAGATATGCGCAAATGTATATATATATATATATATATTATATATATATTATATATATATTATATATATATATATATATATATATATATATATATATATATATATATATATATATATATATATATATATATATATATATATATATATATATATATATATATATATATATATTAATAATTATATAGGGCGACGGTCATACAAAAAGGTTATTTAAAGGTCACACTGTTAGCATCTACATAATCTACGTACTAATTTTGAATCCTCTAACTCAATTTGCAAAGGGTTTGGTTCTTTTAGATCCATGCATTCTCCAAACAGCTCTCAAATACTGAATTTGGAATTTGATGTTCAAAATTATGCACCATTTCTCTCACTTCCTTGATTTTGACGAAATTTACTTACATTTTGATATTTTTGTCCTGCCTCAATCATAACTCCAGATACCAAATTTTAGCTCATTCGTTCTGCAGCGGGAAGATCTACCGGAATATATATATATATATATATATTTTTTTTGACCTATTAGAAATATTTTTTCACAATGTATTAGGTCACTGAATTGTTTTAATCAGTGTGATCTAATACCATAAACACTACATTGTATATATATATATATATATATATATATATATATATATATATATATATATATATATATATATATTTATATATATATATATATATATATATATATATATATATATATATATATATATATATATATATATATATATATATATATATATATATAAATATATATATATATATATATATATATATATATATATATATATATATATATATATATAAATATCCGATACTAGAAAAATTTCGAAAATTATGATTCATGAGACCAAAAACTGATTAAAAACTACACTCGCACCCCAAAGTTGAAGAGACAGTGCAATTTTCGTAGAAAATATGACTAAAAAAGTTTATTGAGCGAAATATTTCATACAAAAAACGATTTCCTGTTAGTTCGAAATGATATTATGATCAAGCAACAGACTTCTTTCTTAGCCTATTATTTCATTGGGCATAACGGCTATTGGTACAGTTAATTTGCATATGTAAGTTCCAAACTCAGCAGGTATGAAAAACTTAATATTGACTCATCCTTAAACCGACACGGTTATGTGTGTAATCATTCAAAATTAATTATGAAATCACGAAGTGTATATGGAAAACGTGATTAATTATTTATTTCTAGTATTCAGCCGCTAATATTCTTGCAATCAAATCAATGGCGGAAGAAACTAAAAGCTAATATCTTCTAATATAACATGCATAAATGTAATATTTCCATAATTAATTCTGTAGTATTGATATACAATTTTTCAAGAAAATCTCCGAACAGTGGTGCTTATAGCAAATGAGAATTATATGAAACAAAGTCTTATTAAAAGAAATATCAGAAAAGAATGAACAACATCGAAATTTTTTGAAAGGATGTTATTAATCGCACGTTACAATCCAGACAGTTATTGAATGAAAGGAAAGTTCAAAAATGTGTCCGACATGACTGACACGACAGATACGATAGACAAGACAGACACGACTGACATGACAGCGTTGCTATGCGTGCGCATCACCTGTAATCGTTTATGCTCATTGTTGTTATTTCATTAGTGAAGAAATAATTGTGTAAGTAATATCAAAGTATTATATCTGATTATAATATTAACAAATAATCTACTTTTTATTCATATAATTCAAATCAGAGATCAGAATGAATAATTAAAGTAAACACATTTTTCAACATTTTAATTCATTTTCATACAGAAAGCAGCGGTTTTAACATCAAATTTTCTGATGAAAAGGATGCAGTTTATTCGGGACAATTATATAAAATTGAATAACAAAGATAATGTGTCCTACTTTAGTTAAAATAAATAAATCATTACCAATATTGAATATACTCATTAAGTTCATAGATAGCTCATATTTTCATAATAATTGATAATGAAATTTTCATTTTTATAACTTTAAAAAAAAATTGATAATAACAATTTTATTGCCATTCCTTTATTCAAATTGTTTTTCATTCATTACTCTCGAGCGTTGTTAATTTATTCCATTATACCTGCTATTTAATACATAATGAATTAGTGAAAGGAACTTCTTTCCAACCGGGTGCCCCTCGACACCTTTCGTCTTTTTTTCAATTATTCTAACACTTTTTTTGTCTTAGGTCTAATTCTTGATGATAAATATGGTTAAAAATATGAATAATTAGTGTGTAAATTGATGAAAAAATTTGATGTTTCGATTTTTATTTGATGCTGCTCAAAACATGAAAATTGAAAGTTTGAATACGCCAGGTTAACACTTAAAATAAATATATTGAATGAATATTCTCGTCTATCTTACTGTTGTGTATAATTTTATTTATTGATACGCCAATGATGTTTTGATAACTCCTGCACTCTGTATAAAACGATCATCGTTTTTTGACGTCATGTC
Organism: Cynegetis impunctata; assembly: GCA_030704885.1. NCBI lineage: Eukaryota > Metazoa > Arthropoda > Insecta > Coleoptera > Coccinellidae > Cynegetis > Cynegetis impunctata. The sequence continues at coordinate 145,330 of JARQZK010005147.1, forward strand.
AGGATATTTTATTTAACAATGGAGGTACTTCCTAAAAATAATTCACGATCAATATTCAATATTTCCATGCTTTGCCTTGAGATGTAGAACGAGAGGTATCCGCAATCTCCGGTTTAATATACTCAAGGTGCCCTCACTCGTAAGGATGAGTCATTGAAATGTCCGTACAGTTTTTTGGGTTGGATTCAGGTCATATTATAATCAGGAAATTTTTCGCTTCCGATTTAAAATAAAAACCTATGAGCGAATATAATTACAGTTGTAACTGACTCAAATTCTCAAGATTCACAAGAATTAGGATATTGTATTTGCAGCTTGTAGTCCGCATTTCTTTGTTATCGAAAAAAATCACAAAAAAAAATTTTTGCCCCATGTGGCTCCTAAGAAGTATACTAATAAAATATATCGTTCGATTAGTTTTGGCTTGACCTTTATAATCATGTGGCATACTTGAACGTTCGAATTTTTTCTGGGGCAGAAGACCCATTTTTCTATTTCGATTTATTTCCTTACTTGGACGAAATGCACCAGGACACTTGAGGCGGTCCTTGGGCTAACTTTTATAGTTACTTCTCAGGAAAATTGACACATCCCAGAGGCCATATTGATTCCTCATGAGTTGCCCTTATGAGAACATCGTTTTCAATCTACTATAGAGTCTGAAAAAACTTTTCTTTCCTGGATCATTGTTTCGAATAGTTTCCATTTACTTTCGACGTAGGTAATTCATAAAACCTTATATAAATATTTCCGTTTTTTTAGGGTTCCGTACCCAAAGGGTAAAAACGGAACCCTATTACTAAGACTTCACTATCTGTCCGTCTGCCTGTTACCAGGCTGTATCTCAAGAACCGCGATAGCTAGACAGTTGAAAATTGTGTGTTGCGGTTGCCGCTATAACAAAAAATACTAAAAATTAATGAAATAAATATTTTAGGGGGGCTCCCATACAACAAACGCGGTTTTTTTGCTCTTTTTTGCTCGATATCAATAATGGGAACAGGTAGAAACTTGAAGTATGCACAAAATACTCAGTTGTATTTTCACTTCAATAATGAGTAATAAAATTGAAATAAAATGAATATTTAAGGGGGGCTCTCATACAAAAAACGCCATTTTTTGCCTATTTTTGCTCAATATCAATAAAAGGTAACAGGCAGGCACTTGAAATATTAACAAAATACTTACCTAATTGTATATTTACTTTGAGTAATAGTAAATAATAAAATTAAAATAAAATAAATATTTAAGGGGCGCATAGTCAAAGGTACGGAACCCTTCGTGCGCGAGTCCGACTCGCACTCGGCGGATTTTTTGTTATAAGTGAGTATTTTCTTCAAATTAACTACTTCCATTGCTGACCGTATCTCATTCTACTCTAGTATTCCTCTCGATAAATTCTCCCTACTTTCTACGGTACTGTTGTCGATATATCCGCTGTTCTCAGGCCTAATAACATTGCTGGATTCAATTTAATTATCAAAAGATCATAAATCTAAAGTATACGTCTATAATTGATTCTTTGTGTTTATAACGAAAATACCAATTTCGCATCCCGTTGTTGGTATAAAATAATAGTTATTTACTAGCAATGTTATGAACTGAACATGAGAACAGGTTTTATTTATCATCTTCAAATAATTGATCAGATAGAATTGGGATTCAGTTTCTAGTAGTAGATAAAATGTGTAATCCTTACTTGGTTTTGGTCGTGATAAATTTTTTTCAAGGTAATTATTTGATTCTTTCATTCAAGAATTTTCATTTTTTATCATACTTCATCATACGGTTAATTAGTTGTATTTTAATATTCTCGTCGTGTTTGTGGTTTTTCTAGTTAGGCGGATATTGATGAATCTCTAAAATTTCAAGCTAAATCATTTACTTCATATAGAAACCTTTTTTCACTTCAATAATGTATGTGTATTGTACTGAACACCATTAACTTATTATATGTATTATGGATAATCTAAGATATTTCCATATGGTTATAGATATCGATTCTACGTAGCGTGAAATTTTTTTTTTGAGGTTATTTAATATTGAAATATATATTCGCTTAGCATCAAGTTTGATAATATAATTATTTTCGTGAGTGTTCTTTCAACTCTTTGAAATGTCCTTGAAATTAAATAAATACAAATATACTGGCTTTCCCATTTTCACAATATACCTACTTTGAACAATTCCAAAATATAATCATAATTAAATTAAAAAAATGGCGTCAATCAAGTATTGTGTACTTTTTAATATAAGAAGCAGTTTTGTATAGATGTCTATTTTTGGACCATACATCTCATATTTTAGATGTTCCTAATTCACTTACGAGCCATAATGGTTTCAGTGTAATTATAATGTTTCTCAATTAGAAAATCATATTTTAAATTTTATTCTCATCTAAGTATAAACTATCGGTCATACGCAGAATATTTCAAAATAAAAAATACCTAGATAGTTTTTGGATACATAAAATATCACGCTTGTTAGTATTGAATATTCTTAATACTTCACAATTAGATTTGAGGCTCTATAACCAGTAGATTGTGAATAGTTTGAAGAGAACAAAATCAGTTCCTCACACCTCGATTTATATCTTGTCTGAGGATGAACTTCAGTTCCAATTTTCAGTAATATGTTAAGGATGACCGCTCTTTTTGCTATTTTCGTTTTACTTCTTTAAAGCTCTAATTTTTTGCATCTGCCGCATGAAGAGAGTGCTTTTAGTAGACAGCTCAGCCTTATTGTCTATAAAACAGAGAATATATAATTTCATAACCTAACTCAAGCTAGCAAGCTGCTGTGGACTGGTCTCCTCATCAAGTTTCTAGATTAGGCATAAAGTAGAGTTCTGTATAATAAAAAGTTTCACGTTCATTCCAATAAATTTTCATTTACACTTCTAACAAATAATTCAATTCTACATTTATAGTTTAATTGAAAAAATTTTCACGTGTTAACTTTTTTCGTACATAATTATTCATTTGGTTTATAATTACTTGAATGAATATGTTTGTTTTAATTTGGTTAATGGTTGGGTTATTTTTGTTGCAACAATAGTACTCAACGTCTTAATGTGAATAGAGAATAAGTAGATAAAATTGATATAAAATAGTGTTATCCTATCAGAAGTTATTGTTGCATTCGAAGTATCAAATGAAGGCCTCTACGGTACATATAGACAGATGAAAGCTTCTAGAACAAAGAATGTTGATGTAAATATTTGTGTTATTAGGTTTTGTATCCATAACATAACAAATAAACTTGATATAGCAACAATTTGCCATTTCTTTTCCAAAGATAATCTTAATACCGAAGATAGTTTGATGGCTGTACCGACCCAGTTATATTATCATTTTCAACTTTTGACCTCTGGAAGTATAACGCCTATCCATTTTATAATACATTACAAATACTCTTAGCTTTCAGGAGAATTCTACTGGCTTAGAGTACACTTAAAATGAACATTCCCTATTGTTGAAGCATTTTCGCGATTCATATGTCTCACAGCAATTATAGAGAATTTGTAACGGGATTTCGCATCATACATATATATATATATATATATATATATATATATTATATATATATATATATATATATAAATATATATATATATATGTATATATATATATATATATATACATATATATATATATATATATATATATATATATATATATATATATGTATATATATATATATATATATATAATTTAAGCAGTTCAATTCTACTATATATATATATATATATATATATATATATATATATATATATATATATATATATATATATATATATATATATATAGTAGAATTGAACTGCTTAAATTTCTTCAAAAACTATAAACAATATAAATTACTTCGTTTCATATAACTTTGCTATGTCGAAGATTTCTTAAATAGTAGATTTGAGTATAATATACATAGAGAGCAAATGATTAATAGTAGATCTTTGGCAGCTTCTATTCACACAGGAAAAGCAGAAAAATAAAGAAAGATCGTATGAAACTGAAGGATCGAAAACAGCAGTCTTTAAGTAAATTTTTTTTTTCAGTTTTTGCGACTGAAGAACAACTTCCTATTCATCATGTTCATAAAAGAACACCACAGAATATTGATATCCAAAGTATAAGACAAAAGCAAATATCTCCCGACATAACAGTGGTGGACGTTGTTGTCAATGAGCCCACCCAAGGGAGATATGGGAACCAAAATCCATACGGTCAGCAAGGATATCCAAGACCTACCAATAACTTCAATTATTATCCAAACAGAGAGTACCAAAATGTTCCAAACAGACGACAGCAGGAATACCAAATCATTGAAGTGGTCGATCCAAATACGGTAACACGCCCGAATTACCAGCCCTGGCAGAGGTATCCCGGGAACCAAGGCCAGCGTTATCCATATAATCCAAACAGATATGCTGGAAACAACGAACTACCGGTAAATGCTAATCCATATCCTGGCAATCGTCCTGGAAATAGGCCAAATAGACCTAACAGAAGGCCATACAGACCAACACCAGATTTTTTCATACTGGACGAAGATCAAGATAACATGACAGAGCCGAATGGGGGAAACGGACGTCCAGGTCGTCCAGGTCGTCCAGGTGGTCCTGGCAATAGGCACAGACCTAGACCTAATAAGGATGAAAATACATCTAACGAATCTTCTGAAGAGGATAGATATGTTTTTGATGCCGGCGAAGGAACCATATCCGGATATACTAAAGACAATTTTCCTATTATACCTTTACACAAAAACGACATTAGAAGATAAGAAAATTAACCTTTCGATTGAATTATGGCTTTTCAATTTGTACTGAGTTCATCTTCTTCAAATGATATAAATAATTTTCAGTTCTTCACTGACCTTGAACTTTTGGTATTACATAATTTTGAAGACATATGATAGCAAATATATTTTCTGTTTTTCACTTTCATTCAAAGTATAGATTAATGTGTAGATCGACGTTTCGCTGATTACTACATGTAACATAATCCAATATTTAATACATACCCAGAAACACTTGCCATTCGTTTAATGATAGGTATATAGAAATTAAATTTACAATGTTTTAAAATATTGTATAATACGTACCTTCAATTCTTTAAAATACTTTCGATGAAGGATACAAACCTCTGAATATCGTTTTGTAAATTTTCATATATTGTCAATGTTATGAAATCATGTTTCTTAAAATTCAATAAATAATAAATGATTTGGAACTTAATTACATTACATATTGTATTTTCTGTGTTCACGAGTTCAACAGAGCATCCACTAGTATATTTTAGCAAATTTTATATATATATATATATATATATATATATATATATATATATATATATATATATATATATATATATATATATATATATATATATATATATATATATATATATATATATGAAACAATTTTGAATGTTAATATTAGACTGAAAGAATTTTTAACAAGACAGATCAATCTTATCTATTCAATTTTATCAAGTCAATAAATGTCAAAGAATTTTCAATTTTGTTCAAATTTTTGAATAACTATGAATGTCATAGTGAAACGTCAATTTATTAATTAAATCGAGTTTTTTAAGATTCAACCAGCCTGTTATTGCTAATAATTATCAAAAAGATTAAAAAATAAATCACAGGCAACAAACAATTCGAATAAATAATTATATATATACATATATATTTATATATATATATATATGTTTATATATATATAATATATATATATATATATATATATATATATATATATATATATATATATATATATATATATAAACATATATATATATATATATATATATATATATATATAAATATATATATATATATATATAAATATATATATATATATATATATATATATATATATATATATATATATATATATATATATATATATGTATATATATATATATATATATATATATATAAATATATAAGTATATATATATATATATATATATATATATATACATATATATAGTATATATATATATATATATATATATATATATATATATATATATATGTATATATATATAGTATATTTAATATATATATATATATATATATATATATATATATATATGTATATGTTCAGAAAGATTTCCGCGGTCGGAAGTATTTGACAAACTTGGTTCACGGAATGAACCGCGTAAAAGATTTTGAAAAAATCTCGACGTTTCGGCTCCTTTTGCGAAGCCATCTTCAGGAGAATTAGAAGGGAAATAATTCAGAATCGTGGCCTCAATCTGCCTACTCACGAATCGAATTTAGGAGGAATCGGAAACAATACGCAAACAATTTCTAATTCTCCTGAAGATGGCTTCGCAAAAAGGAGCCGAAACGTCGAGATTTTTCAAATCTTTTACCGCGGTTCATTCCGTTGAACCAAAGTTTTTCATATGTATATATATTATATATATATAATATATATATATATATATATATATAATATATATATATATATATATATATATATATAATATATATATATATATATATATATATATATATATATATATATATATATATATATATATATATATATATATATATATATATATTTAGTATTATCTGAAAGTTTTGTCGAATATTTATCCTGAATATATTTTCAACTATAATTCCATACCGTGAACTGTGAAGAAATCAAAGGAAGATTTCTTTTTACTACTATAATCATACCTATTAAAAGGGATAACAGAGAGCGTCACTCTCGTAGCGTACTTGAGGAAATCCATAGTAGGAAATTTCACCTTGATTCAGAACAAATTGGCAAATTTAGTATTTTGGATGAATTGTTGTGTTTCTTCTCTGACAGAGGTGTTGGGAACTTGACAATTGTGACCGTCGACGTGGTTGTGTGTTTTGCTATGCGCTACGTAGTTCGATCGTTTAGATTGCTGAGCGTTGGGATATTGATTGGGTCATTACAATAGATTGGTATCTGATACTGATGAGTTTAAAAAGAAGCGAAACAGCCTCTCTTTCACTTAAATCCTGTAGACCATGTAGATGCTTTTAACATTAGCCACTTGAAGTTGAGTGAAAATAATTGAGATGTCGTGAGTTTAGTCGACAGCAGTATGAGGAAAAGAATGTAATTTTCTCAAATTAATGAAAATTTAATATATTTTATTTCTTTTCATTACAATATTTATTGATTTTCATCAAGAATAAGCCTTAATTCAATCGATAAAGAAAATGTGAAATCTGTTTTCCTATTACGGCAATTAAGTGACTGACCTTTTCCAGGAATTCATGAAACAGCAGATTTTCAAATAATCGATACATAAATACTATGACCAACCTACATTCCCATCATTTATAAAGCCAAAACATCTTCAACAATTAATACCAATCAAACATAGATAATTAAGAGATCATAGAATTTACTAATATATGGAAGTACCAATACTTAAGCAGTCATTTTTTTACCATAAATGTGAGAGAAAGGAGTACGTGTTTGATAGTCATACAGATAATCGAATGCAAAAAACAAGTATTCATTCGAGAGGAAGGCTACATCAATCTTTGACACAGTATATTCAATATGTTCGCGTGAAGTTACTGGCAAAACAAGCTGTCATTATTTAATTATCTGGCTTGAGGATCTGCTCAATGATTGATCATTCAAAAAAAAATACTCATTTGAATTTAACTCAATGGTATCAATCCTCTAAATGGAAAAAATTTTAATGGATGATCAGGTAAGGAAACAAAAAAATCACTATACCGGGTAGTCAGTTTGAAACAGTCTACCTGGAATATTTGTTATGGTAGGGTTTTTCTGGAAAATCCGGAGACAGGCTGATTTTGCTTCCGAGGGTTACATCCTTTGATAATAAATTCATAGATGTAGAGTCATCAACCTAAACAGGGTGGCAATCCCTTCAAAAATCTTAATCGGCACATGGGTCAAATGGTACATCATTTCAAAGGAATTTGAATTATCTTCACAAAAAACTGTTGGCAGTGTCAGTAAAATGAATCGAAAGCTAGAGTTGTTGAACGAATTTTGATTAACTAGATGTTCAAATTGCGAGACATTTATTTCCAAAAACATAATTGACTTGTCTCGGTTGGAAGGGAAACCCCTAATCTCAAAATTTTTTCACGTCAACTGTTTCAAATGAGCCACCCGGTATAAGGAAGAAATAACTTTTTACGAAACATCCATATATGAAAATTATATTTTTAATATTCCTTCATCCTATACTATCAAATTAATTTTGATCTGGAGGGTCACTAAATTTATTATTACAATCCAATTTCATTATAGTTTCAGTTTGTTTTCGCTGAAAAGTGAGACAGAGTTTGAAAAACTTGCAAAATGTTCATGACCAACTAATTGAATCTTGAAGAATCAACGTATTAGGAATAATTTAAGTAATCCACATTGATGGAATGTGTAAAAAGTTGACTACGAATACAATACGAATTTTACTGAAAATATCAATCGAATAACAGTTTTGATTTAACTAGTGTTCAAAATTTTAAACTATACGATTGCCCCTTGAATTCTAAATGACTAGCAATTTATAAAACTGAAATGTGTACATGAATTTACATATATTCTTGGGATTTTAACAGTAGGTAACTGATTTCAATCGATGGGAAATTTGACGGAATAAGAAAATAATAAATGAATTTTTCATTATTATAGTTGGCCTAGTGACGATATCTGATCTGAACTCTTCTTCTCTCTAAGTCCTGTTTATATATATATATATATATATATATATATATATATATATATATATATATATATATATATATATATATATATATATATATATATATATATATATATATATATATATATATATATATATATATATATATTTATATATTTATTTATTTATATAATTATATTTATATATATATATATATATATATATATATATATTATATATATATGTATTATGTATATATATATATATATATATATATATATATATATATATATATGTATATATATATATATATATATATATATATATATATATATATATATATATAGGGTGTCCCATAAATCAACGTCAAGCCGAAAACTGGCAATAGGCCAGGCCGTGACAGTTAGTAGAAAAATATTTTAAAAAATCTTGGTCATGTACTTTTCAAATTTTATGGATTCAAAAATAAATCTCAAAAAGTTACACCTTGTGATGATCTTTCAAGTCCTGTGACTACAAATATTAACTTTTCGTCAGTTTTTTCTCTGTGACGTTACCATGAATAACCCTTCTGTAAATTACAGTTAAAAGTTGAAACATAACTACCTCAGTTTTAAATAAAATGTTAGATTTTTGCCCAACATTGAATTCAAAATTATTACATCACCCAACTTTAACCGCGTGTAGTGTAAAAAAATGTACTACACTATTTTGGCAAGTAACTTTAAAAGATGGCGGGTTTAGTCTGGATTCCAAAATGGTATTCCACTTACTAATTGCTACTTCTTAATTGAGAAAAAAACTTTTTTTTTTTAATGAAGCCGGATTTAATACAAGTTCGATTGAGACGAAGAGTGACGTTATTTGACTAGTGCGAGAGAGACAGATGGTGAAGCTACTTTTTTAAGTGTGAGCGAGATAGATAGTGACGCTACTTTTATCTAAGAGCGAGACGGATTGACCCATCATTTCGTCTGACAGATGGAGACGCCACTCTGGCGAAACAGGGATGCGTTAGGTAAATTGTGCAATACTTCAGTATTTGTATTGACTTCGTACTTACAACTGTGGCTTTGTTTATTGGACTTGATTTGCATTGTGCTTTGAATTTATCTGCACTGTTTCTGACGACCCCGGACTTGTTTTAATCGTAATCCCGTGTTTTGTGTAGTCATGCCATCTCGATACACCGCACAGGAATACGCCAACATGCATCTCATTTATGGACAATGCTTATGCAACACCAATGCTGCAGCAAGAATGTATCGTGAGAGATGCCCAAATGCTGAACGTTATCCCGATCATCGAGTATTTATTAATGTGCATCGGTCATTATCAGAGGGTCGATTCCCTAGTCAAATGGTTAGCGAGGGAAGACCCGTAATGCCCTACGAGGCCTAAGTCCCGCAAGCAGTTGAAGAAGACCCAAGTATCTCAGTACATGAAATTCAGTAGAGCATAGGAGCTCCCAAAAGTACTGCATAGCCTATTTAAAAAAAAAGAGTTTCACCCATACAATGTACTATGTAGGTACGACGAGTACAAAGTCTGCTACCTAGAGACAGTGCAATTTTGTCAAACGATGTTGCAGAAGCACCGAGAGGAGTGGCCTGCACGTTCACCCGATTTAAACCCCATAGATTTCTTTTACTGGGGTACGATGTAGGATATCGTGTACTCTGAACTTATTCAAAATTAAGACGAGCTGCGCCAATGAATTGCAGAAGCCGCTGAATACATCAAATTGAGAAGATGCGCCCGTCTTATTACGCGATCATTTTTAAAGAAATGTAGAGCTTGCATTGCAGCTGAAGGTAAACAGTTCCAACATTCAATATCAACTTGGTAAATCTGATTTAATAAAAATTATAACTAAAGAAATCCAACAACTGAATTTTATTTCAAAGGCACCTAAAACTAACAAATAACTTTTTTTCCTCAGCTAAGAATTATCATTTAGTAATAGACATACCATTTTGGAATCCAGACTTAACGCGCCATCTTTTAAAGTTACTTGCCAAAATAGTGTAGTGCATTTTTTTTACACTTCACGCGGTTAAAGTTGGGTGATGTAATAATTTTGAATTCAATGTTGGGCAAAAATCTAACATTTTATTTAAAACTGAGGTAGTTATGTTTTAACTTTTAAATGTAATTTACAGAAGGGTTATTCATGGTAACGTCACAGAAAAAAAACTGACGAAAAGTTAATATTTGTAGTCACAGGACTTGAAAGATCATCACAAGGTGTCACTTTTTGAGATTTATTTTTGAATCCATAAAATTTGAAAAGTACATGACCAAGATTTTTTTAAATATTTTTCTAATAACTGTCACGACTTGGCCTATTGCCAGTTTTCGGCTTGACGTTGATTTATGGGACACCCTGTATATATATATATATATATATATATATATATATATATATATATATATATATATATATATATATATATATATATATATATATATATATATATATATATATATATATATATATATATATATAATCTCTTGATAATTATTAGCAATAACAGGCTTTTTGAATCTCAAAAAACTCGATTTTATTAAAAAGTTGACGTTTCGCCTCGACATTCGTGGCTTTATCAAAACTTTTGAAAAAATTGAAATTTCAATTTTTTCAAACGCATGTTGTGGCGAAACGTCAAATTTTTAATAAAATCGAGTTTTTTGAGATTCAACAAGCCTGTTATTGCTAATAATTATCAAGAGATTAGAAATAGTTCACAGGCAACAACAATTCGAATGAATAATATATATATATATATATATATATATATATATAATATATATATATATATATATATATATATATATATATATTATATATATATATATATATATATATATATATATATATATATATATATATATATAATATATATATATATATATAATATATATATATATATACTATATATATATATATGTATATATATATAATATATATATATATATAATATATATATATATATATATATATATATAATATATATATATATATATAATATATATATATATATATATAATATATATATAAATATTATATATATATATATATATATATTTAAATAAATATATATATATAAATATATATATATATATATATATATATATATATATATATATATATATATATATATATATATATATATATATATATATATATATATATATATATATATATATATATATATATATATATATATATATATATATGTCATGTCTTCTCTATTTCTAGGGCTTCTCTTATGGTACGGACCCTGTAGTTTTCTATGGATGCTATTTCTCTTGATTGTTCAAAATCGATTCTGTGGCCTGTTGCTTGATGATGTTGAAATAGGGCTGATGTTGTTTGTTTGTTTCTGACGCAAATTTTATGTTCTTGGATTCTTGCTGATATTTTTCTGTTCGTCTGTCCTATATATATTTGGCCGCAGTCTGCACAAGGTATGCTGTAGACGCCGTGGTTTTCTAGTCCGATTTTATCTTTCGGGTTTCCGAGTATATTGGCTATTGTTTTCTGAGGTTTAAATATTGGTGTTATGTTATTTATTCTCAAGACTCTTCCAATTTTATCTGTAATTCCTTTTACGTATGGAATTACTGCTTCTTGTCTGGATTCTTCGGCGTTGTTTTTTGTTTTTGTTAGATTTTCTTGTTTTTGATGGCCTTTCTGATGTCAGTGTACGTATATCCATTTTGTCGTAAAGCGGTTGTAATCTTTTTTAATTCTTGTTCCCTTGTTTCTGGTTCTGTTAGTCGAAAAGATCTGGAAATTAATGAATTCACTACTGACTGTTTTTGTGAAGGGTGGTGGTGGGATTTTGCGTTCAGGTTAGTGTGTGTAGGTTTGCGATATACGCTGAAGCCCAAAGTTCCGTTCAGTTTTCTTGTGAGGAGTAAGTCCAGAAATGGCAGTTTTCTATTTTGTTCAATTTCTAAAGTAAATTGAATTTTTTGGTGTATATTGTTGAGGTATTGTAGAAAATTCTCTAAATCTTTCTGAGGGTGTGGCCAGATCAAGAAAATATCATCAACATAGCGTTTTCAAAATTTGGGTTTCTGGGGAGCATTTTGTAGAGCCCCTTTTTCGAAATATATCATAAAAAGGTTTGCTATAACTGGTGAAAGCGAGGATCCCATAGGTGCGCCATCTGTTTGCTTGTAGATTTTGTCGTTGGGATCCTCGCTTTCACCAGTTATAGCAAACCTTTTTATGATATATTTCGAAAAAAGGGCTCTACAAAATGCTCCCCAGAAACCCAAACTTTGGAAAGGCTATGTTGATGATATTTTCTCAATCTGGCCACACCCTCAGAAAGATTCAGAGAATTTTCTACAATACCTCAACAATATACACCAAAAAATTCAATTTACTTTAGAAATTGAACAAAATAGAAAACTGCCATTTCTGGACTTACTCCTCACAAGAAAACTGAACGGAACTTTGGGCTTCAGCGTATATCGCAAACCTACACACACTAACAGATACCTGAACGCAAAATCCCACCACCACCCCTCACAAAAACAGTCAGTAGTGAAATCATTAATTTCCAGATCTTTTCGACTAACAGAACCAGAAACAAGGGAACAAGAAATAAAAAAGATTACAACCGCTTTACGACAAAATGTATATACATACACTGACATCAGAAAGGCCATCAAAAAACAAGAAAATCCAACAAAAACATCTAAAAACAACGCCGAAGAATCCAGACAAAAAGCAGTACTTCCATACGTAAAAGGAATTACAGATAAAATTGGAAGAGTCTTGGGAAAAAATAACAATAGCCAATATACTCGGAAACCCGAAAGATAAAATCGGACTAGAAAACCACGGCGTCTACAGCATACCTTGTGCAGACTGCGGTCAAATATATATAGGACAGACGAACAGAAAAATATCAGCAAGAATCCAAGAACATAAAATTTGCGTCAGGAACAAACAAACAACATCAGCCCTATTTCAACATCATCAAGCAACAGGCCACAGAATCGATTTTGAACAATCAAGAGAAATAGCATCCATAGAAAACTACAGAGTCCGTACCATAAGAGAAGCCCTAGAAATAGAGAAATCAGGACATCTAAACAAACGAGACGATGCTCTGAATATTCCACTAACTTGGAAAACAATTTTAAAAAACACGATAACGCCTAAAACAACACAAGACGTAAAAACTAACATCGACGAAGAAAATCGAAGCGAAGAAGCGAGGGGGCGGAGCCTATGCAGCGAACCGGCCAATCAGGAAACAGGACCAGCCAATGCCAATAAAACCCGGACACAAGCAGAGGCGAACAGCATTCCACTCCGAGACGTCGAAGAGACAACTACCCAAGTTATCCAGAGAGCTGTAATAGGAAGAAGAAATAGTCACTGCTCGCAAACTATTTTGTATCCGGAAGACTTTTTCAAGTCTTGCAGTTTTCATCGACGGCAGTACGAGGCGAATACGAACCCCAACAATCGAATTTTTGAATTCGATTTCTCGAATAATCTTTCACTTTTTACGATCGACGAAGAGGATTTTTTCAAATCCTCTAAATTTTATCGCCCTCAAGTGTTGTGAAAAAAGTCCAGTGAAAGTGCCGAGTGAAAAAAGTCCTGTGAACCGCGTTGTGTAGTGAATATCGGGTGAGTCTATTCCATTTTATTCATCTATTCCTTTTTATTGATTGCTCATATATATAACCCCGTATGCCTAACACCGCCACCAAGGCGGGTGGTCGTAAAAAACCACCTGCCTCCGCCCCTACCCCCGTCCCCCGTAGGAGGTCCTCCACTCCGAAGAGCGATACTTCGGAGAAACGAACCACCAGGAGTCAGAAAAACGCTACTCCGACATCCCCAATTCCATCACTACTTTCTCTCAAAGTAGTAAAACCCCCTACATCCCCTACCAACCCCCAACATCAAAATTCATTTTCCTCGATTTCGTCGGACGATTCTTCAAATCGTACCACCGTCCCCCAACCAAAACTTTTCCGCTATGTTGTTCGAAATATTCCGAACAACATTAAATCTCAAAAAGAGTTTTACAAACTCATCAAAACCACCAAATTGACTTTGAGTAATCTCAAAGTCAATTTCAACCAGACCGCGCTCATTGAGTGCACTTCCCCAGCCCCCCCAGATTTCCAAAAAACTCTTCAGAATTTAGTTGGCACTCCGTCAATTACTTTCTCGTCCCTTTACCGCAAAAATTCTCAGAAAAATCCTACCGAACTTCGATCACCTAGAATTTCATACTCTTGTGTGATCAAATACGTTGACGTAAACTATACAGTCGAGGAGATTTCAGAGGCCCTAAAAATTCAAAACATCAAATTCAATAAATGCTGGAGAATAACTTCCAGAGCAACAAATAAACCAACGACTCTCATAAGAGTCATCACTTTTTCAAAGACCGCGATCGACGAATTATTACTAAATGGTTTGTCGATCTACGGTCGTACTCACGAAGCAGAACCGTCAAAAGTTCCGCTTCCAATAGCTAAATTTTGCTCACTTTGTTCTAAGAACGGTCACGATCGCCTCGACTGTGTCGCTAAACCAGCATGTGCCTCTTGCGGTGACAATCACAGAAACAATGTATGTCCCAAACAAAAAAATCCTACTTGCCCTAATTGTAGGGGTGATCATCCTGCGTGGGACATGAAGTGCCCTAAACGCAGGGAACCGCCTACTGAATCCCACAAAATCGCCCCCATCCAAGTCCTCAATGAGAGTATTTCCGAAGATCCACCGCAGTGCGAACATTTCGCCCGAATCCATTCTATGATTCGGTTCATAACCCAAACCCTCTCTAACGTATTCCCCGAAAAACGGGAAATTATTACCAAAGTAATCACCGAATGCTCCAGCGCATTCCTAAATCGTACTGCGATAATTAATTATTGCGGCAGCAAAGTATCTATTACCATGGCCCCCATCGTGATCGATTTGGACGAATCGATGGAATCCGCAATTTCTTCGATCCCCGAATAAATGGATTTCACAATAGGTACTGTTAACGCTTGCGGTCTACGCCGCAAGCGTCATCTCCTTAAAGCACTCCTCCTAAACCATAATATATCCATCCTTTCTATAACTGAAACCAAGTTGAAACACCCTCTCTTTTTTACAAATTACAATACATTTCAACACAATAGTCTACTCGGAGCCATGCGTGGCACCGCGTTACTTATTAAAAATTGTTTTGCATCAACTAAATTTACAATTCCGAACGAGTTTTCACATTTAGAGTGCGTAGCCGCTAGGCTCCACTTGAATAACTTAACAGTAACTATATTCAGTTACTACCATCCCCCTGGCGATATCCTTCCGGTGGATTTTCTGCGATATATATCGACAATCCCGAACTCTATACTGCTTGGCGACCTCAACGCCCGTAATATTCAATTTGGCGATACAACATCGAACAGAAATGGTCGTATTCTATCCGAATGCCTCATAGAATTTCATCTATGGAGGTGTTATAATACGAATCCTACTTTTTTTAGCCATAACGGTATGTCCATAACCGACCATATTCTGATTACGCCTGATCTTATTCGTTATTTTGAGGATCCATGTTTTATCGGACAAACGATAACATCCGACCACCTTCCACTTCTGGTCAATTCTACTTTGTCTACTCCCCCTATTCAAGAACCTTCTTTTATTACATTCAGGGATTTTAAAAACACGGACTGGGAACAGTTCCGTAATCTTATAACAGAAAATCTCCCCGTCCAGCCAGAAATTCTGAATACTCATGAATTAGATAATACTATTGTTAATTTCACTCAATTAATTACACAGTCATTTAACACCTCTGCTCCAGAGAAAACAATAAACATTCACCGCCCTCCCCTGCCTCCGTTCATAGTGGAAATTATCAAACAAAAACGACGTCTCTATCGTCTATTTCTTAGAACAAGAGACGCCGCTATTAAAACCGAATATAATCGACTTTCGGCAACAATACGCCGGGAAACTAACCGTTTCAAAGAAGAAAAGTGGTCCGACGCTACGTCGAAACTTGACTTCAGAAACGGCAAAGAATTCTGGCGTAAATTCAAAATTCTTTCAGGATCCAGAAAAACTCAAATACTTGCCTTAAAAACTCCAGATAATCAATTTATAATAGAACCTTTAGAAAAAGCAAATTTATTCAAACAACATCTAGAAAATATTTTCCAAATTCCTCAAAATCCACTTTTTGATAATCAACTTTTTTTAAATTTAGAACATAACTTAGAAAATATCAGAAACATTAATTTTGAAATCCAATTGAACGGAGGTGATCCACTCACTTCCCCAATAGATCCTGACGTCGTGGCGGAAGCCATTCATTCGGGCAAGAACACGGCTCCAGGAGGCGACGGCATATCACGTGCCGTTCTCCGACAACTCCCTCCCGAGGCTATGGAATATATGTCCAAAATCTTCAACCGATGCCTCGAACTGTGTTATTTCCCGCATGCGTGGAAAGAAGCCACGACAGTTCTTATTCCAAAACCGTTCAAAGATCATACATCCCCAGACAATTACAGGCCGATATCTCTTCTGAATGTCGTTGGTAAGGTGTTCGAAAGAATTATCTGTCAGCGACTCAGAGGTTTTGTCGATGCACGTAATATCATCCCAAACACTCAACATGGTTTCATGCCCTTCCGTAGCACTTCCGATCCCCTTTTGAAATTACATACCGACGTAACTAAAGCTTTGAATACTGGTGACTGCGTTCTCGCTACTTTTCTCGATATCAAGAGAGCGTTCGATCAGGTCTGGCATGCCGGACTGATTCGGAAGCTTCAGGATATCCATCTCCCCCTCCATCTGATTAAACTTTTAGTTTCTTATCTTTCCGACCGCAGCATCAGAATAAAAGTACAAAAATCCTTTTCCGAACCATTTATTCCTCGAGCGGGAATTCCGCAAGGATCGATTCTCGCTCCCCTCCTTTATCTCATTTTCACGAAGAAAGGTTTCCTTTCCCTCCTTCCAGAATCCTCCAAGTGCTTCAGGACCCTCCTGATGAAGTCCTCGACCACCTAGAGGACATACCACTCCTAATCCGCTGACCCGAAAAAGTGCGCGTAGTGCCGAAAGTGCGCGAAACGTCGATAGTGCGAGTAGTGCCGAAAGTGCGAGTAGTGTCGACAGTGCGCGAAAAGTCAATCTGCTCCGAAAAACCGAGTGCGGTTCGGTTAGTGCGCGAAACGTCAGCAAATGTATCTATTGTCAAACCATTTTTATAAATTATATATAATAAAGTTAAGAATATCAGTACATTGCGTGGGTAAAGGTTTTCTGTGGTTTCCCTTACCATCTAATGTCAGTTGAAATATATTGACCTTGGACCGAATGGCACGTAATTAGCAAAAAAGTCGGCCGCAGCCGCATTCCCCGATAGGAAAAAAAAAAAAAAAAAAATTAGAGGCGAACAGTAGTTGCCGTCGAGTCACCAGACGTACAGTAGCACTTGAAAATGCCAAATGAGATTTTGGCGAAACGTCGTGAAACAAACGGTGCTTCTCAGCGCCAACAAAACTTTCGAAAAAATCGGATTGAACCCCGGAATCTTTCTCAGATTCATTCTACCATCCGAGAAAACATACGATATAACATATATATATATATATATATATATATATATATATATATATATATATATATATATATTTATATATATATATATATATATATATATATATATATATATATATATATATATTTATATATATATAAATATATATATATATATATATATATATATATATATATATATATATATATATATATATATATATATATATTAAAAGGATTCGAAATTATCAGGTTAGCGGACAGTAGACTAAATAAAATCCCTTGTTCTTAATGTCTGAATATTTCGCCATTTTTTAATGATTTCATCAGAAGAATAAGATATAGGATCAGTATTATGACACACTGTTAACACTCTGTTTGTGCGGAACAGGCAATAAAAGCAAACAAAATAAATCCTAAACTAATTTCATAAATTAGTCTAAATTCTGGATTTCTGTAGAGAATTTCTCCCGTTTTTTGACTTTCTCAATATATTCTGGTAAAATATCTTATAATTCAGGGGCAAAGTAATAGGTGGATTTTGAATAAAAAGTACTATTTGGGGGAAGTCGGTGAATTGTGCGCACCTAAGAAGCCGGGTTGATATTTTCTTGAATATAGCATCTAGAATTCTGAATTTTGGTATAGATATTCTTCATTGTATATGGTATAACACCAATGAACTAAATATCACAAAAATATATGTTATGAGCTTGAGAACGAAATAACACATAAACTGACAATGCTCATGATTATCCACCCTATGCGAGTAATTGTGCGCACCAGTCAGGGTAACTGTGCGCAACCAGAAATCTGTAAATATAGTATGGTGTATCAGATATAATCAAAAGAAGCATTAAGGAAGACATATATTATTTGTTAGAACATTAACAATATATAAAAAAATTGTAATTTAGGTACAAAAATCACAGTCATATCCTTCATAGATTTCAGTGGACCATAAAATGCTAAATCTAAAGCCCGTGAGCAATAAAAAGTATGTGGTGTGATGGCTAGCAATTCAATCTTGTTTTGCTTACAAAATTTATAATTTTATAGTTAAATTGTTAGCTACTGCATAAGAATACGCTAATCGCAGAAGTTCATTTCTTGTGACACCATAAAAAAGTTTTGCCATTTTTAGTACGTGACTCGCTAAACTCTTTTCTTGGACCTGTGAAAAAATGCGATGTGGACCCACTAATACTAATACTAATACTCCATCATATTCATCTTTCTTTTTTTTTGCGAATTGTATATTCTGGTATTAAAACTTCCTTCCGTCATCTTTAACTGCTCCGTCATTTGCAACAAATCACAAGACTTTTTTCATTTTGTCTGCGTCCCAAGAGGCTTTATCCGTTTTGCGGGTATATTTAAGCATCTGAAATTATTCAGAAAACATTTTGTTTTATACTTAATAACAACAAAAACTTCTTACTCAAAAAGTTTGCTAATTGTGCGCATGGCGCACCATTACCCGACATGGACTTAATGCTTATAAAAATTCACCAAAATAAAACTGGAGGTTCTTTACCTTAGATGAATCGCTCCTACAATAGCTAGAACCACGTTGATTATTTTAGTATAATTACCCAAACGAAAAAGTCCTCATTAACATTTTCAATCTTCTTTTCGCACGCACAAAAGTTAGAGTAAACAACCAAAATAGTAGTCAGACACGATGACAGCTGCGTTTGCCGCGGAAATTGCCCAAATGGCTGCGCAACTTTAACTATCTTCTAAGAGATGGCACGAAGTGTATGAATTCCAATAAATGGTTGACTTTTTCTACTGATAATATGCTGCGCATCATTAGCCGCCGCGCACGATTATCCGACTTCCCCCTATAAAGACGACATTAAAATACACCACGGCATTTTTTACGCATGCGCAGTGCAATAGAATTTCTGTACATTTTGGCAGCAAATTGGCGGCAATTGAAACTGTTAAATTCTGTGTGTTTATTGCTGTGTATGAAGAAAAGTGAAAAAACTCATTTTCATTACAAAGCATTATTAAACTCCATTGCAAAAAAACTGTTCGTTAGAACAAACAATAATCTGGTGAAAAATCTATTCGTTAGAACAATTATTAATATTTTTGGTGTACAGTGACTATTGTTCGAACGAAATGAACGAAATGAGGAAGATAATCACCGAAACTAGCGAAGATAGGATGTTAGAAATCACCAACTCATACCTATTAAAATTGCAAGAGGCAGGCGAAACTGATTTTGTCAATTACTTGACTAGGTGAATAATATATTTTGATTTGCATTTTTACATGTTTAAAATGCACTTGATTTGTTTCTACAATTGTGCTGGTATTGATTAAGTTTACAAATAACTCATATTTTTTTAGATACTACTTTCAGGATGAGGACAGAATAAAAATGTGGGCCCATTGTTATAGGACAAACTCAGGTACCTACAGATTTATTTGGTTATTACAAAATAAATTAATTTTTAATAATAAAAATCATAAAAGACTACTCTTAGTAACTTTTACTATTTAGGTATCAATACAAACATGGCAATAGAGAGCTTAAACAACATGCTGAAGACAAATCTACTCAGAAGAAAGACCTATGTAACGATTGAGAAGCTGTTGGATACAATTGAGGATTTAGTGGATCTGAAAATGTGGAAAAGGGTGTTAGACTTCGAGAGGCCAAATGCTAATAACTACCAGGACAGGATAATCATTAAGGCACACAAAAAAGCAAAAATAATGCAAAACAAGGCAGAGGTAACTAAAGATGCAGAGGTTTATGGTCAGTACAAGGTAAAATCTTCCAGTGATTCTAAAATATATATGGTTAGTTTAAGAAAAGTATGTGAGAGTGAATGTAGGACATTATACTGCCGAGTATGCAAAATTTGCATTCATCGATATGAGTGTAATTGTCCTGAGTATACTGTGAAAAATACCTTGTGTAAGCATGTTCACTTGGTACGTATGTATGAGGAGCACACGGACACTAACTCTGTTGCAGACAATATTGCAAAAACTTTAGGAGAATCCTCCACAACCAAAGCACAAAAAGAGATGGAAGTATGCCAGTTCATTGAAGAGGTAAGAAACCGCGAAGTAACATCAAATCAAGATGGGACAGCCACAGACAGTGATAAGAGGGATGCACAGCTGAAATATTATTGCAATTGGGCAAGAGATCTTCAGGATGAAGATTTTGCTGTTTTTATCAACCACTTGCAGTTGGCAAAGAAGGACATAGATGTGAAAAAGTCTGAACTAACAAAGAAGAGGAAAATGGAAAAACAGGAATATTTTCCTTCAAATAAGCGGTCAAAAGTGAGAGAAAGATAATTTGAATACATTTATTCTTTCTTTTGCTAGAAAATAAATTTACTGTGGGAATATTCTACCTATTTAATAATTTTATGTTAATATAACATGATTTTTAGATTTTTTTCTTTTTTCAGAATTGATACTAGCAAAGTGGAATAGGCTCATCCTTATGGTCATCAATCTTGATAAAAAATGTTTAGTACATAATATTAAAATTTTAATTATATATTGTTCTTTGGGTTTTAATTTATTTATTGCAATATAATATATTGTTTAAAGTAAGTCCTTAAATGTATATACATTAGTCAATGATATTGTAAGCAATGTTAGACATTGCGCAAGGGGATCTAGCTCTGTTTTTGTGTTTTGATCATTATTAGAGTTGGGTCTTTTTGCGCAATGGCAAACTTTTCATCGCAATTAAATAAATAAATGATATGTTAAATTACCTAGTATTTTTAAATTTCATATCTTCAGTTTATAAGTAATCCCTGTAATTGAAGCAAAGTTTGTTAAGAAATATATGAATAATAAAAAAAATAATCATTAGTATTTTGTCTTATAACTCCAAAATATTTTGGCTAACCAAATTTTAATTGCATTAAGAATTTCCTTCTAGAATTGTTACCTGTATATCATATTGACGTTAAATAATAATTCAGAAAATCTTAGGCATGGTTTGCATTCCTACGCTATTTTAAGTCACGAACTTTCGCGCCTTAATTTAAATTTTTAAAATGGCGCATAATATTGTGGTTTATGCGCATGCGTAAAAAATGCCGCGGTGTATTTTAATGTCGTCTCCCCTATAACGGGGCATAACTAAACGATTATTGAGTTTGGCCCTAGTATCGAAACAGTGTTCCATATAATTGAACTGCGTTGCTTTAGTTAGTTTAGATTAAACTAAGAATGTTATTTTGTTCAACATCAAGGTTTTTAAGCGAATAGTCGTATTACCCACCTCAAACTATCATATCAGAGAAAAGGTCCAACCAGCCCATTATTATTAGTTTCCTACTAAGAATCTCGAGAACCACAAAACTTTAGAACTGAGACTTATAACAGGTTTATCTAAATTCAACTGCTTATCTATTAAAATTTCCAAATAGTTTACCCAATCAACCTGGTTTATAATTTCATCCATAACTTCCAATTTTAGTTTATTATAATTTGGTCTATTTGCGGAAGTCAAGCCAAAAGCAATATAAATATATATATATATATATATATATATATATATATATATATATATATATATATATATATATATATATAAATATATATATATATATATATATATATAAATATATATATATATATATATATATATATATATATATATATATATATATATATATATATATATATATATATAAATTTATAAATATATATATATACAGGGTGTCCGGAAATGATGAGCAAAAAATTCAGGGAAGAATTCTAGACCGAAAATAAATGGTACCTCTTCATATAAATTTTTTTCGAAAATTGATTATTAACGTAGTTACAGGGTGTTAAAGATAGATTTTATTTACAGTTTTATTGCTCTAAGTTTTGCCACGCTCATAACATTTCGAAGAAATCTCGTATTTGGGGCTTTATCGGGATGAGGAAAACAAATTTGCCTACCGCATTTTCGCATTTTGTAGAGGGCGCCACATACGAGCCTATACTTTCATTTAAATGGTCCCAACTTTTTTGTGTTACACTGTATACGACTTTTGACTGAATATTTTCATTCTACTAACCTTCTGACATAAAAAAGGATACTTCTTTTGTTTCGATAAATCTTACCGTTTTCAAGAAAAACGCTAAAATAACATTGCTTGCATGTGATGAATACGAAATCATTTTAGTTTCTCAACCTAAACATAGCATCCTTTGGAAACGTGCGCTATGGTTGCCGTAGAAACAAGTTTGAGGAGAATTAGATTTGACAGTTAGTAATGTTGTTCAAGTTCTTTTGTAATAATTGTTGTTATAAAAAAACAATGATGAATAACAATTACTCTAACGCGGAGTTGCGGGACATGCATTACTATTACGGTTTAGCTGCAGGTAATGCTCTTGCAGTACGACGTTTGTATCGTGAAGCATTTCCAAATAGACACCTACCCCAATCGCAAATGTTCAGTACTATCCATCGAAGACTGGGAGAATTTGGATCGTTCAGAACTAGAATTTTTGATGTAGGCCGACAACGGAATACTAGAACAGCAGAAGCAGAAGTTCGTATTTTGAATTCGATACAGAATAATCCCAATGTAAGTGTTGGAAAAATTAGTTTCCAAGAGGGCATTCCCAAGAGCTCCGTACATGAAGCAATACGCGAACAAAACCTTTATCCGTACCACTACCAAAAGGTGCAATCGCTATCTGCTGAGGATCCTGCTGCTCGAGTGAATTTATGCAATACCATTAGAATACTCCATAATGGAGATCAAAATTTTGTTCGTAATATCTTTTTCACGGATGAAGCTGGATTTGGGCATGATGGCTTGATAAACCTTCACAATGAGCATTTTTGGGCTGATGAGAATCCTCACTTATCAATAGAGCGTGGTTACCAAAATAAGTTTTCCGTCAACGTGTGGGCTGGTAGTGTGGGGGACTACTTAATTGGACCACATTTTTTTCCACAAAGACTCAATGGTGAAGTTTACTTGGATTTTCTAAGAAACCACTTACCTATTTTGTTGGAAGATGTACCACTCGGATTGAGAAATTCAATGTGGCTGCTTCAAGATGGCGCGCCACCGCATTATAAGTTTAGCGGTCAGGTAATTCCTAAATGATACTTTTCCTGAAAGGTGAATAGGGCGCGGTGGTTTTGTACAGTGGGCTTCTAGATCCCCTGACTTAAACCCAATGGACTTCTTTTTTTGGGGCTACCTGAAGACGCTTGTATACAGGGCACCTGTGAATAGCGTCGAAGAGCTGAGAGGAAGAATTGTTGCCAATTGTGAGGTAATAAGGCAAAAGGAAGGAATATTCCATAGAGTTCGTCGGAATTTTTTAAGAAGACTTAATTTATGCATTGAAGAAGAAGGACGTCATTTTGAACATTTGATTTGAATGTTTAATTTTTCGTTCGTTAACCTTATGATCTTATTGATAAACCATTGTTTCTTTGTTGAGTACGCTACTTTTCTTTAGTATTTTTCACTGACCACCACCTGGGTGATAACAAATTTTCAAAAAATTACTAACTGTCAAAACTAATTCTCCCCAAACTTGTTTCTACGGCAACCATAGCGTTTTCAAAGGATGCTATGTTTAATGTTGAAAATAAATTAAAATGATTTCGTATTCATCATATGCAAGCAATGTTATTTTAGCGTTTTACTCGAAAACGGTGAGATTTATCGAAATAAAAGTAGTATACCTTTTTCATGTCAGAAGTTTAGTAGAATGAGAATATTCAGTCAAAAGTCGTATACAGTGTAACACAAAAAAGTTGGGACCATTTAAATGAAAGTATAGGCTCGTATGTGGCACCCTCTACAGAATGCGAGAATGCGGTAGGCAAATTTGTTTTCCTCATCCCGATAAAAACCCCAATACGAGATTTCGTCGAAATATTATGAGCGTGGCAAAACTTAGAGCAAGAAAACTGTAAATAAAATCTTACTTTAACACCCTGTAACTACGTTAATAATCATTTTTCTAAAAAATTTTATATGAAGAGGTACCATTTATTTTCGGTCTAGAATTCTCCCCTGAATTTTTTGCTCATCATTTCCGGACACCCTGTATATATATTTATATATATATATATATATATATATATATATATATATATATATATATATATATATATATATATATATATATATATATATATTTGACAAATAGTAATGACCCCAACATACTGCCCTGAGGCATACCAATTTCTGCAGGAAGAGTGTCAATGTCAAATTCTTACTGTTTGATTCATCTGACCCAGATAACTTGTAAAGACATGCAACACTGTGCCAATACACCCCACAAATGCTTAGTATATCTAGAAGAATTTTGTGTTTTCCAGTACCAAATGCCTTGGCAATGTCAAAAAAAAATTCAAGGCATATTTTATTATTATTCAGGTGATCAGTCACTTTTCTTACAAAAAAATATATGGTGTCAGTGGTACATAATCTTTGACATAATCATTAGATTTGGTATAAAAAGCTGTACTTTGATACATATTGAATAATACGTTGATAATTCTTTCATTTATTGTTTTATGTGAATTAAAAGGAATACTATACAATGAAGAAGCTACGAGTGATGCCAAAAAAAAACCGAACTATGAAAAACCAGTATTTGAAAGAGAAGAGATGAAATAAAAAAGAATTTCCTATAGCAAGTTAAAACTGATGAAATAATGACTATGTTAACTAATTTTTATAGGCTCAAAAAGCTGTCACACTATTTGATACTATGCGTCATTTAACTTCACATGAATTGACTTTTGTTAAAAATTAATTGCAGAGTTTCGTGCGTGAGCCTAACAGCCGACATTCAAAGTGGTAGGTATATCCATTTTCTCTGGTATTGCTATTAAGTTCACTAAAGGTGAAGCTGACTAGTTTCTCGACAAAGAGAATAAATCAACACTAATTATCTTGTACTATATGAAGGTTCTCCCAAGTGTCTTGATCTAATAATACTGATGATCTGATAAACAATGTTTTATTGATTTTTGCTATAAATTTCATGTTTAAAAACAGTGATATACAAAATTTCTGACAATAAAAATCAAGAAACTCATGTCAACCTTGAAAATAGATGAAGGGGACCAAGATTTATTATGAAACAAATAATTTGCTTAGGAATTGACACGCTAGGTATCTTCACGCAAGTTTGTTTCTGAAGATTAGTCTCAAATGTGCCACCAGAGTGCAACCATGCATTATATCTTATTCGTCATATGTGCAATATTTGCAATCTCAAGTGAGTAAATTGATTTTTGAAGATATGAAAAATTGTCGTGAGAAACCTGATGAACAGGTATTTTAATAGCCTCTGGCAGCATGAGGACATTGAAATTATTTACGTTAGTTGAATAGTGTTTGTTTTGCTGTCATTAATTGCTTTACTACGAAAAATTCGAATCTAATTAGCTAAATAGTGATTTGATCAGTTTGATTAAATAGGTTGAAATTCTTCATATTTCTCTCAAATTTTTGGTGAGACTAGTCATACTTCAATTGGTAATATAATAATTACTATTTTACTATTTCTTGCAACGATTTATCACTTCTTATATTAGGAAATCTACAAGATTCTCATTACGAATGCTTGCTTAAAATAATAACAAAAGCGCATTAAGTACTCAAAACGTTTTTTATATACACACACACACGAAAACCCACACACACACATATATTATATATATATATATATATATATATATATATATATATATATATATATATATATATATATATATATATATATTTATATATATATATATATATATATATATTATATATATATATATATATATATATATATATATATATATTATATATTATATATATATATATATATATATATATATATATATATATATATATATATATATATATATATATACATATATGGTGAATTCGTGAAAGGTCCTAATATTTTGACCCTTCCCCAATATAGAAAATTGTGAAAACTAGGTAAAAAATTCATTCGTAATACAATAAGTGTCATCATAGCAGAAAGCTTATGATAATTTGAACAATATTTTATCTTAAATTGCGACGAACTTGAAACAGAACAAAAATAAAGACGTTTTTTTTTATCTCGAGGGACCTACAGTTTAACGCCGGTTCCGAACGGCCAATGGCCTTGTAAACAATGCACATTACCCAACAATTAATCTCATAAATAGAACCACTAAATTCAGGACATACACAACACCCAAGAGCAAGGTGGGACTCGAACCCACATCCTCGGCATACAAGCGGTGCACCTTACCGCTGGTCTACCGATGACGAAAGACGTTCTTTATAATTTCAAATAAGCATGAATGAAGCAAAAACTCGAATGGTTTTGTAAAAAATTCAATGATTCCTCAATTTCCAGATTTCTATTGTCTCCAAAAAATATCTGAAATAGTTGAAATTGATTTGAAAATCACGAAATTTTGCAATAATTTTTTAAATTTCAATTCTTCAATAGAAGATAATCAATCAGTTAAAAGATATTTCTTCATGGCAAATCATATAAATCTTTTCACTTTTATTTAATTCCAAAGTATGCTCTCTATTTTCGTTTTACCTTCGTTTCGAAATAAATGAATGAAGATGTAATCAAGTGAAATTCAATGATGGATATATTGGAGATAATTGTCAACGAAAATATTCTCCATCATTTCCTTAGATACTTAAAGAATACTTAAAGAATTTCAATTTTACATAATGTATTGAAACATAATGAAACAAACAGGTCCAGTATAAGAATCATCTGCAAATGATGAATAATAGTATCATTTCAATACATAGCAGGACATTACCAACAAAGCAAAGTGGTTGATTTCCCAAATTACTAAAATAAAAAATGTAAACTCTCATATATTATTACAATCTACATCGGAAGACTGATCTTTATATATTCTATTTAATGACAATCATTAGGTTCTGTGTTCGAAGTAATTATTCCATGAACAGGTATGATCTATGACTAAGAAACTCGTTAATGTAAAATAATTAAAGAACTACATTCCATGTCACCATTCTCTGGTAGTAATTAGTTCTGATTCCCATGTTACCATGGATTATTGGTCATTTCCTAGAATATGTCGTGTGAATCAAGTGCAGCCATGTATGATTCGTCGATTTTCAATAAAAGAGCTTGATATATATTTATATTAAGTGTGCAAATTCAGCTAATTATTGAAAATTGATTTTGTCAATTAGTGTATTAATTTTCATTTACTTTTCATGTAGAAAAATTATCATTATAAATTTCATTCAATATGCATTATTGTTCAAATTTTAATTAAATTTTATATAACATTTCGATCACTCACAGATTTTTCGTACTTTCTGTTGATAATTATAGTTCAAGATATAGCTGAATATTTAATATTTTTTATTGGTTAAATATTTATGTTATACCTATTAATAGTGTTGTTCCTTCAATGATTTAATTTTTTATTTTGATACTGTCAATATTCTTGTCGAGTTTTGGCTTGGTCATATACATTTTCTTTTTAAAGAATACTTAGGTGTTTAAGTAAAATTATAATTAGCTATATTTGATTTGATTTTCTGTGAATTTATTTGAGATTGTACAGTGAGTTATTTTTTGTGTTATATTTTACTTAGATTTCAAGTGCAAAAGCTGTATGAATTTATCAGTTTTTACGGTGATTTTTTGTTTGTAATTTTTCTTGATAATTGACATTTTTCTAAAATCCTTTATATGGTATAGTATATTACAATTCCAACCTAGGAATACGATCAGGTAATTTCTGATGGATGTTTTTTTTTTAAACTCAACTCAACTCACCTCTAGATGGCGCCGCAGCGCATTAACTGCTATACTTTTATATATATATATATATATATATATATATATATATATATATATATATATATATATATATATATATATATATATATATATATATATATATATATATATATATATATATATATATATATATATATATATATATATATATATATATATATATATATATATATATATAATCTTTTGATAATTATTAGCAATAACAGGCTGGTTGAATCTTAAAAAACTCAATTTTATCAAAAAATTGATGCCTCACCACGACATTCGAAATTGAAATTTCTTTGACATTTATTGTTTTGAAATAATTGAATAAACAGGGCTGCTTTGAATATGCTATTCAGTCTAATATTTATATTCAAAATTGTAATTATTAGATGGTAAGGGAAACCAAAGAAACCTTTACCTACGTAATGTTTGAAAATAATAATAATAGGGTTCTATTTATCTAACAACAAAGAAATTAGTTATGGGAAAACATTAAAGAAGTGGAGTAGAATTATCGGTATAGTACGCTTATATGGAAGCAGCCGTTGACACGTGTTTCGGACTCTTTGGTCCTCATCAGAACGGCGTAGCTAAGTATTGGATTGAAAATTTGGAGATGAAAATAGTTTAATAAATAAAATCCTCTGTTATGGAAGAAAATCACTTATTTGTGGTTTATTGTTTGAACTCTCCGGTATGGAGAGTTGGTCAAACTTTGCCACGAAGGCGATTAATTCCATCCGAGAGATCTCAGAAAGAGTAAATTAATATTAAAAAAGAAAATTAGTTTTGGGAAAATATTAAACAAGTAAAGCAAAAATTTGGTATACTTGTTTAATATTTCGGAAGTAGCCGTTTTTAATGAAATTTTTATAATAAAATCCTCTGTTATGGAAGAAAATCACTTATTTGTGGTTTATTGTTTGAACTCTCCGGTATGGGAGATTTGGTCAAACTTTGCCACGGAGGCGATTAATTCCATCCGAGAGATCTCAGAAAGAGTAAATTAATATTAAAAAAGAAAATTAGTTTTGGGAAAATATTAAACAAGTAAAGCAAAAATTATCGGTATAGTTCGTTTATATGGAAGTATATTTTCCCAAAACTAATTTTCTTTTTTAATATTAATTTACTCTTTCTGAGATCTCTCGGATGGAATTAATCGCCTTCGTGGCAAAGTTTGACCAAATCTCCCATACCGGAGAGTTCAAACAATAAACCACAAATAAGTGATTTTCTTCCATAACAGAGGATTTTATTTATTAAACTATTTTCATCTCCAAATTTTCAATCCAATACTTAGCTACGCCGTTCTGATGAGGACCAAAGAGTCCGAAACACGTGTCAACGGCTGCTTCCATATAAGCGTACTATACCGATAATTCTACTCCACTTCTTTAATGTTTTCCCATAACTAATTTCTTTGTTGTTAGATAAATAGAACCCTATTATTATTATTTTCAAACATTACGTAGGTAAAGGTTTCTTTGGTTTCCCTTACCATCTAATAATTACAATTTTGAATATAAATATTAGACTGAATAGCATATTCAAAGCAGCCCTGTTTATTCAATTATTTCAAAACAATAAATGTCAAAGAAATTTCAATTTCGAATGTCGTGGTGAGGCATCAATTTTTTGATAAAATTGAGTTTTTTAAGATTCAACCAGCCTGTTATTGCTAATAATTATCAAAAGATTAAAAATAGATCACAGGCAACAACAATTCGAATGAATATATATATATATATATATATATATATATATATATATATATATATATATATATATATATATATATATATATATATATATACATAATTAGAGCCGATAGTTTATCTTCATATCTGAAAATTCTTTTTTGCAGGTCAGGTATCCGGATTGAATTCCAAACTAGATTTTGGCGATGATTCAAGCACTTCTTCGGGAAAAACTAAATCGATTATTGTTCCTATAAAACATGAACACGTTGAAATTATGAAGAAGGATTCCGGAAATTCAGAAAATGCGGAAATTATTTGTTCAACTGGTGGGTGTAATACTACAAGCGCCAAGAAGGACACTGGCACGATAAAGACAGATGTATTTGTCCAAGTGAAAACCCTTGTAGATCTAGAAAACAATAAAAAAAAAGTTGAGGATATACCAGATGTTCCAGTGGTAGTTGGTACTAATGGGGCCGGAGCGAAAAACACCTACCCAAGTCATTCAAACATCCCTGGAGGATTACGCTACCAACCAGTTGCAAGAAATTATGGAGGTAACAAACCTGTTGTTACCAATATTGAGAACGTTTTTCCTTCTTTAACTTCGAAGTTCATTCCGGAGAATCTCTACAGAACTCAAACAAGAGATGGTTTGGATGTAAAATTCAGAACTTTACCACCACTAGTGGTTACTATGCCTGATGCATTTCGTTATAAGGCAAATGGCGTTGAGCTGAAGGTGCCATACTTTGAACCATCATATCACAATCACTATTACGGTGAAAACTCACCACCACAAGTTGCTTTTTATCCAAGAAAAAACGTACATAATCCAGTGGCATTCATTCCGAACGTGCAGAGGCCTACATATTCGAAATGGAATCATAATTATCCAGTGGCCACACAGAATCATCGCCATGATGCAAATTGCATGTGTCGAAATCAAAACAGAGGTGGCATCCGCTGGTATCCTAGTAATGGTGTTAGTAATATTGATAACACTATATTACAAAGAAGAAATGATGGGAAAATTAATGACCCTGGAACGCAAATCAATGACAAACTAGCAAGTTTAAACTGACATATATTTCAGTGAAAGAATCTATCTCAAAAAAGGCAATTTCATCAATTGGCCTGACCTTTTTTCACCAAATAACATCATCCAGATACACATCCACCTATTTTAAAATTTGAATTGATTTCAATAAAAGATATTCACTATGCTAATTTCCATCTCAGCCATCACTTGAATAACCTTTGGTTTCTTGATACCTTAAATATATATAATATATATATATATATATATATATATATATATATATATATATATATATATATATATATATATATATATATATATATATATATATATATATATATAGAGAGAGAGAGAGAGAGAGAGAGAGAGAGAAAGGCATGACCCACAAAGCTCCCTAAGTAAATTCGTGATTTTACTTAATTTTTGTTTTTTCACATAAAAGTCAACCTCCAACAAACAAAGTCAATTTGGAGAGGCTGAGGATATGCGCAAAGCTTGAAAATCTGCAAAAGCGCAGGAACATTTCATCAAGCTAGTAAGCCAAGTACCCGAGTTTGAACCCCGGGGTCGACGGGTCTGCGCTGAGTTTTTTTAAAGGTTTTCTCATGGCGTTAAGTAAAATACTGCTTGAATACTTACAAGGCCAGTATTATCTTCTGAACCTTATTCACACTATTTTTCTTCCATCAATATCGTGTCTCACTCATCCTTAATGGACTTACAAGTGTATTCTCTGATTTGGCTGAAGGAGTTCAGCCCTATAACTCAAACTGCCCGTCTCCCTGACACATACGACTAAAAAATATTTTGATCCAAACATTACAAATGGAAAACTATCACAAGTGATATTGATATTCCTGCACTGTGATTTTTAATAGATGTCCCTTGTGACCGTACATAATACCTATAAGAAAAACCATATCAGAACATTTCCGTTGAAAAATATCATCAGAGGAAAAGAATGGATGCAGAAAGAGCATTTTTAATATATTCGAATTGAAAAAAATGAATATATTTCACTCACAATATTATTAGGGAAATTGTTCATTGTCTTCAAAGAAGATTCTTGAAATGAGCTTCAAATTGAAATTTGCTTTTGAACTAATTCATTAAATTAGAGAGGAAGTTATTTAGCTGTTTCATAAATTTCTAAATTAATCAAAGTTTGAGTGAATACATAAATTTACTCTATAAATTTACTCTATATTAACTAGTTTGGTACCTAGAAAACTCAATTCCTGTATGTACCGATGTTCTGACAGTCTCAAACTTATTTATATACCTAAATTTTAATTACAGACAGTATAGTACAAATCAACAAATCAAAACAATTCAAACCAAATCAAACAGACAATTCAAGGTAAATAAGCAGTACATTCAAGGAAAATAAATCAAAGCAATGTTGCAAATTTTTCAATATTATTCACTATAAAGGACTTACATCTCTGGATATAACTTTTTTTGTTAAGTTCCACTCTTATTGCTATTGGTAAGATATTGTGAATTTTAACACCCAGATAGTCAATAGATCTAAGGCTTAAATTCGTAGTGCTATTAGGTATTTTTAGGTTTTCTTTAGCATTAAATCTAGTACTATAGGAATGACTGTTTTGCTCTCCTATTGTAGGATTTCGATATATATAATAGCAAACACTCAAAATAAATAAAGATCTTGTTGAAAGGATCTTCTCATTATAAAGGTGACATGTTGGAAACATTTTATTTTTTCGAAAAATGATTTTAAGTATATAGTTTTGCACTGTTTTTAAAGGTTTCAGTGTATTTTCATATGAACTTCCCCATACAATTATGGCATATCTTAGTAGAGATTCCACAAGAGCTCTATAAACACAAATCAGAAGATGTTCGTTCAACATCTCTCTAATGGTATAAAATTTCCGAATTAATTTTCTTATATTGATTGTCAGCCTTATTACATTTTGTTTCCATTTGAGATTGCAATCAATAATTACTCCTAAATATTTGGTGTATTGTACCTCTTTTATTGCATTTTCAAATCCATTCACATTTATGCTATCATAATTGGGTCGATTTGCCATTGTTAGGGAGAAAGCTATATAGTTAGTTTTGTCAACATTTAAAGTAAGTTTAAATGAATCAAGCCAATTTTTTATTTTACTCAGACCATGAGCGGCGTATTCATATACTTCTTCCCACGTTTCTCCTACAAATTTTACAACGGTATCATCAGCATATGAAACTACCATTCCATTCTCAAGTGGAATATCAGTCAGAGAATTTATGTATAAAGAAAATAGTAAGGGTCCCATGACCGTTCCCTGTGGTATGCCAATTTGAACATAATAAGCAATAATTAAGCCACGGCAACAATGGTAATGATGACCTCAAGGCTCTATGGATTATTTCTTGAAACGTCCTTTATTTGTTCTATAAACCTCGCGGCCTAATTCTGATAACAAATTGTGGGGTCCCTTCATTATAACATGAATACTGTTCTACTCATTGAATGACAGGCGTTTCAAAAAGAACACCTATATATAAGAAGTGGGTTTATAAGTATTTGGGATACTTACCAGATAATTGGGGTGAATACTCCAGAAAATATGGAATACGAATTAACACAAAAAATTGAGTTAGATAGGTACTTATTTCCAATCATTTTATTATAAACTCCTGATTATAATTAGATATTTATTTCGAGAATAGCAATGGTAACTGAACAGCTAGTTACAGTTTCATTATTTCAAATAACTTTTCATCTTCAGATACAATTCAATTTTTTCGAATGTAAGTACAAACTTTTCCACGTGTAACTGAGAGTTATTATTAAGAAGATTGGAGAAGAATGATGCACAGAATGAAAAACTTATATTTCCGGAAAACCATTATATAAGTTGACCGTCTACGAAAATTAGCCTCCCAGGATATAGTTGTGATGTGATTGTCTGAGAAAATTGAAAATTGACCAAGAACTTTTGTTATGGCTTCTTTCCAAACATTCAATTCATTTTCAAGAAATATGAGTGAATAAATATTTTGTTTGCTTCTTCTAATTTCATACCTTTATGTTTTCTACCTTCTTATGAAACCCAACCTTTGTGTAATATTAATAATTTCAGATGTATTCAAATAATTAATAGATTTCCCTATAAAATGAATTTAATGAGGCCTCACTACTGCTCTTGTAGGATAATTGAAATAAACATTCATTAAAACTTCAGATATTTTGACACCACTGATGTTAAAATATGAAGAAAATTTTTTTTTTCGATATAGCTTTCAACTTCAAATCGATTGTTGTGAAGTCTGTTAGGCATATTGTTTATAAATTCTTTATATTAATATTAACTGAATAATTTAATATTTGCATTATCACAGGTAAGTAAACGTTAAAAAAAGTATTATAAATATCTTGTAAAGTCTTATACCTGAAAGAGAATGTTTTTTACTAATAAAATAAAAAACCTTATCATTTTTTGTGAATCTTGCCATTGAATAAAATGAGACAGTAAAATTGTCTAACTAAAGGATTAATGATGGAGATGCAAACACAGATCCTCTATTCTATAGTGAAGGTTTATTTAAAAAATGTGCCAAAACAATAATATAAACAAAAATAATAACATAATGAAAACGAGAGAATAACGTATAGGTATCCATCTAACAATATTCACTGTTTATTAAATTCGTTGTCTTCAATGAAATTCAAAGATTGGAGATTTAAAAACAAATTTGAAGTTAGCCAAAAAAAATATTTCGTAAGCAACATTTATTACAAGGGCACACATTTTTCTTGTTCATCCAACTGTGCTTACTTCGAAACATAAAAACTGTTGAATTACTTTAAATTTGAACTCATTAAGTTTTTACTGAGAAGCCAAATTTGAAAAAAAATTAATTTCGATATCAACTGTCGAAATTAATTTTTCTTTCTAAACATACTTAAGTAGATTATTTTTGTGAAATCGGTTATGATTAAATATAAAAATAATCATAAATTATTCTGTTAATTTATGTAGGTACATATCGAAATGTGGGGCAATTAATAAAACTAGCTGTAGATGGAAGCAATCGCCCACTTATCAATTTCTTCAACAAATGATGTATTGTTCCTTTTCCGACTTTTGTTGAACATGAACTAAGATTTTTTTCGAGGAGAGATGGTCATCCTAAATATTTAAGATATCTAAAATCATTAAATTTAAATTTTAAATATATTTTCTCATAATATATTCAGAAGGGATTTTTCAGAAGAATAGTGATCAAATTACTTGGCGTTAGTATTTTACTTTTTAAAATTATTTTTGGGGGGATATTTTATAATCGCTGTGTAATGGAATTTTTCAATCACTTAGTTTGTGCTACTGGATTGGGCGATAATATTCTATTGGGGGGTGTGCCCCCTAGGCCCCCTGTACTTACGCTAATGTCAACATATCAGTTCAAGTTTAGAGTTTATATACTGCTCACAGAATGATAGATTGAAATAATCTCGGAAATATTTTAATTTGAATTTGTAGGTAGAATATTAAAAATGTTGGAAACAAGAATTTCGTCTCAAACATTTCAAGGTATACGTTCAAAAAAAAAAGAAATTAAATCAGGAATTGAGGAGAATATTCGTCGTTGTCCTTAGACTGAAAAAAACTCCTTCACTTATGGATTTTGTGCAGTGTAAGTGGTCACTTTCCCATTATCATTGACGGTAGTACTGGCTTTGCGAAAACCAATAGTTTTTCCATCTACTGACTGAGATCCTGCCTGACTAGACGTAGCTACAGCGAAGAAATTTCCATCTGCTGATGGATTAACGGAAGCGAATCGGGTTTCTATATTTGGTGCATTCTGAAACAATAGTTTTTCTTATTAGGTATAAATATTTTTCTTTGAAGAATTGCAAAAACCATATAGACATGACGTTCATTATTAAAAAATATATCGGCCTTACAAGTGCAACAATTGGATCAGTTTGGAACTTTTATACATCTTCAGGTAAATAATCGACTCCCTAGGTAACCTTATCGGGGAGTTTGTTGAGATTTACAATATATTCAACTTTCGATCGATTACCGGATAATACGTAATTACAAATACTTCTACCGGATGAGAAGAATTTCTATTAGTGAAAAATTGAAGAATAGATACTTATCGTTACATCTGGCTAATAAAAGATAGACCTGAAAGAGTGTCCGACAGGGCAGACACGACTGACTCAAAAGTGTTCCTATATGCGTATTTTTGTTATTTTATCAATAAATAATTGATTATGAAAGTGATTCAGTAGAAGTTGAAGAAAGTAATGATAAAGTCAGGTAAGTCATAGTATTTGTAAATTATACTAAGATATTCTTTATAAATATAAAGATATGAGTTTAATATCAGTGTTTTATTATAGATTCCGTATGATTTTGAAATGGAGAATTGATTTTAATTTTTACAAATCTACCATCTTTTCGAATAATGATAATCAGGATCGAAGTGAATAATTGAATGAAAATTTTTTTTAAAATATTTGTTCATAAAAAAAGCAGCGATTTCAACTTTTCTGATTTTGGATGAATTTGATTTAAGAGTTAACAATGATCCGGCAAAAATGCTACAAGATACAATAGCACTATCAATGCATTT
This sequence comes from Cynegetis impunctata, assembly GCA_030704885.1. Lineage (NCBI taxonomy): Eukaryota > Metazoa > Arthropoda > Insecta > Coleoptera > Coccinellidae > Cynegetis > Cynegetis impunctata. The sequence goes on from JARQZK010005147.1 coordinate 182,788, forward strand.
TTTTTTCGGACATTCAAAATTCAATCGCAAACACATGTGCCCTACTTTTGTTACTGCAAACTTATTATTACTTACATAAAATGTACTGATTAAATTTGTTCATAGTTTCATGACAATTAATAATAAAATGTTCATTTTCAAAACATTTGAAAGAATTATTACTTACAACTATTAATACTATTCCTAAATTTATTTTCATTCATTTAATTACCCCCAAACGTTTTTCATTTAATTACTTGTTATTTAATAAATAAAAAATATATAGTAAACGGACTTCGTTCGGACCGTGTGCTCACCCTCTTCTTTTTTTATATTTATAATTATATTACAAAATTGAAATCTGATTTATGTTTATGATGATCGATTTATTTAAAACGAATTACACTGAGAGTTTACGTATATATATATATATATATATATATATATATATATATATATATATATATATATATATATATATATATATATATATTGTTATGTTATAACGGAGTTGAGAGGCATCCATTTATATAGACTAGTCGTTCAAGTAACGTCTGTATCACTCCTACAATCATTTGTGTACTTCTCACTCTTGAGGTCAATAGTACTCCCTATTTTCTGAGAACTTGTATTTTACGTCACATGTTTTATTGATCTGTTATACACAAACATCACCCATATTGAATTTTCTTAGAGAATGTACTTAGGTAAGGATGAATTTCGTTTGCATAAATAAATCTGTATTCTGATGTCTCATGAGCTTCTTTCATTTTCATTTCGGTTAATATCCACAAATTAATACTTGCTGAAATTCTCAATTTCGTTGATGAATTAATGAAATAATTATTCAAGGTATATTTAAAATATAGTCACAAAGGCAGGTAAACAAAGTAAGCGACATATAAATTTTCTATAGCCATTAATATGAATTCTATAGCTATGAATATTCACTTCATGGACAAATTTGAACCAGTCCAAGTGCACTGCAGTGAATATCGCGATCAAGGTGCATATGTCCTACCTTTAAATGTTTGGTTACACCTAAAGAACTCTCAACTCATAAGGTATGGCCCATAAGATTTTCATTTGAAACCAGTTGACATACTTTTTGATGTGGCACATTTATCATAATATTTTACAATAACTTCAGCCATTCTGAAGAGCAAACAACTATCGAGAGACTGCATTCAAATGCGAATATCTTTTTCGTATAATTATGGGTCAATAAGTTCATCAAAATCCGTTAGATCGAAAATAACTTGATATTTATCAATGCAAACACTGAAATACACAACAAATTATGACCTCCTGTAACATATTATCTTCATAGCTGTTTCTCGACTCATTTCATATTTAAAAAAAAAGCCGTGAGCAGCAAAACTCCATTACTAAGGTGGTATTTTTCGCGCAAAACGCATCGACAAGATGTGATTCTAAGGGATAGAACTATATTTTGAAAAATCACGCTCAAATATCAAACCGAATTGAAAAAAAAAATTCATTTTATAAGTGCATCGTGGTTGAAGGAAAACCTTTGAAACCAATGAAAGAACGTACCTCAACATCAACATAATCCACGTACCAAGCTTGAAACCTCTTTTGTGAAAAAAAAATTCGCTAAGTGCATCACGTACTGATGGCAGAAGGAGATGCAATTCGAACGGAATAGTCACCACGAAAAGCAGCGCGCTTGAGAAAAAGAGTTGAAACTAAAAAAGGATATTAAGTCAACATAAACTCAATGTACGTATTAAACTTCAACCCTCTAACTCAATCTGCAGAAGCTGTGAAGCTCGGCAATTTTTCAATAACCACGAAAAAAAAATGGTACGTAAAAATGGTGGCGGTTGGAAAAATTCAACAAAATTTCGATAGTTTCGTTCCGCCACGAAAACAACAATCTCAGGCATCCAATTTAAGCTCATTTGACTCGATGGGATGAAAATATGTACCGGAAATATATATATATATATATATATATATATATATATATATATATATATATATATATATATATATATATATATATATACAGTGGCGGCTCGTGAGGTTTTGGTTTGAGGAGGCTACAAGAGGTGTTAAAAAATACACCATAGGCGAAAATTTTTAGGATTTCAAGGTCAACCGCCTTATAATTTAAAGAAAATCAAAGTAAAACAAGCACCCTAAGCTATTGATTTGTTTTCACTTTCGAGTGTCTACCTTGAGACCTACAACTCCTATTTACAATATTCACAAAAACTCTTCTCAGCCAATTAATCAATTCATCTATTCATCAAATTTTTTTCACAAAATAGGTACCTACCTACCTACTTAACGAATTTGTCAACAGCTGGTGAGAGCAAATGAAAAGTTATTATATATTTTTGAAGATTAGCGGGATTCTGCGATCTTTAACGTTAGCAAAATGATCTATAATATCCTCATAAAATTTTTTGTCTTTCGCCAAAAGTTTTACCAATTCTTTTTCAATAGACAACAAACTAATATTTTTCAAACGATCCTGGCTCATTGAATTTCGTAAATAAGTTTTAATTCTCTCAAGAGTGGAACACGAGCGCTCTACGGAAGCCGATGTCACCGGGATAGAAACAATTAGAAATAAGAGTTTATAAACTTGGGGTAAATCTTGATTCAAATCATTATCAAAAAGTTATTTAATAGTCCTCACATGATTTTCATTTTGCCCCAAAATTTCATTGTCATTATAAACAACACACAGTTCACTTTTTATGGCCACCTTATCAAAAAAAGTGTATTTTTGACATAAATTTTCCAAAAGGTTATCTGGAAAATTAGCCGAAAATCCGGTAAACAAATTTTTATTGAGTAAGTCGAAGAAATGCAGTTCTTTCAAATCAGAGAACCTTATTTCTATTTGACCCCTAATAGTATCCAAAATTTCATAAAATATTTGCTTATAGTGAAGCTCCATATCTGCGTAACTGCATTTCTTTCGTTTTGGGCTAAATTGAGTCGTATCATCAGTAGTTTGAAATACAGAAAATAGTTTTTTAAAATAAACTTCTGCACGAAATTCTGAAATTTTTTCCAAAAGAAACTTGAGCCGATTTCGTGAGTAAATTACATCTGAAAACTTGTGCTGTAACATTTGAAAAACTATTTCTGTTTGTTCAAAAATTAATTTAAAGATGTTTAAAAAATATATAAATTCCTTATCTTGTAAGTAAGATATTAATCCGCGTGCTGTATTTAAAGTTACTTTATCGGTGAAAAATTCCTCTCTTTCAACTAGGTATAGAATTAAATCCTCAAATCCTAAGCGGCCCCAAACAGAGACATTTTCACTAGTAAAAAGTAAACACTACCAACAAAATAATTTATTTTTTACCTGTGATCCGGTTAGGCATGGATGTCTCTCATAATTCAATGTTTTTATCAAAACTTTATCCTCATAACTTAGTGCACTAAAGTTATGGGATAACAAATATTCCACTAAGTCACCATTGAAATTTTTGAAATTAACTTCAGTAATCAAACTCATTTTAAAACAATACGCGAGCTGTTTTCGGCGGCCATTATACACTACGAATTACGTTACGATCACACTACGATTCAATCAACGAATTCACTCGATGTCACGCGAAATTCTATAGTTGTGATTGGTCGACATTGTATGAGACTGGAATTTATCGGTGTTGCCATTTACATGTGTTTTGCTTTTCTATTGCAATGAAGTATTCATTCGGAGTATTTGCACCATTGTTTGCTTTTCTGTGGCAGGCATAATGAACGTTGAGAATATACCTTTCTAAGCTTTCCCACGAATCTTGAAATGAATTAAATGCAGTAAATGTAAATACCTTCTATCTTAATTAATATATTATATTATATAATGTAGGTTGAAAGGAAGAAAGGTGCATAAAATGATATGATTTTGATTAATATGAATATGCTGAATGCTGACTATTCAATATAATATATATATTAGTGATACACGGAATATTATTGAGGAGGCTTAGCCTCCTTTGACTAGCCGCCCCTGATATATATATATATATATATATATATATATATATATATATATATATATATATATATATTTATTATATATATATATATATATATATATATATATATATATATATATATATATATATATATATATATATATATATATATATATATATATATATATATATATATATATATACATATATATTTTATAATCGCTGTGTAATGGAATTTTTCAATCACTTAGTTTGTGCTACTGGATTGGGCGATAATATTCTATTGGGGGGTGAGCCCCCTAGGCCCCCTGTACTTACGCTAATGTCAACATATCAGTTCAAGTTTAGAGTTTATATACTGCTTACAGAATGATAGATTGAAATGCAGTTAATGTAAATACCTTCTATCTTAATTAATAAATTATATTATATAATGTAGGTTGAAAGGAAGGTAGGTGCATAAAATAATATGATTTTGATTAATATGAATATGCTGAATGCTGACTATTCAATATAATATATATATTAGTGATACACGGAATATTATTGAGGAGGCTTAGCCTCCTTTGACTAGCCGCCCCTGATATATATATATATATATATATATATATATATATATATATATATATATATATATATATATATATATATATATATATATATATATATATATATATATATATATATATATATATATATATATATATATATATATATATATATATATATATATATATATATATATATATATATATATATATATATATATATATATATATATACATAAACAATGATTGGGAATTATTAGAGTGAAAGGCCTATCTTTGTCCTATGTACTATTTATTGACATATGTTTAGCTTTCGCAGCTTCACAGCTACTTCTTTAGGATTATGACCTGTTGTCCGCTAACCTAACATTGATGTAAGTCATTATGGGTAAATTGAATGGAAACTGTTTCTTGCGAGCTTGTCTCGTCTTCTTTTTGATTTTAGACGATCTTTTAGTAGTGTTTACATTGTGTGTAAGAATATATATATTTTTGTAGATCTTCTGAAGAAGCAGCTGTGAAGCTGCGAAAGCTAAACATATGTCAATAAATAGTACATAGGACTAAGATAGGCCTTTTACTCTGATACCTAATTCCCAATTATTCAATTATTGTTTATTATTCAACTGGTCAGAGATGATTACCGCTCAAAAAAAAAATATATAATATAATACATAATATATATATATATATATATATATATATATATATATATATATATATCAGACACGAAAAATGTTTCGAAAATCGTTGTCCAGGAGGTCTAAAATGAATAGAAAGACTGCTCACGCACCTCACTGCTTTCTTTCGATACACTGCAATAGTAAATATTTTATGGGAAAATACTACTAAAAATATGATTAGATGAAGGGATCCTTGGTGAATCCAGGCAATGGAATAAGTCAGTAGATGTGCGCAATGCACAAGAAAATAGTAGAGGTACAAACTAATTGTTTAATATAATAAAGAGTTAGAAAATCAGAAACGGATTCAGAAATCAGTGGGCATGGTATATATTATATATATATATATATATATATATATATATATATATATATATATATATATATATATATATATAAAAATATAAATATATATATATATATATATATATATATATATACATATATATATATATATATATATATATATATATATATATATATATATATCTATAGTATTACTGAAATCCTTTGTAATATAACAGTTATATTGTATAGTTGTTACAGCATATTCATTCAATGTTCCCATTATGTGTCTTCATGTTATTTTTGTTGAAAATATGTTACACTGAATTTTGACCTTATGAGAAAATTGTTTTTGTTCTACTGCATTCTCAATGAACTTTTCACTTCTGAAGAGATCATTTTTTCAAATAGTTTCCATTTGTTCTCACAGTTGTATATATATATATATATATATATATATATATATATATATATATATATATATATATATTCTCATATAAATAATTCAATTTTTTTTTCATTGAATTATTCGGAAACGCTTTTAATTTATTTCATTGTGCCTACTATTCAATGCATAATATAATAGCGGAAGAAAACATTCCCCGGATGTCCCACGACACCTCTCCACATTTATTCCATTTAGTTGTTCAATTTCTAGATTTGACATTCAGATTCACACTAACTACATGTTGTTGAATGAATTCCGAAACATCTCTGTATTAGAAAATGATAACGTTCAACCATTTTTGTTAATGTTATCAAAAAAATTAATATATTGATGATGTTAAGTTTCGAGTGGAGTCAATTAACATTGTATTGAAGGTTATCCAGTAGAATTCTATCTTTATTAGCCTTGTTTATGTTTACTAACATATGCAGTACTGGAGGAGTAAAGTAGTTATCGTATAAAATTCAAATGCTAAAAATTATGATAGTCGCAAATAAAAAGAGAAAAGGAAATAGCAACACAGTGTGGATTCCGATCATAAGTTGAAATTGAATAAACAAAGAAGAACTACCGAAATTTCCTCATATATATATATATATATATATATATATATATATGTATATATATATATATATATATATATATATATATATATATATATATATATATATATATATACATATACGTGTTTCGGACCAAAGAGTCCGAAACACGTGTCAACGGCTGCTTCGACATATGCGGGCTAGACCGATAATGTTGCTTGTTTTATATACTATTTCCCCGCGATAAATTTCCTCTTTGTAGTATATGTATATATATATATATATATATATATATATATATATATATATAGATATATATATATATATAATATATATATATGTATATATATGTATATATATATATATATATATATATATATATATATATATATATATATATATATATATATATATATATATATATATATATATACCGGGTGTCCACGGGAGGTGGCTCCCTCCTATAACTATTTTGTTTTCAGAGATAATGAAATAAAATTTAGAGGATCTGTTTGATGCATAAATCTGCATTTGACAAATAACTCAATTTCATGCAACTTCCAGTTTCACCGGAAGTGACATAAACTTTCGATTTTCAAATGGGACACCGGGTATATTTTCAATATTTTGTTTGCATATGACATTTAGAATAAAACCGTGTATCAATTGTTACTTTTTGTAACGGTTTTTTTATTTTTTTTCGAAATAAATTTTTATTCTAGAGGGCTATGGATGCATTCAAATAACTAATTTCGGTCCTAAAATGTATGTTAAAATACAAGTTAAAATACAACTTCACTGTTTTCGATCAAAATGTTCCAGCTATGTGAGGTTTAATTTTAAAACTTTAATTACTATTTTTTTTCAAATGGCTACATGGTGGCTCGTCGGGTTAAAGAAAAAGAATATTTTATTACGATTAATTTGATACCGCACTCTAGGTATTAGGTTGAAAGAAAACTTCCGATAAAAACCTGAAATCCCATAACCTTAGGACTTTCTTTAAATGAGGAATCTTGTTGAGATTAAAATAACATTTGAAATCATCGAGTAGCCTGTGACCAACACAACTGAAACAAAATTAGTCCGAAGCCACGTCCACAAATCTACGTCCCAGGACGGTAAACAAGGCCATTTAAGGACCGAAATTATTTATTTGAACGCATCTATAGCCCTCTAGAATAAAAATTTATTTCGATAAAAAATTTGAACAACGGTGACAAAAAGTAGCAAATGATACATGGTTGTATTCTAAATGTCATATGGAGACAAAAAACTGAAAATATACCAGGTGTCCCATTTAAAAATCGAAAGTTTATGTCACTTGTTGCATGAAGTTGTAACTCAACTTCATGCAACTTCCGGTCAAACAGATCCTGTAAATTTCATTTCATTATCTCCGAAAACAAAAAAGTTATAGGGGCGAGCCACCTTCCAGTATATATATATATATATATATATATATATATATATATATATATATATATATATATATATATATATATATATATATATATATATATATATATATATATTATTAGAAAAACACATGTTTCATTTTAGCGGTTATTATATTTGACTCTATGACGCAACGTTTCAGCACACGATGGCTTCTTCGGATAGAATGAATACTGAATCCTTGGTATCTTAGATTTAGGTACATAAAATTTTTAGTACCTAGGGAAAAAACGATTATAACAAGAAATCCTTCCAGAAAACCTGCTCAAACTACATCTGGTGTTAAATATATTTAGGAGTGGAGAATGATTTACGTCAATTTGTTCGTTCAGTAACAGATCAGAATTCTCATACCTGGTAATTTCTAGGGCTTCCCAAAAGTTTAATTTCAATCCCCTATTCTCTCTATGTAAAATATGCAAATCTCCATTATATGAATTATTCTCATCTAGCAAATGATTGGAATAATTAGAATCCCTCTTATTGTTTACGAAGCATCGCCCTTGTTCTTTGATTCTTTTTCCGGTCTTTCTGTGTGTTCTACCTATATACATTTTGTTACAATCACCACATTTATATATACATATATATATATATATATATATATATATATATATATATATATATATATATATATATGTGATAATTTTTGAATTTTTCTTGGGAATGTGGCTTAGCTAAAATGGAGATTCATTTGTCTTTGCTATTTAATCATTTATTTCTTTATTCCTACATCTAAGAAGGAAGTTTCTTCTATTTCTTTGGTTGGCTAGTTTTTTCATAAGGTTTCGGTATGTGTTCATGGCGACTGTAACCTCTTCTCCGCTCGTATTTCTAGCATAACCCTGAAGCATATTTTCTCCCATGCTTAAATATGTATTAAAATCTTTATTCTTAAGCCAGAAATATATATGTGATAATTTTTGAATTTTTCTTGGGAATGTGGCTTAGCTAAAATGGAGATTCATTTGTCTTTGCTATTTAATCATTTATTTCTTTATTCCTACATGTAAGAAGAAAGTTTCTTCTATTTCTTTGGCTGGCTAGTTTATCACATATATATTTCTGGCTTAAGAATAAAGATTTTAATACATATTGAAGCATGGGAGAAAATATGCTTCAGGATTATGCTAGAAATACGAGCGGAGAAGAGATTACAGTCGCCATGAACACATACCGAAACCTTATGAAAAAACCAGCCAACCAAAGAAATGGAAAAAACTTCCTTCTTAGATGTAGGAATAAAGAAATAAATGATTAAATAGCAAAGACAAATGAATCTCCATTTTAGCTACGCCACATTCCCAAGAAAAATTCAAAAATTATCACATATATATTTCTTGCTTAAGAATAAAGATTTTAATTATATATATATATATATATATATATATATATATATATATATATATATATATATATATATGTGTGTGTTTGTGTGTGTGTGTGTGTGTGTGTGTGTGTGTGTGTGTGTGTGTGTGTGTGTGTGTGTGTGTGTGTGTGTGTGTGTGTGTGTGTGTGTATGTATGTATAATTTGTGATTAGTTTAAAATTTTCATTCTCAAAAAGATGTTCAGGATATCCTATAAATTTTCTTATTGGTAAGTTCTGTTGCCATATAGACAGACATAATAATTTTCTGTGCATAAATGATTCCAACTGTGCAATAAGTCCTGCCTAATTATTTGCAATAAAATTGTAGAGAATATTACAAAATATAACATTTCCTATCGTCTCGTAAAATGTATTTCTTTCTGTTGAACATTTCAAAAATTAGAAACATCCATAAAATGTTTAACTACAATGAAATAAATGACTTAACAGAACTCAGGATGATGACGCATGTGTGTTGATGAATAATCATTTCGAAGGTTGTTCTGTGAGATCTCGATGCCTCCTCGTTATTTAATACACTATTTTAACTTAGCTTTTTGGAAGTTCACTGTTAGAGAAATATGGCATATTGTAACAAAAAATTGATGAAATTGAATATTGTAGTAGGTACTTACTTTTTCAAAACTTGTGAGAATTTATTTTATTCTCATTTTGATGCATCTCGTTCGAGGGATTTCGAACGAAATAAATCAAATAGTTAATATATTCAGCAGAAAGGAATGTTTTTTTTTTCATTCAATAGGTTATTAGAGCTCTTGTACTTTGAGGGCTCCTCAAAAATTTTCAATACCGTAGAACGGGGCTAAATTGGAAATGCGGGGATATATTAGAATTCATAACCTGTAACTTCATCTGGCAATCCTGTTTAGGTAAAACACAATTCTGCGTAAATTACACTGTAATAGTATAGTACATAACCTTACTCATTCAGACTTTTGATGATTTCAGTATTCCATGGTCTGTTAGACATTGAAAGTGAGGCAGAAAATCAACCAATATTTGAGCCTGTCAAACTTTCACTGCTAGTGCGTCGTGGGTGAGAGTTATAGCAGTGAAGTTTTATATAAAAAATGGTGTTGATGTTAGTATCATTGTGCAAAAAATTTATAAACATTATGCTACCCCAATATTTTTTATGGTCCTTTTTGAAGATCGGGGCTATTCTGGATGGCGTTTTTATAATCATTCCAAAATATCCCCGGTCTTAAAAAAATCACCCCATTCTTTAAATTATCAATGCTATATACCTTTTATTATTCTTGATTTAAAAATGTATGTTATCCAATTTAACCCCATAGACGAGGTAACTATAATTTATGCGTTATTCTTAATGATTCTAAAATATCCCCGACCCACGAGGCTATTTTAGACGGGCCTAAAACATTTTTTATTCAACACCCTGTAAGAATGGCGACCTATTTATCATAGAATAATCTTTGGTCGTATATAAACCTATCCAAAAAGCCTATCAAAATAGATTATTTTTAATAACTCTTTCTGCAATAATAAAAATAATGAAAAAAAGTCTACAATAGCCCCGTTCTACGGTACTGTTCTGTTCTGAATCAATGATTCTCATCTAATAATTTCAAAAAGAAAGTAGAGGATTGAAATGGAAAGTTTGGAAATACCTAGAAGGAAATAAGCATATGAATTCTATTAACTTATTGAATCGACCAAATTATTCTTTCCTGTCGAATTAACAAAATCAATCTGTATGAAATAGAGATGCACAAATAATTGATCTTTCAAATTGAATATGCATATTGGCTGAAGATTATTGTTGAATGATTACTAATTATTATAAATATCGAATAATCGAGCTTACTGGATTTTCCGGAAAGATCTGAGCAGTTTGGTATACTCCGTTTGGTCCTATTGCCGCCCCAGCATAAGCTCCTTCCGAATCTCTTCCTGCATGCTTTGAAACCAAAGAGGGAATAGTTCTTGCTCCAGCCATAGCATCTGACGCCCAGTTCAGGATGTTACTATTCAAATTAAAATATATGCATGAAAACGAATGATAATATTGTAACTAAATTACAAGGAGAGGAAAATATAAGTAGCTGTAAAATATTCAAAAGAATGAAATAATATTTTATCAAAAATTTTCGTTAAATATACCGGGAAGAACGCTTCGCAAATAACTGAAATAAAGGAATTGAATGTATGTTTCAGGTGAATATTAAAAACGCATGAGCACAAGTATTCCTTCACCAAACTCGTATTTTTTTAATTATTTTATAACAGCATTCCAAGTGAATTTAGAGATACCGAATGCCCTAAAACATTCAAAAACCTTGAAATTTCAACATCTAAATTGCGACGATCAAATAAATGAATTTAAACACCATACTGCCCTTCACTACTTTAACCTTATAACGAAATCAGCAGAAGCTACGAAGTTGCGCAGAAACCACGAAAAAACGAGAAATCCTTTACATAAGAGAGGCCAAAGAAAAAAATTTATACCGTCAATATATATATATATATATATATATATATATATATATATATATATATATATATATATATATATATATATATATATATATATATATATTTATATATATATATATATAAAAATATTTATAAAAATATATATATATATATATATATATATATATGAAATATTCATGGCAAATATGATCCGACTTAGTCTATTTTTCAAAATTTGTTTTGTCAAAATTTCGCTTTTGGTTTCACCTGAAGTGACATCAACTTTGTTATTTAAAATGCAACATCCTGTATTATTTTTTAATTTTTGAATAACAAGCTCATTGATTTCTCAGGGTCTTGATAGGTAAATGATTACAAAATTGTGAAATATCTTTGTTATCATTAACTTTAGGTCTGGAAAATTGTTATACCAATCGAAAGGTGACTGAATAGCAAATTTAATTAAGCAAAAACATTCATACCATTCCTTTAAAAATGAGAAAGTTATTAACGTTTAAAGTTTGCCAAATTCATTCTAGATTTTAGCAAGTAATTGGTTAGTAGTATGGCAAAGTATGACACGAAATATTTAAAAGAATGTTTTAAGGTTCCAAAAATCCTGCATTCGCCTCATATGTTTGCTACCAATTTCATACCATGAGGAAAGAAAAACTATGGCCGACACGCCGACACCGGGGTACGAACCCGGGGCCTCTCGAATGCTAATGAAAATGCATGACTGCTCGGCTTTTAGCTCAAGCACGTAGCATTCGGTCTCAGCATTCAAGTTTTTCAGTTCGAAATATCATATTCATAATACCAATCTATGATATATTTATTTGATGAAATAAAAGATAAATAAATGATTTAATTTGTGATATTCGAGAAAGGAAGGTTTTTCTAGTTAGCCTTTCACATATTTATCAGAATAACAAGGCAAGATATTGATATTATATATCAAGAGTTCATTGCCAACGCCATTTGTCTTAATTCAAAACAAAAGCTGAAATCATTCTGTTCTAGCCTCTACAAATTCATATGTCAAAATATGAGGGAATTCAACTGCATTCAATACTTCTACCTATATCGTATGTCAGCTCTTCTAATGCCTTCAATAATATTTGGTTTAATTTGCAATCTCTTTTGAATATTGGACGTTGGATTTTTATTATATTTCATTGGAAAATATATAAATTGCTTATCTCTTCAAACTTGCATCTCGTGAAGTCAAATGATGATGCAGATAAGAATATGACATTGGTTGTGGGTACATCTGGGAAGCAGGCGGGCTGGGTATATATATATATATATATATATATATATATATATATATATATATATATATATATATATATATATATATATTGAAAATATTCAGAAATCGCAGTAATTTTTTTCTCAAAAACAAAGTTTTGTTAATTCGAAGTTCCTCATGTATTCGTTCAAACTGTAATGTGTGTCTCAGACGCATTTCAAGTATTGTCATTTCTACGGTCAGAAATTAGTGTTATATTATGAAATTCTTTGAAATTTGATCTTGGGACATTACACACCTGTTTCTATATTGAAAGGGTATAGGTTATGATTAAGATGTATGACTTTTTGTCAAACTTAATAGAAAAGATAGAAGAAAGCAGATACATACCTTTTCGTGTCCTTGCTAAAGCTGATTGAAGACTGTGCTTGAGCGTTAGAAGTGCCAGAAGAGGAAGAAAAGCTAATTGAAAATGCTCCACCACTGAAGAAAATTGGTATAGATGCATTTTGCCAACTATCTACATCACTTACCTTTCGAAATTCTCTTGCTGTTTCTTCAGATTCTGTAGAAAATCCCCGACAGGCATAGCACCTCCTAAAAATGTGTTTTCCGGAAAAACTTGATCCGGCCATCCTCCAGAGAAAGCATATGCGAAACCGTTGTCATTTATCGGAGCCTTTTCGGGCACTTTTGGTGCAGCGGAATCTGAAATAAGGGACCTACTTTCAATATAAAGTAAATAATAGTTAATTCTTCTAAAAGTTGAAGATGGTGAAAAACTGTTTTCAGTTAATGAGCCATTGTCGACTAGAACTCCTTATTTCAACGTGTCTCATTAAAAGCAGCAGTTTCACGGCAATCTACTTGTTGGAGTTTTTACCTCTCCTTCAAATACCTACTCTCTAGAGAACAAACAGTAAGATCATATCAATATTCTTGTGATTTTCAAAATTTTCCGACAATCTAGAGAATGGTGAAAAGTCGATATGAAAATTACCAATCTGCAATATGGAAATAATCAACAGCATCCGGCTATAGAAACACATTTTTGATAAACCGATTCAGAATCAAAATCAAGCAACTTAAATGACAAAATAAAACTGATTTGAATATGTTTGAATTCACCAATTATATTGGTCCATTTGTTTACAAATTACTGCAGTGTTCAAAAATTATCATTGTTCTTCGTTTATTGTTTAACATTTCAACATCGATAACGACTATCATATTATTTTTCAAGAATTTCATAGGATGTAATCAAACCTTTTTTGTCAAAACATTTCTAGGTGTTGTTGAATTTTCATTTCAATTGTCTGACCTATTGTTATTAGAGGAAACATTTATAGTTATGGCTCCAGGTCCAGGGTGATATGAAAATATAAAACTCTAATATTTTCACATTCTGTGATAAGTGTCTCATTATAAATTTTTTTCTCCAACAATGGTGGTAATCTTCGGGTTTGGAGGATTTAAAATTGTAATGGAAATTTGATACTACGCCATAGACGTGAAATTACTAAAAAAAACAATTTTTATATTGGTCTCCTAATTCTTAGATAAATTTATGTTACCCTCATATTGATTTCAAATAATGATTTCATAGGTTCATAGTTTCCGTATAGCAGCCTAAATTTTTTGAAAAAGATTAAATTTTTCAGATTTTAAGGTGAAATCGCACCACTCGAAATAAACCTAAAACTCTTGAAAATAATTATTTAAGATATTTCTATTTTATATATTGTATATTTACTCTAGACAACACAAGGCAAATATTAAAAACTCTATAAAAATTTTCAAATTATATAAATTTTTCTGCTAAATTTCTGCAATATTTGTGTAAAATGCTTATATTAAATATTCGATATAGGAATAAAATGGTAACACTGAATTGAAAAGTTTTTATGTAACAAAAGAAAAATACATTACCTTTAATTGGAAGTTGAATAACTCTATATTTTTCATAAGATATTTAATATGATTTGATGAAAGTTGTGCATGACAAATAAATTAATCATTTTTGATCGAGAAAATACCTACTTAAATCGAAAGATATTTTGAGCATGAAATGAATGTTACTCAGTCAGAATTTGTAATCTTGTTTGGGCTGGTTCTTTTGTACAACTCAAAGTGCGTTAGCTATACATATCAAAAAAAGATTCATATACACCCATGAAGATATGGTTCAATTTACACACCCCTTGGCATTGTTGGACACCACTTGGTATAAATGCATGCCTATTGACATTGTTGACGACGTGACTCACCTTTCGAAGAATTTCACTCAACCACCAAAAATGACCAAGTTTCAACGGTCTGTTTGACTAACGTGGCAACCGTTAAGGTGAGGATAACTCACAGCGGGAATGTAAAGCAAGGTATGAAGAACTTATATGGCTAAGTTCCAAGTCTCTCGATTGTCTCATTACAAAAAACACAACATTTTCCTGCAAATTATCCATAAAAGGAGGTTTTTGGATCCTAGGACCGACCCAATTGTCCAGCTGGCACAGAAAGTTGGACCCTCTGGAGGGCACTCCTTCACAATGAAGGTTCGGACATCAAATGTAGTAAATCATTCGAAAGGTTTTGCCAACCGTGTGTATACCAATAGCATTGGCCTAGCAGCCATACGAGGCAGAATAATGATTTCTTCTTGCTGAAGCTGGAAGTTCAATTTTGATACCCGTAATGCTAGATATTCTCATTTCAAGAAGATGTTTCAAATGTTTATATCTACATTTTGACAAGGTTTTTCAACTGTTGGTGTAACCGCACGTTTTCAGTTAAGAAAATAATCAAATTTAATAATCGATCGTAATAAATACAAATAATGTATCAAGTTTTCTCTCTAAGCAACTAATTGTATGCGCTTCTATGGACGTTATACCCCATTTACATGCAGCTCATCTCCACGGCAGTAAGTGAAAAAGCAGGCTTTTGCAATATGACTGTCCCTTCAAGATACATGCAGTATGACAGGCAGCGATTGTTTACATGCTGCCTTTCGAATGACGGGTTTCTTGAAATGATTTTAACGAAATTTCGTGTTAAGTTCTGAATTAATTCAAGGTATAATCTACAAAAATATTAACAAAGCATAAAACGCAAGTGCGAATAAAATTATAACTGGAGATTCAGGAAACCTTCCGGGAGATTTCTTCACATGTCAATGGTTGAAACAATTCCCTCTTTCTTTAAATTTCAAACTAGAGAATAATGAAGCAATTTCTTCCTACTAATTCTTTCTGTGACATTCCTTCTTAATAAATTAATGTAATTCTGCAAACTTAAAACACAGGGTGCAACCGTCGCGGCAATTTTGACTTCATCCATCAAATTGACATTTTTTAAACTCCACTGAAGTTTTTCTTTCTTATTCTCATAGTTGTTTCTTTTATTGCTTCTATTCAAGCGTGCTGTAATAATAAGAATGACGTTGGTAGCCCATCCACTTAAATCAAGAGCTGTATCACCTTGAACGTATTGGAGAGAAATCTGGGAATTCCTAGTATAGTCTAATGAAAAGATTGACTTACTCGTTCCTATTAGCTATCTAGCTATTGTTTATGATATTATGCAATATTAATTGGGTCCTGTATGAAAAAATCGTGAAGATATATATATATATATATATATATATATATATATATATATATATATATATATATATATATATATATATATATATATATATATATATATATATATATATATATATATATATATATATATATATATATATATATATATTTATATATATATATATATATATATATTATATATATATATATATATAAATATATTCAGAATGATTTTTTTAGGAAATACACAATATCTCATGGAGAAAATGGAGTTTGAAACAATGTGCCCAACTAACGAAAAATTGACAGCTCTATTAGGAACGAACACTCGAAGTAAAAAATGACACATTATAATTCCAAGATGTATATATATATATATATATATATATATATATATATATGAAAATGTATAAATGTTGTCTTCAAACTAAGTAGAAAAAAATGCCATTTGTCAAATAAAGATTCGATCACAAAATACATGGCGATCAAAGTTTGATTTTCACAGGATCGTGTTAATTTTTTTTTCAAAAATGGTAACTATTTACCCATATATGCGCTGCTGGTTGAATACTGATCTTCTAATTTTAAGAATATATGTCAAATTTGTTTCGAGTTTCTCGATAGATTCGGAAGTTAGATACTGAAAAATCTAATTATCTGGTCGCCCTGTACTTCGTGAACGGAAGTACTAAAACCTCTAATACATTATTTTTAACCAAAAAATACTACCTACCCTAATTCTTCTACTCATTTAGAAACTGCCTGTATATACATATATATATATATATATATATATATATATATATATATATATATATATATATATATATATATATATATACAACAAACAATTCATTCAGTATATTGTTCATATACAAAGTTTTGATAGATTCTATCATATGAATATTTCTAAAAGAAAATTATCGAATCAGCAGAAATCAGTTAGATGTACCTCAAAAATATTCATTCAAATCTGCAATCAAGGAATTCAGTTCATTGCGAACTTTGACAGCTTTGATTTATCAAACGAATGAACGAATCAATTTGCAAGGGGAGATGAAGTTAAGGATGATTATTAACCATTACGTTCGAAATAAAATAGGAAATTTATATTTTTCATTATTTTGATAGACTTATCATTGTCTATTGAAATTTATTTTTATGAACTGCCAAATGAGAATTAATGTGCGTGCTATTGCAGATATTTCTTCGATTTTTGCTAGTACTAAAAACTCAATATCTATTTGTTAATATAATACCTAATATAATAATGAGTGTTAATATAATTTTAATGAATGGTTTGAGCAGAAAATAATTAGAAAAATGCAGGGGTTATATCTGCAATGATGGCAGTGTTTATGAATGTGTAATAAAAGGACACATGTCTCATGTGAATAAGAAAATATTATATAAGATAAATAATAAATTGAACATTTCTTGCCAATACTATTCCAAATAAGTGCCTTCTGAAAAAAAAAACATTATAAAGAAGCTTCTTCTTGAAAACACTGTGAAGTGAACTCTAGCCCATAGTTTGTTATTTTTTTATTATTTGGTACTATCAAAAATTCCAATATTATTTAAAAATTTTGTGCAAAAAGTTCTACTGGTTTGAGAATAGAATCAATAATGATTCCATGACTTTTTAAAACGTAATAAACGACACAATATTATTTAAATTTCCATTTCAGTTCTTGGTATTACGGCTCGATAAACGAAAAATGGAAATTAGTAGAAAAAGGCTATAAAATCATATGTCTAAAATAAATATTTCACCAAGAAAAATTGGTATACCTAAAATTTATAAAACGGGCAATTAGTATGTTCGGATGCAATGATTTAATCTATTCAATGCATCTCGAAACGACATGATCTAATAGCATACATCAAAACAGACCTTGTGAGAATGATTGTAAACGAGAAATCAAGAGGAGTCAAATGTCAAAACTAAATATAATATAGCATAATTGAAACCAATTCAAAGTGTTACCGGATGTTACGAAAATTAGATGCTGATAGTTATGAAAATTTATTTTAATTGAAAGTTTTATTTGAAAATACCGGTTTAAGAGATTCGTAGAAGTGGAAATGTAGATGGACAATAATGTGATTGAAGTATGAATATTTACCTGCATATTCTGCTTTAGAACCGACGAGTGAAAAAATCATGAACAAGAATATAATAAGCATTTTGAGTTTAGTACGCACTAGTTTGCAAGTGAACAATTCAGGTGAAAATTGAAGTGGAATGAGTTGAATCAGCGCCAACATGATCTTATATTGCATGATTTTATTTACAAAATCCCCTCTCGTTGTAAATCAGAAATTGTTCTTCCATTGTTCGCAGATTAGACCTTTTGATTGACAGTTATCGATGTTCTGAAAATTTCTATTGATTTTTTACCTGTCGAATGAATTTTTGCATATTTAGTTCAAAGGAAGTTTTTCTAAGTACCTACTTCTTTTTCGTAAGTTATTAATCAATTGTATGATTTCATAAAATCATATTGGATTAATTGCTGTAAATGCCCGAATATATAGACCATTTCTTGAATAATTTCAATAATAATTACGAAAAAAACTGTTTTGAATGTTGCGTGCACTACTCTATTCAAATTGTTTTCAATGGAAATTAATAGAAAGCACTTGTTTTCAAGCTTTAGATGAAGGAGTCTTTCCGAATAATCATCATCGGAAAACTCTTTCTGAAGGTGGAAAATACGTCTCACATATTTTATAAAATAAATCTTGAAAGAAAAAGCTTAAGTATTTATAATAGTTCAATGTTAATCCGTTTAGAATGCAGCTAGCGTTAATATGGTATGTGGTTTTCTAAGAATAAATAAACTATATATTATAATAAAACAGTTGAGTATCAATAAATCATGTTTTAAGGATAATCTTTCATGATTTAAAATGTGTATTATATTGTTAGTTGATTTATATTATACAGCTCTGTATATGAATATAGGATACATTAATAAATTATTAATAGTTTACTACTATTTCAGTGCACTGATCGATATTCTGAAAAGTTAATTCTATGTTTAGAGTGTTGAAAATGTATGTATTTTGTACTATTTTCCACGAAAATATGACATGAAATACATATGAATTGAGTTGGTCTTGGGAAGTGCACTTTTGGAATGTCGACTATAATCCTTTTTATTTTCATGTTTTTTCGCACCTCTACAGCTCATCCAAATTGAGTTAGAGGATTGAGAATTTGTATATGAATTGAACTGGTGTTAGGAATAGGAGAAAATACTACCTATTTGTCAGATAACCGCTGTCCTCGCATTTTTTAAATCATATCATGAAAAAAGTTCGAATAGACATTTCTATATTCGAATCAACTTTCAGATTCTAACGGAGATCGATGTATGTCATACAAATTCGCATTAATAATAGAACACTAATACGCGTCGATCACGTAGTCAGCATTATTAAGTTTGTTGGAATCTGCAAGGTGATTATAGTCAGAATTTTCGAAACGAACTACGTGTACTATGCTAGAAATTATTTTCATTTGTATCATCCTGAAATAAAAAATGTTGGTCAGTTACAAGTTACAATATATTGCACTGTTCCTATTATGTTTTATATTGGTCTTATTTTGTAGTTTTTGCAGATTTGTACATATTCAGAATGAAAAATGTTATTGCTACAGTAACTGATTCCGTTGGAGCTTTTACAAAATAATATTCTCCCAAGTACATTTCTTTTGTCATCCTTGAAAGTTATCAAGTTATATACTAAATTTACCTCATGCAATTTCCTCAAAAAGTATTAAATTCGGAATTGATGACTCCCTCGTTATTCAGTTCAGGTTTTCTTAAGTTAATAATATGGCTAAGATGTCAGGATAACGAGATATTCTGAAACAAAGCTGAAGATGTAAATAAGTTCTCCTGAGGGATTGAAAGCGATTCAATATATTGTTGTTTTAAATTACTGAGTACGAAACTTCCAATTACAGCAGGGAAATGAGCATTTATTCTTTGTAATCAGACCCTCGTTATAGATAAAATCAGACTATGAAAAATGAAAAAAATATATTAGCTTCATCATTACATTACAACATTAACTTCTCTGATCAAAATAATTATATCATTGAAAGAATTCCAATTTTCCAAAATTATTTATTAGTCATAGTTTTTTCAGATTTATTTTGATCGAAAATAATATAAGGTAAGGTGGGGCAAGTGCGCTATATATTTTGTCGAGTTCAACTTTAAACAGCTACATAAAATCTGCTTTTTATGCTAGAGATTATTAGTTTTTCAAAAGAAACTTCTGTATTGTTCTGTGTCATAGGATTCCGCGAAAAATCGAAATTTACATGTTTCATAAACGAAAAGAAAAACAAGGTCCCTAGTATGCACTTGCCCCATAAAATGGGGCAAGTGCATAACCCAGGCTTCGAAACGTTACAAAGACTAATTAGTGCACGACGGGGCAAGTGCCAGATACTTCGATTCCTAGTGTTTGAATGGCTCTTTGTTTTTTGCAAATCTGAGCATAACTCTCTGAGATACAGAGTTTGACAGCTTGTCGAACAGAAATTTTCTGGGTGGTTAGAAAATAATCAATTTAAAAAATGTAACCAACGTCATATATTTATCTCAATTGAACAACTTAAACATTACACTATGAAAATTCAACAAAATCGCAAGACTTTTCACTACAGAATAGTATCATAATTATGTAAAAAAATTTAAATTCTAAAAAAACCATCTTTGCTTCATCAAATAAGATCTCTAACTCAAATGAAGAAGAATTGAATAAGAACGTATTGTAACAAAATGAGTGAGTAACTATCTTGTGTTGTTGTTATTAAGAAGTAACTGATAATTAATCAAAAATTCAACAATAAAAAAAATTTCTCTACTTTTGCGTAACAAGGAACTAAGAAAAACAATATTCATCACTGAATGTTATTATAAGATAAATCAAATTTAAAAATAGCTTCCCCTCGCCTACCAATTTTTGGTGATGGGAGAATGTGAACAACATCCTTCTTTTCAGCAGAAGAAACGTCGGCTTGTGGGGGATATTGAAAAGCGGTAGCCCCATTGAAACTGGAATACTTCCTCATGAACTTGATCATTGGTTCATCTTTATCAAATTCAATGATCTCTTCTATATAATGCTTGATCGTTTTCTTGCCCAGAAATTGAACTATGACCCAATCACCAACAGCCATGTCATTAACATCTCTAAAGTCTGTAGCATCTTCTCTCTGCTCTTTTTCTTCTTCTTCCATTTTTCTCAAGTAAGAATTGAAGTCATCATCACTGGATTCACAGCATATGTTCTGAATATCTTCTGATTCTGATGATGAGTCCAGTATATCAGCTTTCTTCTTCTTATTTCTCTTCTTGCCTGGTTGGTCAGATTTTCTCTTCTTGATTTCTCCTCGTTCTTCAGCCTTCTTTGACCTCTCCACCTTTCGAAGTTCTTTTTGTCGTTCATCTGCTTCCTTCTTTTCTTTTTGTTCGATCATTCTCTGATGAACTTCATCAGAGGTAATGATTTCGGATCCCTTGGCGAGTGTGGTTCTTCTGTTACTGCCCTCCATTTTGTGCAATTTTATTGTTTCCAGTAGGAGTTCCTGAAATGTTTTTCCACTACCGTAAATATTGGTCACGGGCGAAGAAGCTTGTGTTTCGTAATAAGTGCTGCTGGATGAAGACTGAGGCTCTTCAATGTCAGAAAAAACAGTCCTTGGTGAAGTCACCACTATTGGGATAGGACTGGATACAAGTATCTGTTGAACAGGAGAAGACGCTGGTTGACAAAATTCACCCAGCCAGTTGTCTGTGGACACTTTTTCACTGGAAGCTAGGTCCGTTTTACTGGTACTAGGTTCTGTTTCACTGGTAGATTGGTCTGGATCTCTGGTGGCTGGTTCTTTTTCACTCTATAAATTTCAGCTTTATATCTTCTCAGAGCAGATGGATCAAACTTAGATTCTGGAACTTTTTCCTCATCAAATGGTACCACACCAGCCTTCTCAAACGCAGATTTCACTAATGAAGGATCCACATTTGTCCACAATCTACTAAGCAGCTTAACAAACTTTTTGCCGATGTGGTGTTTTTGCCACTTCACCAATTCTGGGTCCCAAACAGATTTCAGTGACTTCATTATGCATAAATCGAGTGGCTGTAAAATGTGTGATGAATGTGGAGGCAGAAGCAAGATGTGGATGTTTTCTTTTCGGGCTATTTCAACGAGACTGAGGAAAACATGAGTTTGGTGGCCATCACAAACTATAAGGGCTGGCCTTTCACCGTTCAAAGGTGGGATGAATGTTTTCTCAAAAAAACGTTCGAAAACATCTGTCTCCATCCAACCATTTTTTGTTGCTGCATAAGTCAGCCCTGGATAAACGTCTTGTTTTGATGGTTGACAGTCATCCCAAACGTAAGCACCTTTGAAGATGACCAAAGGCGGGAGTTTGCCTCCATCTGCTGAAATTGTAAACAAAACCGATATATTTTCTCTTCCAGAGCTGCTGGTTGTCCTAGAAGAAGGCATTTCTTTCTGTCCCACAATTTTGGTCTTGGACGGATCTCGGCAGAAACTTGTCTCATCAAGGTTGAAAATTAGATGAGGTTTCTCCTCAAGACCAAGACTTGAGATAGTTTTGCCCAATTTATCATAATAACCATAAATTATGAATGGATCGACGCAGTTTCTTCTTTGAATTTCTACGTTTTGGGCTTTCTTCAGGGATAAATTATTCCTTCTCATGAATTCAGTTAACCAGTCGGTTGTTGGCCTTCCATTTTTAAACTGAGTCTTCAATCCTTTATTTGCAACATATTCCTGAGTTAAATCTAAAATATCAAGCCTTGATAGTCCAAAACCATGTTTTTCCATATCCACCAAACTTTGAGCCATAGATCGCTCTTCATCTGCAGAAAACACTGTGGTTCTACCGAAAGTGGTTGATTTTTTACCCCTTCGCCCTTTCTCATGATCATAAATTGTGTTGAGAGGGATATTATAAATTTTTGAAGCCCAATATGGAGTTATAGTACCAGTTTGAATAGCAGCCAGAGCAGTGGCCAGATCAGTTGAGGTGTACTTTGTCCCCCTATCCGTTCTGTTTCCTATAATTTCTCACCATTTTGGAGAAATAGACTCTGTAACAAATGAAGAAAAAATAATGGAATTTTATTTATGTCTATTTAAAGGGGCAAGTGCGTAGCATCCTGCACTTGCCCCACTGTTGACTAGCGCACTTGCCCCTACACCTAAAGAGCAGAATATGGC
Organism: Cynegetis impunctata; assembly: GCA_030704885.1. Lineage (NCBI taxonomy): Eukaryota > Metazoa > Arthropoda > Insecta > Coleoptera > Coccinellidae > Cynegetis > Cynegetis impunctata. The sequence goes on from JARQZK010005147.1 coordinate 206,656, forward strand.
CTAACTCAGGTAAAATGAACAAATATAATTGAATTCAAGTTTTATTCTAGAACTACAATATTAAAAGTATGTACTCACCATAAGAAATATGCAAAAAATTTTGTTATGTGATGGATCAACTGAGATGACCTAAACTCCTTCCAACTTGACACACGAGACTAAACCACATGGTCACTTTGAAACCGCGCCAAAACTGAACCGCACTGCCCAAGAGCGCCTCTAGTGGCAAAGTTTCTATGGTTATGAAGTTCGCAACACAACCTACAGATGCTAGGTTGTGTTGCTAGCTCTCTGACTCAAGTTAAACAGGACAGAAGAGGGCTACTATGCACTAACCCGAAAACGCACTTGCCCCACCTTACCTTACTATTGCACTATCGAAATTAGCAATTTCAAAATTTCGAATATCAGCTTTCAAGGGCCTTTTGGAGAATTGTCGCACCCTGAAACCCCTTTGAAATTGAGTCAGAGGGCTAAAAATTAAAATTCGTACGTGGATTGAGTTGCTGCCAAGAAAGTGTATTGTGGCAGTATATACTCTGACCGTCGCTATGATGATGTAAGTGAAGTGCACCTTGATTTAAATTGATTCATTCTAAAGTTGAATTTTTTTTGTTGAGATTGGAAGCGTTTTTGAGGATTTTCAAGCATTGCGCATGGCCACATTCACTACAAATTCAATTAAAAGGTTGAAAATTTGTACGTAAATTCCGTTGATGTTAGAAAGGTGCTATTTGAGGTTCAAAAATGTTTTCACTTTCCGACGCAATTATTATGTAGAAGTTTCATACGTTTTTGCAGTTTTTAAAGCTTTGTACATTTATTCAGACTCTCTAAATTGACTTCGGTAGTTAAAAATTCTTTTATTTTTTTTAGAAGAAATAATCGCTATTGGGGGTTCTGCAGATCTTTATCGTCTATACCTTCGAAGAAGAATAGACAGAGGGCACATAAGTCAGAGCGTAATTATCTGACTTTTGTGGACTTTTTATGAATATATTGAATAAAACTAAGTGATCTACGAAAAGGGCAGATTTTTGGGATTTTGAAGAAAAATTACTGATTCGATGTGTACAGATTTCTAAATCAAATTATATATAAGTTATCGGACCCTTCCTAGAGTAGTTGAAAATTCAATCAAGTACCTTTATGGTATTTTTAAAAAAGAAGTTGTCTTTGTTGGAATTATCTTGGAGACAAAATATTAATCCAGTTGAGTACAGGTAATATTTCATATAACAAGCTTGACATGGGACTCTGAAATAGCATAAGAATACAATAGTAGGAAACTAAATTTAAAATCAAACTGAATAGGGATCGTATTGACTGATGAAAATCACCAATTTGTAGTTGGTTTGCTATCAGCGTCGATAGATTAAGTTTTCATGGAAGGAGCTTGTTGAGTAAGTTGTTTAGAGCAAGTCAAATTTGAGCAGTATTGAACTTGAAAATGTGAAGCATCAATTGAAGATTAGGTAAATCAATTAAATGGAAATGCCGTAGCAGAGAATTTATACTGAAATTAACTGTTGGATGCGATTATATTGAGCCAAAAATTGTGGAGGAATGTTAAATCTTTACAATTGACTTTATTCTTTAGCTTTTATAGATTTTATAAAAAGACAGACAAAATATGGAGTAAAATTTGCTAAAACTTCTTTTAATGTCACGAGATTATCTTTTATATAACTGTTTATCAAAAAGTTTTGATAAAGCCACGAATGTCGTGTTGAAACGTCAACTTTTTAATAAAATCGAGTTTTTTAAGATTCAACAAGCCTGTTATTTAATAATTTTCAAGAGATTAGAAATAGTTCACAGGCAACAACAATTCGAATAAATAATATATATATATATACATATATATATATATATATATATATATATATATATACATATATATATATATATATATATATATATATATATATATATATATATATATATATATATATACATACATACATATATATACCTATATATATATATATATATATATATATATATATATATATATATATATATATATATATATAAGTAAGAATTATTCGTGTTAAACGGAAAACACGCCCGTGGTTATAAAATTAAGTGAACTAGGACATTTATTTGAAACTAATCAAACAAACCTCCTAGCGGAGCTGGTTTTAAGAGTTCACGAAGCATCGAAATATCAACAAACTACCCTAGACGGTAATTGTTCGAAATGTTAATTTGATTATCACAACCGATGGAAATTGATAGACAGACTGTTTCGCCCTTATCGGGGCTCATCAGTATCATCCATCCACCGGGAGTGATAACCAAACCAACATTTCAAACGGCCATACATATTTCTTCTAGCAACTCCATGACATATAAATATGACACAGCGCCACCAGTCGGAAACAATTGAACCACGTCTTTCAGAACAGAAGAAAACATTTCGGCCACGAGAACAATTACGCCCGGAACACCCGAAGGTGGCTACCATATTCGCTAAGCAAGAGTAAAGCTGACACATCAATTCGATGTGATTCAACATTACACACCGCAGGCAGCAATCGCCCCGAATTTTATCGTAATGGCAAATGAATATAAGTAAGAATTATTCGTGTTAAACGGAAAACACGCCCGTGGTTATAAAATTAAGTGAACTTCTGTTCTGAAAGACGTGGTTCAATTGTTTCCGACTGGTGGCGCTGTGTCATATTTATATGTCATGGAGTTGCTAGAAGAAATATGTATGACCGTTTGAAATGTTGGTTTGGTTATCACTCCCGGTGGATGGATGATACTGATGAGCCCCGATAAGGGCGAAACAGTCTGTCTATCAATTTCCATCGGTTGTGATAATCAAATTAACATTTCGAACTATTACCGTCTAGGGTAGTTTGTTGATATTTCGATGCTTCGTGAACTCTTATAACCAGCTCCGCTAGGAGGTTTGTTTGATTAGTTTCAAATAAATGTCCTAGTTCACTTAATTTTATATATATATATACATATATATATATATATATATATTTATATATATATATATATATATATATATATATATATGTATATATATATATATATATATATATATATATATATATATATATATATATATATATATATAGATCATATCTCAATTAGTCATTAATATTAAAAAACGGAAATTAGATATAAATAAACATAAACTCAATAATATGGCTGGAAACCTTCTTCATTCAATGATGTAAAAAAACCATTATTCCTTTATGTTATTTCTGATTTAGTTTATTAATTTTTTATTTATTAATTTATTAATTAATTTTTTATTCCTTCATCTAGTCATTCAATAATGGATTTATATATTCATTTATTCATATATAATGAATTTTGAACAATTTCACAAAAGGAATACAGCATTATCTAATCTCAAAATATTTATAAACGAATGTATGTAGGTATATACTTGTGATGCCAAGTAAATTCAGCAGACACACACATTCTTTCATATTTCAACAAATATCGACAAAAGGAAGATCGTCAAATAATTTCATGTTTTTTCAAATTCAATATTCGCCGAATCTCAGGTAGACATCCTTTACTACCTTCTCCTATCAGAAAGATATTTCTCTAGAAATTTACAATATAAATAGGTCAACTTCCTGAGTGATAGGAAATAGTTTTGATATCGGTTATCCCAACAAGAATTTTGGGACAGATACCGAATCCATTAGGACATAATTGCAAGGGTTTTGGAGATAAACTTAGAGTATATAAGAACCATCGAGTGGAAAATAATTCAGTTGAAAAATCATGTTCTCAGTTGTGTTTATAAGTTTATTAGCTCTTCAGGGTGCCTATGGTAAGTTACAGATTTCGTTTTATTTTTCGTAATTTTTTTTGATATGTACTGATTTATATTAAACAACGTCTTTGTTTTCTACGATATCTCTTCAAAATGTTCTACGATATCTCTTCAATATGTTCAAGTCGATCAAATTATTTATTTATGATTCGAAAATATCCTTCAAAGTGTTTTATTTATTGAAAATTAAATAGCTTTTATTCACTTAAAAGCTTCTGTTTCGAGTGCCCCATAAAAATATAATGAGCTACGAAGAAAACGTTTGGAAATAAAAGAAAATTATGCAATGTAGAACATTATCCTAAGACTACATGTAGTATTTCATTAATAAAAAATAATGCACTTCAAAGTATTTCACAAAGACTGTAAGGTACATATAATTCTGAACTATAATTGAAATAGATGCTTACAATTGAAATTCTGTTTTCAAATGTGTAATAATTTCATGATTTTCGATTTATCTCCAAAAAAATGTGAGCTTGGCTGGAGATAGGTCTGTTCAAAATATAATACCGCTCTCTTTCTAATAGTTTTTAAACAATTTTCTCATTATGCTTTCTTTTTCAACAACATATTCGTACCTATACAGAAAAATTTATTATAAGTATACATTTTTTCAGGGATTTACCTCTTCCCGGTTTCATGGAGAAACACACCAATAGTCGCAAATATGACGAAACCTATAGTAAATAAAACTCACTCAGCACCTGAGGCTAAGATGTATTTCGAAACATTCAATCTCAACAAACTCAACCCAGCGTATTGGTTTTACGATACCTCTGAAGATGACAAAGTCGAAGAAATTTATAACCTCGTAAAATGTATGATTGAAGAAGAGCAATCTCTCTGCAAAAAGAAATTACAAACCACTAGAAAACTTTTCGAAAAGAAGAAGAAAGGTGATAATGATAAGAAAGGTGATGATGATAAGAAAGGAAGCACTTCAGCAGTTACTGATAATACTATAGATCATAGAGAAGATTTGAACACACATAAAAACAATAAACCAACAGTAAAGAAATCATGGCGTAAGAAAGTTACTACTAGTCAGCCGGTGGTTGCAGAAAATTCAACTGCAGAGCCTTCACAAAAGAAAACCACTCAGATAACTATGTCCGTTGAAGATGCTGGTACCTCAACCATTTCGCCTGTTGAACCTTAAATTAATTATATCTTTGTTCTCCAAATGTGTATATATGAGCTCTTTCAATAAATATATTCTGAATATTTTTCTCGAGTATGATCTGATTTTTACAGTTGAAATATCCTATAAACTGCGTTTAATTCAATTTATGCAATCAATTTGTTTTTTCCAGAAGTTTTCGTTTTACCAGTTCTTTCTGAATAATAGGATACGTAGGTAGTTGATGTGGTATTTTCTCATTTAATACCAACTATTTCGTTAACATAATTGTACTAAATTGTGAATATTCGGAATTAATTTGCAGCTACAAACAAATATAATAGTTAGGAAATTAGAGTCATGCAGGATTAGGAAAGTAGTTAAAAATAATCATCGTGTGAGCAGTGGAGCTCCTTCACTGAGGTCATATTTTTAGCGAAGTGCATCGCATCGAGATGAAATTACAACTGAATATACTAGGTATACATTTAAATTTAAATAAAAATACCTTTCAATAGCACACCGAACTGAAGAGAAGAAAGTAATTAATTTATTGTGAAAATATAATATTAATAATATTCATTGCATCATAATATTTCGATTACACAAATGGTAGGAGTTTGGCAAGCCATTCTTCCACTCCATCAAATAGCTATTTCGCATATACCTACTGCTCATTGCATTGAAAGTAGTTTTATTTTGAATTTTTAATAATATTATGATACCTACCTAATTACTAAAATATGAAATGAGAACAAGAAATTTAAGAAAAATATAGAGAAAAAAAAAGCAAAACAGGTAGAAGTTCCACTATAAGCTAAACACTATTATCAAAAATAAAGCCTCGGAGCCATATACTCGAAACAACCCTCATACTTAGCTGTTCAGTGCTTTAGGTATACTGTATTGATACTTGTTTTTTCGCCGATGCTCCTCATTTGCCACCATTTTCTCTGAAATTACTCAAATTTTAGTAGTTTTTTCTGCGTCGAATATACCTACCTACTACATGACAAATTTCAGCTCATTTCATACTTTCTCTTTTAATGCTAACCAATTCGGATTCATAGTTGAAAACAGAAAATTTCCATCTATAATGAATTTTCCAATACCTACAATGAAACTAAACAGTTTACAAATCAGAATCATACGATTATATGATTGAAAAAGACAAACATCGCCATCTTATTCAGAAAGAATGCAAACAAATGTTTCTTATCCCAAAAAACATTCAATTATTTCATCCTAATGATAACATTCACCGACTACCTGTGATAATAAACAATAATCCGACTTAAAAACGAAGATATATCAGTTATTGCCAGCTCATCGTCACAGCTTATCTGGAAACTCAGCTGAGCTAGTTTATCAGATCAAAACACAATTTAGCCTCTACACAAAACTTATTTTACTGTAATGTATAGGTACTATAGATCGAACATAATTAATCACATCACTCCGCTAGCTAGCTCGGTCGCTAGCTAGCGGAGTGATGAGTAGCATTCGGGAAGTTCTAGGTTCAAACCCCTGGGTCGACTGGTCTGTCAATTTTCAGAGGTTTCCTCATGAATCACTGGTTGCAAATTCACAAAAGCAAATGCTGGGTCCAGTATTCAACCTCTAAACCTCACCACACAAGTACATACAAGTTTATCCTCTGATCTGACTGAAGGAGTTCATCCTCATAACTCGAGCAGCCACACATATACTAATCTGAAACACGTGGCTTTTTATTTTTAGCACTGACGAATGGATTTACTGAAGGTACCTACCACCTACCATAGAAATGCTCTGAAGCGTCAGTTGAAGTTTAGATTAGATTTTTATATTAGGTTCTTCTTCTAGAAGAACCTAATATAAAAATGCAAGATGCAACCTTTCGGAAGATATATCAATATTTCTGCGCCGTGAAGAGGCACAATATTTCAACTAAAACTTATAATCAATATTGTCATTTGAATTCTACTTGATGAAAGATGAGATGAATTCAATATAAATCACATTCATTCGAAATCTGAGATGTCTCAATTTGTTACAGATTTTTATATTCAAATGAATATTTTCTATATTTGCGAATATTTGTGATTAATCACTCACGATAATTCTCAGAAATTAAAGCAGGTTTTACGATAGAGGCTAGAATGTATATATTATTCCTATTATACATCACAAACCACAACTAAATCCTTAGGAATTCTCAGTAATTTTTTCTTTTTATTAATTAGAAATATAGAACCAACAATAAGTTATTATTCCTGTTTCTATTTTTTAATTCCTATTGAGCTACTGTCAGTCAATGAAAAAAATAAGTAGCATTGTATGATTCAAGAAATAATTTATTTAACAATTAAAACATAACCCTGTACGTAAGATATCAAGAACTCCTGACTGATCTAGGTTGAATGGAAATTACGGCACTCAAATGAATTTCATTCAGTATCAGATAGAACAAAAGGTTTTTAAACATATAGGTTCATAAATTTCAAATATTATTCGTATTAGATTATCTTAACTCTCGAAGTACTTTAATCAAAGAGATTGGTAATAATCATTCAATCAAAGCCAGTAAAAATTAGCCTCATAAGCCAAGATTAATATCAAAATAATATTTTAGATGATTTATTGACCACGATGATTCAGAGAGCGATGACATAGCTTTCAAAGATGATTTGTGGATAATTCCACTTTACCATCACTTAGTAATTACTATATAAGCTGATCGAGCTGAAAATGAACAAGAGTCTGATTTGAGTTAGGTGGAAAAATTGCAGAAAACAGGGGAACAAATTATTGAAAATTATTTTTGTCAATCAATTATTACGTATCGAATCTGAATAATGCATTGATAATGTTTTAAAAAAATAATAATAATGTTCATAATAATAATATTCATGTTCATGACTTAATCTAACATGTAGAGTTGAGAAAACTAGATGTATAAAGATAGAAAGGAAAAATAAAATTTGTGTGTGAATCTCTACAATCTGCATTTCTAAATTTATAATATGAAAGTCCACTACTTTAATAAATTTATAATATTGAAGTCCACTTTTTAGGCTGTAAGCTCTATGAACACAAACTCAAAATGCACTACTTAGGTTGTAAGCTCTAAGAACATAAAAGCAACATTTAGGTTCGTAATTGATATCTGATTTCCGTTATTAATACTATGAAAGTGCACTTCCTTCCCTACAATATGCTTTCCTATAATATGAAAGTCCACTTTTTAGGTTGTAAGCTCTATGAACACAAACTCAACATTCAAGTACGTGGTTGCTATACATTATTTCCCTAAAATCTTCCTTTATTCATAATATGAAAGTGCACTTCTTAGGTTGAAGCCCTAAAAACATAAATTCAACATATAAGTTCGTGGTTCATATACATTCCTTCCCTACAATCTGCTGTCCTAAATTTATAATATGAAAGTCCACTTTTTAGATTGTAAGCACTATCAACAAAAAATTTGAGTTCGTGGTTGATATACATTATTCCCTTAAATTGTGACTTCCTTTATTCATACTATGGAAGTGCACTTCATAGGTTGAAGCTCTAAAAATATAAATTCAACATTTAAGTTCGTGGTTGATATACATTCTTTCTTTACACTTTCCTAAATTTATAATATGAAAGTCCACTTTTTAGGTTGTAAGCTCTCTGAACACAAACTGAACACGTAAGTCTGTGGTAGATCAATATTAAAACTCTACAATCTGCCCCTGGACATAAACTCAACATTTAAGTTCGTTGCCGATATACATAGTTTCCCTACAATCTCCTTTCCTAAATTTATAATATGAAAGTCCACTTCTCAGGTTGTAAGCTCCAACAACATATTATACATTATTTGATAAAACGATTATTGTACATACCTACACTAATTTACTAATGTATGAATTCATTAATTTTAATAGTAATTATTAAAAGTTTTACTATTGATAATTATACCACTATAATTTCTGCTGAACAAATGGAATATATCTAGATGGGGATGTATTTTACATTTCATTGAAGTGACACAATATTCAACATCATTAAAAGCATAACATTTTACTCTCAGTTATATATTATCTAAGTGGTTTAATCAAAAGTTTGCACAAATGACGTTCATGTAATCATTAAATTACTGTAAATATTTTATTGAAGCTTTTCTTCCTCATAATTTTCTTTCTTCAGACCAATAATTGATGAGGATAATAATGAATTTTTCGAGCATTGCTAGAATCAGTGAAACACAAGTTATTGCAATTAGAACTTTAATAAACATCTTGTAGTATAAAAATATTCATACAATCATCCGAACATGCATATTATATCTGATAGAGAACATTCTGTATACCAACTATATATTATTATTTTATTCCAATAATGAGCTATGTATTAGTAAATATATATATATATATATATATATATATATATATATATATATATATATATATATATATATATATATATATATATATATATATTATATATATATATATTATATATATATATATATATATATATATATATATATATATATATATATATATATATATATATATATATATATATATATATATATATATATATATATATATATATATATATATATATATATATATATATATATATATATATATTTTATATATATATTTATATATATATATATATATATATATATATATATATATATATATATATATATAAATATATATCTAATGTATACACATATCTTTATATATTTAACTAAGAACTATCTGCACTCAAAAATTATTACTCCAAATACAATGAAACAGGAACTGATAAAAGTGTGGTGCATACTAAAATGAGATCAATCAGAGGAAATACAAGATAAAAACTTAAAGCGCTTGGATAATTTTAATATTAATAATTCAGTCTTCTAGTAACCAAAAATTTTAAGTTTCTGCATACTTAACTAGCAATAATCTTTCTCTCAAAATACGAAAATCAACACAAATTGGGGTAACTTTTATTCTAAAATAAGAAGCATTTAATACTTCAAATGATAATTGAACTGCTACCAGCATTGTGTTTATCAAAGCAGGGTGAAAACTTACTTTGGAAAATGGCAAACTGTTGAAAAAAAAAATAATAAAATTTATCACTAATCTATTATTAAAACATCGATTGTTGAGCATGCAGATTATTACGACCGATTAAATTGATCTCTCAAATATAAATTAATGGCAGTGTTCACAACGAGAGTTCCATAAGTACCTGTTGTACCCATTCAAACATTTCGTAAGAATTTCTTATAAATTATTTCTAATATATCTTCAACATCAACACTAACTTTACCCTGTATCATACAAACAACTTCCATTTTACACAAATATCTCAGTAACTTCAAAAAACGTAAAGATCGACATTAAATTACCATAGTATAGATATGATTGTTCAACTGAACAGAGCAAATGAGAATAAATAATATATAATTCAACAATTTGGCACACGTAATTGAAAGGAACATTATTTTAATACATTCATACATATCTAGTCAATTGGGTATAAAATTCTTGCAAACAGACTTGAAGCTGTATCAAAGTAGGTCTTTCGTCGGCGCTCATAGCCCAACAATACGCCATGACAGCAAACCTGAAATGAAAACAATTTATTAAAAAAGACAAAGGGCTAAAAAGGCCATGAACTAATTTTGTTCGCACGCCTTATGCAGCATAGGTAGTGGCCATCTGATAAGCAGGCATGCTGGGTTCGAATCCCAAGTTAGGTATATCTAGGAGTTTCAGTGGTTCAAACAGTTAATGAGTTGGGTGATGTCATTGTTTACAAACCCAGTTGTTTTCGGAACCGGCGTTTAAGGTGCTTAGTTAGATGAAAAACATCCATTTTGTGTTCGATAAGCAGGACTTGCTGAACGCTTGGTCAGACAAGTATGGCTAATTAAAATAAAATTACAAACTTCAAGTTTCCTTATATATTCTCAATATAACTCTGAATACGTTACAGGTTGTTCGCCCATTGCCAAGAAAGAATATCAAATCCTCTCCCAATCAAATTTGCCCTATATTATTAGCAAAACACGATTATGGCTTCATCAGATACAACTGCATACAAAACTGTTTTTATCACAGTTAATGTGGATTTTAGCGAGGAAAACAATAAATAGTAGTATCATCATTATTAGGCCTAGCTTCCTTTCGTCTAGTGCAGAGGTTCCCAAACTTTTTTTTCTCATAGACCACTTTGAAAATTTTGCTGGTTCCGATGGACCCCCTGCAGCTACATTTCTACCATATTCCCAAAACTCTACAAATAGTGTGAAGATTAGATAAAACTATGAAAATTTGCGTTGGGGCCGAGTTCCAACCACGAATTAACAGTTTTCGAGAGAAAATTGAGAATTTATTAGTTAATTAGTTAACTGATTGTGCTGTGAGCGGATGTCAAAAAAGCAAAGTTGACCAATCAAAAAAGTGACTCCATCCAACTTAAAAAATAAAAATAAAAACAGAAATGATATATTTTCTTGTGTTGTATCTATTCAAATATGTAATTAATAATACACTAGAAATTATTATTGTTACCATATTACATTGTAAGGTTTACATAACATTGTAATATGATAACAGTCGTGATTGTTGAAAATTAAATATTATTAACGTAACGTTACTTCTACAATGACAATCACTTGATGGATTGACAGCTAATTATCAATATTTGACTTCCGTTTTGTCAGAAATAACCGCAATTCTGGCTCATTTTTTTTTTGTTAAAAGGTTGGTAACGACAGTTAAACTTTTTTCGATGAGATATGACGAGGAAAACGCTATCAAAAGCTTTTTCGCAATTCCCCACTGTCCAGTATATTTTTCGGGTATTTCTGCCTGCAGGTAAAATGTTTGATAACATTTTTTAAATTTTACCTTCAGCACTATGCTAGTACTAAACTCGAGTAGATTCTCTTGTAATATCACATTCTCCACTTCCGTTTTATCAAATGGATTCATGATCCATGGTGGTATTTGCATCGTCAGAATATCTTCAGAACTGATTTTGAAGTCATCATGCAGGGCAATTAAATGTTGAATGTATGTCTGAATATTCTCATCAAGACTCCTACCTGTGACAAAGTACTCAGTTTTTCCGAAGCTGGCAAACACAATCATCGATTCGTTTTACTTTTCTTTTCGAAATTCAGGAAAGAAATAAGAAACGTTTATTCTTGGCATTCGTATGCCAAGGTATATTGGTAAAGAATCAAACAAGTTCATGCATGATTGCAAGCACACACACCACAAGTCGTATTTCGACCCTTTGCAAGTGAACAAGAGTTGTGGACGACGGAGAGCGATGCTTCGCATGTGTCGACACGATGTACTGAATATGGAATATGCAAGTTTTTACAAGTACCTAACAGTCGCTGAACTACTCAAAATATTATCTGCCTACATTGATAGGTGAAGTCAAGCCTCCATTTTATTTCTTCAATATTGAAACCAGATAAATTTTCGTGGACCCCCGCTTATGAATTTTGAACCCCCATATTTTTGTAACGCCAACGTAGACCTCCTCGAGACTCCCGTGGACCCCTGGGGGTCCACCTGGACCACTTTGGGAATCAATGGTCTAGTGTCTGGAGTGTAACTGCATTCCAAAAACTGTGAGTTCCAAGAGCATTCGTTGAAGTTGTACTGAACTATTATAGCACACTTTACACCATGAAGGGTTTTGTATTAGTAAACCCATAATTATTACTTTAATATTATGAAAGTTTGATATATTACAGTTGTACCAACACTATGAATGCATTGCGAACATTAAGAAAGATATATACTTACAACTCATCTGGACAATTTATAGGTTGGGCAAGTCTATATCCGTCCTTTAGATACGCTGCCATTTCGAAAGGATCGATCTCAATATAAGGCTGCTGTGCTAAAGTGGTTAACTCCCATAGCAGAACTCCGAACGACCAAATGTCGGAGCTCGTAGAAAACGTTTTGTGCAATAAACTCTCTATTGCCAACCATTTCACTGGCCTATTTTCGTTATCACCTAAACAGTGGTAATCTGAAGGAAATAGGTCTCTTGACAGAGCGTTGTCGGCAATTTGGACTCTAAGTTTGTCATCCACCCTGAAAAATATATACATAGACATTATAAAAATTGAATCATCGAAGTAGTTGTAGCAACTAGACAAAACAGATTATTCTTGAAATTACAGATATAATGAGAATTCACAAGTAATTTTCTGGAGGAACAGACAAAATGATTATTAAAGGTATTAAATATACAAAATATACTGAAACTTAACCAAGGCGGAAGCGTAACGATGAATCAAAACGAATACGCGAGGAAAAAACGCTTCAGCAGATTCACTCGGGTGAACTGATTCAAAATTGCATTAAAAACAATTAAAATTTCGATAATTGTGGGTAATTATATTTGCATATTAAGCATACTATATATCAAAGAATCCGAACTATTATTGTTCAACATTTTCAATTGCTTTATGCGTTTTCCATTATTTAGTCTAATCAACCTACAAATTTATATAGTAGATCTTGTGTGGCAGTTTTGTCAACATTTTCAAGTTACTTTCTCATTACACTTCTGTGATAATCCCACAATATGTTCAGTCAGTATGTTAAAAATAGTTATTTGACAAGTTAATGATGATAGCGATATACCACTCTTTTTGAAGGTGTAATTTTATTGCACAGCTTAGCAAAATATGTTCAATATATGGTTTTGGCTCATACTTTCTGAATAGACAAAAGTGCTGAAAAAATATTCCTATGCAAAAACTGCGAATCAACATTTTTCTACTTATAAATTGTCAGGATACTAAAGAAGTAATTGCCACATCAATTCAAAAATAAAAAAAAAGTTATTGATTACTTACACGCAATTCCTGGCGGCTAAGTCTTTATGGAGCAAATGCTTCTTATGAAGATACTGCAGTCCATGAATCACTTGTAGGCTCATGTCAACAACTTCTTGTGTTGTTAGCGTATGAGATACGCCTTCAGCAGATAATTTGCATTTTTGTAAGAACGTCTTCAAATTTTTCGTATTTTTGTATGGAAACAGAAGAAACGGAGCAGTGTGATCTTCGATAGAAACGCGGAGTATACTCAGAATATTTTTGTTGTTCAGTGAGTACATTGACATGCCCTCCTGTAGAAGAAGGGAAATTTGAACCTGGCTCGCATGATCAGTAACTGTTTTTATTATTACAGTCTCCTCCTTTCCATCTTCCGTGGTGTAGGAACCCAAGTAAACTCTTCCAAATGTACCTTCCATTATAACGCTGCTAAGTCTCACCCGACATCTACAACAACAAACAGATAGCAATTATGCTGCGTTTTTTGTTTCAGTACAGAGAGCGAATGCGCCAAATCAGTTACCCGACCGCGCGTTCTACAAAATTCATTCTCACAGAATGAATCTTGATAATTTTTATACACAAAAACCTTCCTTATGCAAAAGCACCAAGATGATCGGTCAAACGGTGTCGGAGTTTATATATATATATATATATATATATATATATATATATATATATATATATATATATATATATATATATATATATATATATATATATATATATATATATATATACTAGGAACGTGGATTTTCTTGGGAATACTGGTCTTCTTCAGCAATTTAGAAATTACTTAAATCTACGAGAAACAGAAAATTGCATTTTTAAAATTACAAAAAGGTGATAATATTGTTTTTTAAGAACTTACCAAAAAAGGTAATCTTCATTATGACATTTACACTTAACTAGACTTCTCAGAGGACATGACAAATATACAAAACCTTCACAATACTTAAAAATAATATAAAATAGTAAGATACGTTTCATGTGAAACTTCGTTCCTTCATCATGTCTTTATTGTAACTGGAGTGAAACTATTCGGTACGCATGTGGTATGCATGTTTTGCGACTTCATTTGTTTATTATTTATTATGTGTTTTGATTACAATATTTGAGGACTGTTCTTTTTCTTTTCGTTTCAACAATTTTCTAAAGTAGGTTGAAATATATTTGGTTTAGATTTTTTATATCAGTTTTCTCATTAATAGAATTTGGATTTTTTTGTGTTTTTTTTTATATGTACCATTTCGAGAAATTCTCTCTTTTTTTTATTCAATTCGGTAGTCAGTATATATTACATTATTATATATATCTATATATATATATATATATATATATATATATATATATATATATATATATATATATATATATATATATATATATATATATTTTCATACCCCTGCTTATACCTCGTAAGTTGACATGTCCTATACATTTTATTTTATATCCCTAAAAGGATTAATGAGGATTATTATTTTTATATATTTATATATGATTTTAAAATTTTCATACACATACGTTTTCTTATATGCTGAATGAACTTGTCAGAGCTGAGAAGATGAGCAGATAAATATCCTTTAGGTAAATAATCCATCTACTTCAAGTGAAGCAGGACTTTCAGTTAGCAATTTCAGTAGAAGCGTTAAGACTTTCCGCTGCCGCTAATTTTATCCAACAGGCAAAGGTGTGAATAAAAGAAAAACTTTATAATGAAATTGAAAAAATTAAATCATATGCATGATGCGAGTTTAGGTATTTTATATCTCTTCTGTTATTGATTGCATTTTCAATTGTTTCAAAAATATATGTTATTATTCGAAATTTTTTTGTAATTTTATATTTCCAAATTTCTGAATTAGTATAGATGATATCATTACTTTGGTCTGTTAGTTACATTCGTTTATATTTAGGCGTACTTGTTACGATATACAATTTATTACATATCTGCACAGCTATCAAAAACTGCATGAGCTTTTCTTGTAAGTTTTTTATTTTTCAATATATCTATATTGTGTTAACATTTTCACTTTCGAAATGTTAGTGGATAAAGTTTATTTTTTATTATCAGTTTGTTTTTTTGTTGTAAAGATTGCGAATTTCATTTTTCAAGTTGCGTGTAGGTAATGATTATTTAAAGTATGAATTTTTTTCAGGATGATGAAGTTACGGTTCAATATATTGTTTTTATAAGTAACTTCTCTTCTACATAATTTTGCCATGACATCAGAAATTTACTATGTGAACTGTTAACTATTATATCCTTCTATCTATTCTTATGTGCACATTTATTCAGCAATTAGTTTATTCAGTTTCATTAGAAGTTAGTTCGAATCATGAAGACAACTATTTCAGAAACTAACGCCAGTCTCTAGAAAATCAAATTTCCGGCCACGAATTCAACAGTAACAATAATGAGCAGCTATAAACTTAAGATTACCTCTGTACTGTGAGTTCAGCGATCCTCTCTTGAAGATCTTTCGAGCGTTCATCCAAAAGCGAATAACTTGGCATACTCCTAAAGCTCTCGTTATATGTGGAATTAACAGTATTTCTTGGTATTGACGTTAAGTACGAACTTGTGGGTCTATTGTTGTTCTCAACAGTTCTCCGCTCTTTCTTATTCTTCACATAGAACAGAATAATGAAGAGCGCCAAAATTAATATCATCACCAGCGCAGTGCCAACCGCAAAATAGAAGATATTCGTCGAATTTGAATAACTTGGTACGCTGTCCACAAGCACTTGCGTGCTAGATAGGTTATCCAATTTGGTACATATTTTCCTCCTCCTCAGAACAAGAGACGTAACGTTATCGTACGTTACCGAAATGTTTATTTTAATCACGATGTTGACCTCTGCTGCTGATAAACCGGTGCAAGGTAGAGATATGCTGAATGTTTGAGTGGACGTCGGAACATTTCCTGTTGCTGATATGTTCAACTGCGGTGGATACAGCGCTGCGCTGTTGGCCGATACGTCAATAGAATAGGGTAGCTGAAAAAAATTTCTTCTTATAATTATACGAAACATTTTTTATTTAAACGTCAATTGGATTTACTTTTTCCGGTAGAAAAATTATCTGGTTACGAATGAATGAATATAAGTGCGAAAATCACTCAAAGTTCGGAGCTACTACAAAGTTTTAGAATTTATTTGATGATAATTAAAATACACGAAATATTTTTGCTACCAAGATTCATCCTTCAATTATTTTTTTTTGCTTGTATATATTCTCAAATATTTGTGATTTTATGTATATATCTATCTATCTATCTATATATATATATATATATATATATATATATATATATATATATATATATATATATATATATATATATATATATATATATATATATATTCTATTATTGAACAATTATAGTATAAAGTCAATCCAAGTCAGATTGAAATAGTTATTTATGTACCAAGTGCGTTAAATAGATCCTAACGCCCGGAGGGTATTATTCGGCCCGAGGGATGAATGTTGCCCGATGGGCGTTAGGATCTAGTAACGCACGTGGTGCATACAAGATTTTATTTTTCACGAAAAAATTATTTTATTATAATGAAAAATCGATTTTATAATCGGTGCATTGCTCCTATACTTTCCATTTTCCTTCTCACAATAGGCATGTCATCTGTTGATATTTTGACGTTTGTGAATATTTTTATCATATTCAGTGAATGTCATTGTTGCTTTCTTTGTGTAGTCTTATAGAGATAATGGAAATGAATTTACCCAAGAATATCTTTATCTCAAGGTGTCTTCCCAACCAATCTTAAAGAAGCCATAATCGTTCCTATATTCAAGGGCGGACTAAAAACAGAAATGAGCAACTATAGGCCAATAGCTCTAATATCAGTTTTTTCTAAGTTACTCGAATCCTTGGTACTCAAAATGATGAAGACATTCTTAAATGAACACAATTATTTTTCCGAGAATCAATACGGGTTTCTCGAAAATAAAGGGACCGAACTTGCTTTGTTAAAATTTAGCTCAGCAATACACAAGGCGTTGGATAGAGGAGATTACGTAACAGCGCTTTTCTTAGATATATCTAAAGCTTTTGACACTCTATCTCATACAATTCTTTTGGACAAACTATTTAGAGCAGGTATCAGAGGCGTGAGCCATGAATGGTTTTCTTCTTATTTAAATGACAGAAAACAGCAGGTAAAAATCGGGAATGATACCAGCGAACAACTTATATTGCAGCATGGTGTACCACAAGGAACGTTACTTTCACCCTTTCTGTTTCTAATCTACGTCAACGATCTGTGCGATTCACTATTTGAAGGAAAAGTGTCAACTTACGCAGATGATACCGCCTTAGTTTACTGTGACCTTGATAAGAACTCCTTATTCAATGCTATCAGAAAAGATTTGCAGTTACTATCTGCATGGTTCTATAGGAATAGACTGATAGTTAATGTGACCAAAACCAAGTATGTCAATTTCTCCATAGGAAGGCCATTCCGGTATGAAAGGCCCGTATTTATTCACAAAGTGGACTGCAGTGAAGAATGTGATTGCGATGCTCTGGAACAAGTATGTGCAGCAAAATACCTAGGTCTCACTTTTGACCAGAATATAAATTTTAAGGCCCATATACAGAAGGTCAAAGAGAAATTGTACACAATTATACCGAGATTCTACTTTCTCAGAGAGATTGTTCCAATTAGTACATTACGTATGACATATCTCGCTCTAGTACAGTCTGTCCTAACATATGGAATAAGTATTTGGGGAGGAATCTATAGGACTAACATCAAACCTTTGATAACAACACAAAAACACTTTACTCGAATAATATTTCACGCTAATAAACTCGAACCGTCAAAACCTTTATTTGATCGATTGAAAGTCTATGCTTTAGAACAACTACATAAATTACATGTCTGTAAATCGATATATAAGTATCATAATCAACTAAATTTAAAAATACAACAGACCGTCAGAGGATTTAAGTGCATAATACAACCCAAAGTTAACCGGACCCACACTTTGAACTCTTTCTATTATCAGGGACCAAAAAACTTCAATAGTATGAGAATTCCAAAGACATTAAAGCAATACAAAGAAGTTGAACGCTTCATCAAAAGCTCCATTACATATACAGAATAGAGAATTTATTGAGAGGTCAAGACCTACTTCCACAGGACGAAGTACCCTGAAAAATAACGACTACGAACCATATTATCTGCGCACGGGCAGGAAATGCCTTGCAGAAATACTCACATATTTATGAATCCTTTATATTAATAAGATTTAGTTATATTTCTACAAAACTGTATTAATTAAGTTATATGGAATTTGGTAACAAAAGTTTATTTATTTTTTTTTTATTTGTATGTCATTTGAACAGTGTTAATTGTAAACGGAGAGGATGCCAATAAAATTGTACGCACCCTCATCGAATCCGATACAAATGGCTGAATCTTTTCTGAATAAAATTATTATTATTATATCATAGATAATGCAGCCAAAGCTGCGAATAATTCATTGCCGGAGAAATCCAGAGTCGTATACGACAAGGATTATGAAGTATTTAATCAATAGAAGTTGCTTAATTTCTCCTCGTACAATGAGCGGGCGTTATGATACATAATGCCCGCTCATTACGCCATAGGGCATAATGAGTGTATTTATAGCAACCGTATCTAAGGTAAAATCAACAAATAATATTCAAGTGAAAAATAAGAGAATTTTTTCATTACTATACCTATTTGAGAAAAATGTTAAGATTGAAAATATACAAATAAAATATACCAGATATCCAGCAACGTTCTCCCAAGTGAACTGCAATGAGTCGATTTTGGATGGAACTGGAACTACGAAGTTCAATGCATATTCGTTGATTTCGCCATCTCGAACGTAGTACAACTCAGCCTCAAGGCCTGGAATAAAAATGAGTGTAACATAAAAGGAATGAAATTCCAAAAACATAATAATAACCAATATTACTTTGGTTGCCAATGGTCGGAATTCGACAGTACCTAAATCATTCAATTTCTGAGTTTCAATTTTGCGTGGTTGACATTGGCAGTATGAATGTAAACAATTATTATATAAAAAGGCGAATACGCCGGAGTAATTATTGTACGAAACTAAGTCTTCAGAAATATATTTTAATGTATTTATAACAGACATTATATATGTTTCAGCTTTCTGCACTATTTAACTATATATACGTTAACTATGCCGAATATGTTTAGAAAGGGCATCAATTAATATATAGATTTGATGATTAACACTCTTCTTCATTTATGTTGGAAATCTTCTTTCAATCTACTCATAATTTACTCAAACTTGTTTGTCGGAAAAAATAATTCATGCTGAAATATATCAATTTGTTTTTGTTAAATTCATTTTGAAACTGCACGCATATACTTTCTGATATATGATCGCCTAAGGATGAACATCAGTTCGAAACTGCAATTACAAATTCATAATTACAATTAATCGATGGATAAAGGTGTAGAAATATTATTAACATTGTCTTGTGAACTATGTTTTTTTTCACCTCACTGACGAATGTCAACGTCTACATCAGAGGTTCCCAAACTTTTTGTCTCGTAGACCACTTGGCATTGAATTTTCGAAAATTCATCAACATAAAATAAGTTTTTGACAGCTGCTATAGTGCTACTCACTCTAGAAAATTTTCACTGTTGTCAAGTGCAGAACGAACCAAATTAAAATTTAGTGTGTGTTACATGAAATAACAAGTTTTTACAAGTTCAAAGTGTATTGCACCACAAACCGAATAGAATACTAATTACACAATTTTATGACATATACCTACTAATTCAATTATTATGCAAGTTTATATACGAAACTGTAGTGTATAGTTTGTTACGTTTTAGCCTAATAAAAACTCCACTCTCAAGAACCCCTAATTTTTTTTCGCTGACATCGACACCTAAAGCTACAGTTCCACCGGAGGAACATTTTATTGCTGAATGTTTCTCCATGTTGCCAAAAGTCGAAACTTGTGGCAACATACGTAAACTTCTTGTTTCCACTGAAGCAACTAAAATTGTCAATAGTTGCATATTATTTAGTAGAAACAATCAACATTTGTTGCCGAAACATAAAGAAATTTTAAGGAACATTTGGGAACATTTACGGAAACACGGAACAGCAACAAAAATGTTCCTCCGGTGGAATCGTAGCTTGAAGGGTGACAAGTAGAAACAATCAATTTGTTGCCGAAACATAAAGGAAATTTTAAGGAACATTTGGGAACATTTTCGGAATCTCGCAACAGCAACAAAAATGTTTCACAATGTTCCTCATTGTTCCTCCAACTGTAGCTATATAGTTTCTCGTCGATGCCTGGGGGTCATTTTCCAATCTAAGCAAGAAGCTATTTATTCCATTGTGTAAATAAGTTAGGTTTTTAATTTCATATAACACCCTAGAATAATCACAGTGTCAGACCAGTAGACGAAAATACAAGCAGATTAAACCTTAGTTCAGTTTACCATCGACGCTATGCAAGGTATTGAAAGTTGGGAGCTATATTTCTCTCGACACCATCCCGCATACGCTCCTGTGCGATTTCAAATTGAAGTTGTCAGCAGTGTTGCCGTTTCGTTTCTGAGAAATATGCTAAAATCTCTCAGGAAAAATGCTAAAAAATGCCAAATAAAATTATTGATATGCTAAAAAAAAATGCCAAACAGTTTATAAGTATTTTTTAATACAATTACCTCTAAAAATTTGAAATTTATTCTGATTAATAATGGATTTTAAGCAAAATTTAAAAAATATATAATTTAGATACATTTTCTTCTATGCAACTTCATGTTGTCCGTACTTCTAGTGTCAGAAAATGTTGTCTTGCATATTTCTGATAGATAATAGACCCTTGAAATTGCGGCATGTTCACAAACAAAAAGTGCAAGTGTGCTCAATTAAAACGTTACCATCACAAAACATCTATTTACGCATAAACGTAAAATGAAAATATTCTTAATCGTCGCTAACTCGCTTCGGGTGCTGACTGAGCGATTGTCCTAATCGTAAAACGTAAACAAAAATAATCATTTCTTCGAATATTGATGAATTCTTGATATGCATTTATTCCTTAGGAAAAGTCATTCAAGTGCTACTATCCATAGCAGATTGGAAATGTTCTATTATAGGTAGAGGGAGGCCAAAAAATGCTAAAAACATGCAATATGCTAAACTCAAATTTCATATGCTGAGACAAAAAAATGCTAGATTTAGCATTAAAAATGCCAAAACGGCAACACTGGTTGTCAGTGCCCATAAGTAAATTTCACTATAATACCAAGTGTTCTGTGTCACTTCCCGAGTCCCCGTGCCTGATGACTCACAACACTTGAAGAGATAATGGAGGGGCGATAATAATCAGGTCGGAAATTTAAATCGAATGTGTCAGTACGGCTTCCTGTCCAAATCGAACAAAGCAGGGCCGTTTGGAATCCCGTGACAGGCTGTCAACATTGAAGGGGATAAGTGTACTGTACGCTCGGTACGTTAAGCTATAGTATCCCCCGCTGTGCAATTATTTTCAAGTTCATTACTTTTCACTGAGATGGGATGCATAAATTAAAATGCATTCTCATTATTTCGTATAAATTGAACAACTTTTCTCCTGCATATAGGGGCTGTCCCAGATAAACCTTTCCACCTGAATATTTCGTCCAATGTAAAGTTTTAAAAAAACCCGGTCGATTTTTAATTTGAGGGCGACATCGATTTATGTTATTTCTTGTTTTGTAGTTGACCCTCCTACGTAGAGCTATGTATCAGCTTTGAAATTTCAACACGGCTAAATCACACCTGAAATTCTTAGAATTCCTTTACAATAACAATTAGGTAGCCAGGAATATCTGACCCAAATAAAATATTCCAAACGACTCGGATAAAATTTAAACAACTACGCCCATGTGTGAATTTAATCAATACTTCATAGCCTGAGTGCAATTATCTATTCAAAGAATTTCTTCAACAAACTTTTTCAGTGTATACTTACACAATTCAGTTTATATCGTTCTTCAGATTGGTTTACATTAAATCACTCATGGTGGAGTGTTTGGGAATCCAGGAACATATAAAAACAAAAGTGATTGTTTAGAAAACATTGAGTGTTTCGTATCTCTCAACGAACAATTAAAGATTCTAACAAAAAACAGAAGCACGTGCGCTAAAAATTCGATAAATCACAATTAATCTGATTGTGCAATAAATATTTTTTGCGTTGAGTATGAGGATATGGGTTTCCTGGATATCGAATTCTATTTTCACACTATACGTTCAATTAATCGCAATGGTCGGAAAGAGGTTGTTTTGAAATCTAAAGCTAAAGTTCCACCGGTAGAACACTGCGGAACATTTTGTTGCTGAATGTTTCTCCTTGTTGCCTAGGATAGAAACTTATGGCAACATACGTAAATTTCTTGTTTCTACTGAAACAACTAAAATTGTCAATAGTTGCATATTGATTAGTACCAACAATTAACATCTGTTGCCGAAACATAAAGAAATTTTAAGGAACATTTAGGAACATTTTGGAACTTTTTCGGAAACACACAACAGCAACAAAAATGTTCAACAATTTCCCTCCGGTGGAACTGTATTTTTAGGTCTGAAACCTTTGACATTTTACTTCAATTTCGTGTGTAGAATTATTTACTTTTCTGAAATATAATATGATATTACATTTAAGATGTGTTCAGTGACGACCTGGACATTTGATAATTGTTAATCGTGGTCTCTCACTATAAATATTTCTTCAAAACGGATTCAATTTACTTAATCCTACATTTTAATGGTTTCAGAGTTATTCATCTGAATTGAGGAACCAATTGAATTAAAAACATATTCTGAGACATTCTCACACGATGACACTTTACACTCTTTACAGGTTATCAAATTCCAACACTGTCCACAATAGTTGTGAGAGTGTGAATGTATGAATTAAATACAAATATAATAGATGTATAAGGCAGACGCTGATGTGGGAACAAAATTTGTTTTCTCTTCTTAGCTGTTTTCTTTTTGTGCAACTCAAAATGCTCTACTTATAAATGATCAGGATACTCATCGTTCTCACCAAGCCAGTTAGTCGAGTACTTAGCGTACGCTGGATAGTATTTGGGAGGTCTCGGGTTCAAACCCCAGGGCCGACTGGTCTGCCATGAGTTTTTTTAGAGGTTTCCTCATGGTAATGTAAGTCACTGCTTGCAAACTTATAAGGCGAATGCTGTGCCAGTATTAAACCTCTGAACCCAACCCACACTACCTATGATCCATAAATATCCCGTCTCACCTATCCTTAATGCACTTGTACATACAAGTGTATCCTCTGATCTGGCTGAAGTAGTTAATCCCAAACTCAAGCTGCCCGCCTCCCTGACACATACTTCAAGGAGGAATGAAACACGCGTGTTTCCTTTTTTTTATCGTTCTCGGAATTCAATCACGAATTCATAGACATGCATGAATCATTTTACACATGCCTTTGCGTAGTTGTACACCTCTCAAGAGGTGCAATCCTCTTGATATTCCTAACAAAGTGACTCACCCCTCGTACGACTTCTCTCATCTAAAGTCAGTATAAATTTCTCAAAAATTAGATTATTTCGACCAAATCGACAAATTTTTAACGGTCCGTTCAAGCAAGATGACGCAAATTTATATGGGCATAACTCACAAAGGGATTATAAGGCCACAAATGAGGATCCTATATAGCCAAGCTTAGTCCTGACAGAATGCACAGCATTTTCATTGTATTAAATAGTTTCCATTTGCTCTGAGTAATATATAAATCTAAATATGAATAATTCTATTTTTATTGGTTCCTTGAATTTCTCTAGAACATTGTTTGTTTAATTGTTTCTGCTGTTGAATTTAGTAGCTGGGCGACTTTTTTCGGAAAATATATTTAGATACAAACGTAAATTGAAGATGAATGTTTTCTTCAAAATTTACAAGACATTGTGTGAAGCACATATTAACTACAAATGAAAAATTAACAGTCTAACCAAAATAAAAACATCCAACATTTGATGTCATAGAGCGCCATCTCACAAAATTTTAAGTTACCAGTTGATTATCATCTATCGGCAGCAATATAAGTACAACAAAAATTAAAATATATATATATATATATATATATATATATATATATATATATATATATATATATATATATATATATATAATATATATATATATATATATATATATATATATATATATATATATATATATATATATATATATATATATATATATATATATAATAAGGATAATAATATTTGGGTATAGCAGCAAGCAAAACGTGTACTCTTATAACACTATATTTCCGATATTTCGACAATGATTATTGTCATCTTCAGGGAAGCTACAAAATAAGCACAAAAGAAAATCAATAAATGCTCCATAACGGCCAACAGCAAAAATACTCACTGTGTCTTTGAGAATGATTGCAAAATGTGTTAAGATCGAGATACAGCATTATTGATTTCCACAAAACATTATTGATCGAGAACACAGGCGTGATGATCATCAACTGACATTACAAGTTAAAAAGTTAAAATGGTCATAATAAATTAAAATGAAACATAGTTAATTTTGAGGAAATTAAACATTATTGAGTTTAAGTTAAGTTAAAGACTAAAATAATACACCTCTCAAGAGGTGCAATCCTCTTGATATTCCTAACAAAGTGACTCACCCCTCGTACGACTTCTCTCATCTAAAGTCAGTATAAATTTCTCAAAAATTAGATTATTTCGACCAAATCGACAAATTTTTAACGGTCCGTTCAAGCAAGATGACGCAAATTTATATGGGCATAACTCACAAAGGGATTATAAGGCCACAAATGAGGATCCTATATAGCCAAGCTTAGTCCTGACAGAATGCACAGCATTTTCATTGTATTAAATAGTTTCCATTTGCTCTGAGTAATATATAAATCTAAATATGAATAATTCTATTTTTATTGGTTCCTTGAATTTCTCTAGAACATTGTTTGTTTAATTGTTTCTGCTGTTGAATTTAGTAGCTGGGCGACTTTTTTCGGAAAATATATTTAGATACAAACGTAAATTGAAGATAAATGTTTTCTTCAAAATTTACAAGACATTGTGTGAAGCACATATTAACTACAAATGAAAAATTAACAGTCTAACCAAAATAAAAACATCCAACATTTGATGTCATAGAGCGCCATCTCACAAAATTTTAAGTTACCAGTTGATTATCATCTATCGGCAGCAATATAAGTACAACAAAAATTAAAATATATATATATATATATATATATATATATATATATATATATATATATATATATATATATATATATATATATATATATATATATATATATATATATATATATATATATATATATATATATATATATATATATATATATATATATATATATATATATATATATATATATATATATATATATATATATATAATAAGGATAATAATATTTGGGTATAGCAGCAAGCAAAACGTGTACTCTTATAACACTATATTTCCGATATTTCGACAATGATTATTGTCATCTTCAGGGAAGCTACAAAATAAGCACAAAAGAAAATCAATAAATGCTCCATAACGGCCAACAGCAAAAATACTCACTGTGTCTTTGAGAATGATTGCAAAATGTGTTAAGATCGAGATACAGCATTATTGATTTCCACAAAACATTATTGATCGAGAACACAGGCGTGATGATCATCAACTGACATTACAAGTTAAAAAGTTAAAATGGTCATAATAAATTAAAATGAAACATAGTTAATTTTGAGGAAATTAAACATTATTGAGTTTAAGTTAAGTTAAAGACTAAAATAATATAATTATCTACTTCGTCATTTCATATTGACTGAAAAAGAGACGCGACCAGCCATCTTGATCAAGAAAGTAGACATAGACAACATCAAAACAAAAAACTCCAATGTGAAGATATGATAATTTAGGACCACAGATTGGTCACTGCTAACAAATAAAATAGCCAGAAGTATAAAAGACTCAGAGAAAGAAAGGCAACCTTTCTCTCACTCGACATTTCTTAAATGGATGTTTTTATCTAACTCTAACAAAAAGGAATAAATTTCACTAAGATGATTTGAATCAGTTTTTTTATTTAAGCAATTTTCTGATTGTGAAATGTAAGCCATCTCCATAAACAGTCTCTTAACAGAATTTCTCTCTCTTGTCAATATTTTGGTGTCATTGAAATTCATAATATGTCCTGTAATATTAACATGTTCACTCAAAGCACATCTTTCAGGATGGCACCTACAGTCACTCTTATGTGAGGTAATTCTATCCTTGAGGGCTCTTGACGTCTGACCTACATATAATCTATCACAATTGGAGCATGGGATGCTGTAAACTATATGAGATTGTGAAGTTAAGGGTGTTTTATCCTTTACTTTGGTGAAAATGGAACTTATTGTTAAGACTGTTTTATTGGCAATTTTAATGTGACAAAGAGACCTGAAAATTCGTGACAACCTTTGGGAAACATCAGTGATATAAGGAAGTGAGGTGAAGAAAAATTGAGTTTGGGTCGAATCAGCTGCTTCATTGGTAGCTGCTGCAACCTGTGAGACACTTCTGTTATTAATTGTATCTTGTATTGACATGAAAAAAAAATTAAAAAAATTTATATATATATATATATATATATATATATATATATATATATATATATATATATATATATATAGAAGGGTAGTCTGGACTGGCTAGTTGATGAAAAATTTATTTGTAAAGTTTTGAGGTTGCAGTCAGAATAATTGTTGGGCTAGGTTAAAGAATACTCTTTGTCATATGGTCGAGCTTTCGGAAATGGTTATTTTCTTTATCAAGACATTAACTTGAGGTTATATACATTTGGACAAACGTAAAAGAGGAACAGAAAAGCTGATGGGTACCACCTTGAAACTTCGTCACATATGTAAACATCCATTTCAAGAAATATAAATCTTATTTTCAACAAACAGCAATTGACCACCCATCTTGTTACCTTCAAGATTATATATAGAAGGGTAGTCTTGACTGGCGAGTTGAGTAAAAATTTATTTGTGAATTTTTGAGGTTGCAGTCAGAATAATTGTTGGGCTAGGTTTGAGAATACTCTTTGTCATATATCAAATATATTTCTGTTCCTCTTTTACGTTTTTCAAAATTTATATTACCTTAAGTTAATGTCTTGATAAAGGAAATAACCATTTCCGAAAGCTCGACCATATGACAAAGAGTATTCTTTAACCTAGCCCAACAATTATTCTGACTGCAAAAAAAAAGTCTCATCACGTTTATACAGAATTTTTGAAGAACTATCTACTCTCCGCTAAGCTTGAACACTTGACTTCTTCAACTTTGGTAAATAATATACCTCATTACAATATAATCCTTCCATTCCATAATTTTCCCATGAAATTATCTAACGACGGTACCAGAGTATGTAAGATCACAGGGAAAACGCCGGTAGATTCAACAAGATAAATATTGTCGGTTCAAATATTACCGCTAGTCGGTAGGCTTGTATTCTACCTTTTTATCTCATTTAATTACTCACTTGAACTTCACTTCCAAGCAGCATAAAAAGAACCATATCAGATACGGTTGAAATGAATATTAATGAAGCGATTCCTCGTTGCCTTCAAGTAGTTTGAGATTAATAAACTGCAGCTAGAGTAGCGGAAGCTATTAAGATCTAGTATCCACATTCAAACATCAATTTCCTGGAGAATATGAAGTGTTCAATAATCGAATACAATATGTTGACCAACATTACTCTTGTAAATTAACCGATAGCTAATCCATTCAATTGTTTAAAAAAGATAGGGGGTGTCATGGGACACCAGGTTGTTTTCAATATATATTATGTACTAAATAGCAGGTACAATGGAATAAATTTAAGTTCACGAGCAATCAAATTTTAAGAAAAGGCGTGAGCAACATAGCTCCGCCATTGACGTTGTATTCTTCGTGCGAAGTGCATCGCCTCGAGATGCTATTCGAACGGAATAAATTTACCACGCTTCAATAGGATATATACCGGGATAAAAATTACAAATTTGAAAAAAAAACAGCGCTAAGTGCATCGCGTACCTCGGAATAGTCTCCGCGAAGTGTTGCCAAGGTTGAGGAAGAGTTGAAACACACAAAGGATCGTATTTCAACATGAACTCAATCCGAGCACCAAATTTTAAGCCGTCCAACTCAATCTGCGGAAGCTATGAAAACTTTACCCAAATTTCGATAGATTCGTTGGGCCTCGAAAAAAGGCCAGATATCAAATTTCAGCCAATTGGTTTGTGGGAGGTCCCACTATGTACGGGGAAAATAACAAATTTTATATTATGTAGCGGGAAAAATATGGAACCCCTCAATAGTCTATAATTTTCTTCGAAAATACTACGACTAGTAAAGGATAGGAACAGCAGAGCTCCGTCACTAAAGAAGTATTGTTCGCGAAGTGCATTGCATCGAAATGCAATTCGAAAGGAATGAATTATAGTTTAAAGAAAGCAAACCGAAATGAAAACAAAACGATAATTTATTTAGTTGTAAAAAATAATTTCGCGAAGTACGTCGCATATTGATGGCAGCAGGTCGAGATGCGATTCGGACGGAATAAAGTCTCTACCCAGAGCAGCGCGGTTGAGGAAAATATTTGAAACCTACACTAGATCGTACCTCAATATCAACTCATCCACGTACATAATTTCGACCCTCTAACTCAATCTGCAGAAGCTGTGGAGGTGAGCAAATTCTCAAAAACCACGAAAAAAAAACAAGAAATATCTACGTTAAAATGACGGCAGAATAAAAAAACATATTTATAATTCCAAAGGAAATTTCAAAAATATGGACTCGGTACAGGAGCATATTTTCAATCCTCTAACTCAATTTGGAGGATTTTGGGGATGCAAAAATCCTTCGGCTTTTTAGCTCCATAGAACCTTTAAAAAAACCAAGAATGCTAAATTTCATATATTATGTTGTTTATGATTAATTTCTACAACTTTTGCCACCGTATTGAAAATTTTACGCCCATTAGAGATTCATTGATTACATTTTGATCTTTTATTTTGGAGAAGAATCATTACGACAGATTAAATTCTAGTACAGTATATTATCAACAATGAAGAAATAGGTCAATAAGAATACGTACTGCTTTTGATATAGAAATAATGATTCTTTCTACCCAATACCTACTTAATTGAATATAAACAATATGTTTTTCACGAACTGAAAGTTCATTCAATCCATCTATTGAGATGGAAATATTTATATACCTACATACTTACTTCATGTAACTTATTAAATAATTAAAGCATTTAGACCTAAGATTCTTCTGATTATGCTGATAATGTAATACCGATAAAATAATGATTTTCTTAGGGTGGTATTTAAAAGTTATCAATGTTATGATCAATGTTTTGAAGGCATGCGTCATCTACTAACTGTATGTTCTCAATTCTACGGAAAATAAAGCAATACTTACCCAATAGTTTTTGTACTTCAGGTAAATTCAAATATAAATTCAAATAACCATTTGATACTGTAACTATCGTTAACAGTGTTATCAAGATGAACCATAGTATGGTTGTTGGCTTCATTATGGAGATACGGTATTTTTATGATGTTTCAAGTTACATGTTCACACATTATTTACGTTTTCCGATTTGTTTAGTCCCCATAGTGAATATTAATCTATTGTAAATAATACAATGTTTAAAACACAACACCGGAGGTTGACTAGAGCTTTTACAACGCATCAGCTCTTCACAATTGCTCCATTGCGGGATAGGATAAGATCCATGTTCCATGTTCCATGTGCTCCGACGAGTTGGCTGCGATTATAGCCGAAACGAATCGAAGAGAAGCGAAGATGGCCGATGTATTAACGATAGAATGGACAGGAGTTAGAGCGAAAGATACTGTTCTCAAACTCGAACCCCACGTTGTGTTTTATTTCCATGCTTCACAGAACGTCAGGCAATAAACTTTTACTGGTTCTTACTACCTACGGTGAAGAATTGACTCCGATTCATTGTTTGAATAACAAGATTTTATGCACTGACCGTTTCCGTTTTCAATAGTATAAACAAACTTATGTGGATGTTCCAAGAAAAGGGAAACATTAAATTTGCTCTGAAGTCGTTACTTTGGTCAGCCAATTGAATCCCGTAAAAATAGCCACTGAAAGGTGTTTTTATTGATTTGTCAACGTTTATTTCAAATTGACATTGGGGAAAGGATTAAAAATATTTTGATTTCTCAAGCAATATACATATATTCATATAATAACAGAATAATTTTGTATTGAATGGCAAAAAATTGTCGATGGATTATACAACAAATTTACGATAACAACAAAAAGACTCATTGTTGCCTCCAAGTATGAAGTATATTGTCATTAAATAAAAATACTTAATTGACATATTTCAAAAACACCAGATGAGGAATCAATTTTTTTTCTACAAAATATTTTTGCATTTGCATATTGGACATCAGTGTAAATAACGAATTGATTGGGCCCAAAACTTTGAACAAATATAGCGAAAATCAAAGAACGAAGTTTTATTTACGATATCAATTTACAGTTGAAGATGCCTATAGCAGCCCTTTATATAAGTATATATATATATATATATATATATATATATATATATATATATATATATATATATATATATATATATATATATATATATATATATATAGGGTGATTCACGGTGGATGGCACATTAGACGTTTCTGGTGAACCATAAAACGGATCGCTTTGAAAATTCAAAGGAGGGCATAGTCGGACATTCTCTACCCACTAAAATATTTTCGGTAATGCGGTGTTGCCACTTCTATTAGAAAGTAGTAGCAACTTTGATTTTTCAAAGAGAACTACCTGCATATTATATTATTTTTAGAATCTCCAACAATTTCCCAACAATTTTTCATGATATTTCCCTATACCTATCTGTTACCGTTTTCGAAATAAAAATTATTTTCATTTTTTTTTTCGTCGGAAATCCAGACCTTTAAAAACTCTGATATCTTTGAGCTAAGAAATACATTGATATCGAAATTTCGGTTTAAGTTTGTTGATACTTAGGGGCTTCCTACACTTCAGCCTAATCTCCGTTATTTCAATACAGGGTGGTCAAAAAATACAGTTATTTCGTTAGCTTGAAAAAGGGACTATAAGTTGGTTATTTTTGCCAAATGGAATACCCTGTGAATTATTGAAAATTCGGAAAGCTGCTAGAATTTCCATTTTATCTATGTATATCATACCTATACCTAACTAGTCAAGTTTCGGACTTATGAGGACTTATTTGTGAAAATGTTCCTTGAACATGGTACCTATCCCCTTGGTATTTGCTAAGCATGTCATGTTTACTATTTGACAGTAACGTTGTGACTATCTACTAATAATATCAACACTTTCATCACTTCAGAAGTTGGAAATACCTTCAGAAACGATGGAAAAATTTAATTCAAATGAAGTTCTTATGAATTTGTTTATTATTTTTGGACAGTGTGATAAAATTATCAGCAGGACATGTAGAAGTTCAATGAAATGTATCCGAATCTACCGCCAATGAACCTCAAGAAATTTATACTTATACATTAGATTTTTATTTTTGGGGAATGTTTAAAAAAAAAGTTCTATTCGAACATATTTTGAAATATTTCACATAATTGTTTTCCTTTTTTATAATTATTTATGTCAATATTTCCACTATCAAGTTATTTGGTAGTTTTTTAAAGTTGATCCAAACGTATTGAAATTGTTCTGAATTCGTATAAATTTCTATAGGTTCATTGGCAGAAGATTCGGATACATTTCATTGAACTTTCTACATGTCCTGCTGATAATTTTATCACACTGTCCAAAAATAATAAACAAATTCATAAGAACTTCATTCGAATAAATTTTTTCCATCGTTTCTGAAGGTATTTCCAACTTCTGAAGTGATGAAAGTGTTGATATTATTAGTAGATAGTCACAACGTTACTGTCAAATAGTAATCATGACATGCTTAGCAAATACCAAGGGGATACCATGTTCAAGGAACATTTTCACAAATAAGTCCTCATAACTCCGAAACTTGACTAGTTAGGTATAGGTATGATATACATGGATAAAATGGAAATTCAAGCAGCTTTCCGAATTTTCAATAATATACAGGGTATTCCATTTGAAATAACCAACTTATAGTCACTTTTTCAAGCTAACGAAATAACTGTATTTTTCGACAACCCTGTATTGAAATAACGGAGATTAGGCTGAAGTGTAGGAAGCCCCCAAGTATCAACAAACTTAAACCGATTTCCATAACATTGTATTTCTTAGCTCAAAGATATCAGAGTTTTTAGAGGTCTCGATTTCCGACGAAAGAAAATGAAAATCATTTTTATTTCGAAAACGGCAATAGATAGGTATAGGGAAATATCATGACAAGTTATTGGGAAATTGTTGGATATTCTAAAAATAATATAATATACAGGCAGTGCCATTTGAAAAATCAAAGTTGCTACTACTCTAATAGATGTGGCAACACCGCATTACCGAAATTATTTTAGATGGGTAGAAAATGTCCGACTATGCCCTCCATTGAATTTTCAAAGTGATCCGTTGTTTGGTTCACCAGGAACGTCTAATGTACCATCCACCGTGAATCACCCTGTATATATATATATATATATATATATATATATATATATATATATATATACCTACCTATATATTCATATATATTTTTTTTTTTTTTTCAAATCAAATCAAAATTTATTCAAAACAAATATTCAAATTACATGAGTAAACCCAAAGTACCCTTGTCACAGAAAACAAAGGTACTAGTATTTGAAACAAAATCTATTTCTTAATCTATCTTAAATCTAGGAAAATGATCTTCTGAACAATTTTGCAATCATATATCAATATACAGTTTGTCACCTAAACTAGAAGTTTGTGTGTGAACAAACTTCCCAGATTAAAATAACTCATGTAATATGGCGTTAGCACTAGCTGATACCTGAATATATAATGCTCAACAAAACTAAATAATTGAAAACTATACAATAATTATCACCATTGAACTGAAACATAATCCCAATGCAGAAGGGAATCGAGACCAATGGACCACACAGATACCCAGAAACATTCACTACTACACATTCAAAAAAATTTCAAAAAATCATCACCCTTTGTATTGATATATTTTTTGACGTCAATTTTAAACAGTTTCTGAGAAGTCAATTGAATAGTCACCCTGGGTAATGCGTTATAAAACTTCGGAGCATAATATAATATGTTTTTTGAGTAAAATTCTTAGTAAATGAAGGGATTTCGAGGTAATCAGCTTGCCTAGTTTCATAGCAACACCTTTTGTTAACGTTTCGTTTCCTAATGCATAATATTAACTGATACATGTACATTTTCCTAACAGTTAGGTTATTTGCCTCATCATACAACGCAGTTGTAGAGTGTAAACGGGTTAAATATATATATATATATATATATATATATATATATATATATATATATATATATATATATATATATATATATATTTATATTTATATATATATATATATATATATATTATATATATATATATATATATATATATATATATATATATATATATATATATATATATATATATATATATATATATATATATATATACATGGCCGCCGCCAGCTAGTAGTACAGGGGGTGTTCAAGACACGAGGGCCCGGGGGTGTCTTCCTGATTAAGCGCCGCTGGTGAAAATTTACTTTTTTAAATTTTTTTCTAATGCTAGTTTTAATCAGCTTTTTGTATAAGTCTGTTAATACCTAAAAAATAATCGAATTATAATTATTGATTTTTGTTTAAAGAATACTGAACATGAAAATGTGCCTGCAAAACAGAATTTGAAAATATTCTAAAGAAAGCAGAAGAGGACGCCGAAAAGTTGGGGTTTGAGTTGGTGATGTCGCGCCTAGCATCAAAACAGATTAACCGAGAAAATCATCCATCAATGTCATTGGGCGAGTACTATCGAAAAGGAATTTTTATTCCATATCTAGAAGCTCTACTTCAGTCTACATCGTTCTAGAGGATCGATTTTCTGAAAAAAAAGGATACAACGTATCTGACCTTCATCCAAAAACCAAAGTTTTTTAGAGGTAGCAGCCGCTATTCAACACTTCTACGGTGATCTTTTGGATAACTTTCTGTCAGAGGTACAAACCTGGTATGAGATGTGGAAGTTATCTGAACTTACTCCTCCAGAAATCGAAAAATTAAAATATATCGACCTGCTTAAATTTTTATTGGACAATAAGCCCTCTGTAACGGAAGCAATCAAAATTGGATTCACTCTTGCAGCCACAACCTGTACCGTTGAGAGGTCCTTCAGCACATTAAGAAGAGTCAAGCCATGGCTAAGATCGACTATGAAGCATGATAGACTTTCCGGACTTATTGATGCAGTAATTAATAAATACGGGCTTCGCCCCAGAAGGATGCAGTTATTGTTCAAAGAATAAGTAACTTGAAAAAATATGTTTATATTTTGAGTTTGTTCTCTGGTTGTGTATTTGTATTGACAACATATTTTGGTATTTTATATTTTTTGAAAAATGAATGTATGATTTTGATTTTGTTGTAATTTAACTTGGTTTTTCTCAATCCAGTGGGGCCAAATGCCCGTTGTGCCCCCCATGTATATATATGTAAATATATATATATATATATATATATATATATATATATATATATAATATATATATAGATATATATATATGTATATATATATATGATATATAATATATATATATATATGTATATATATATATATATATGTATATATATATATATATATATATATATATATATTATATATGTATATATATATATATATATATATATATATTTATATATATATATATATATATATATATATATATATATATATATATATATATATATATGTGTGTGTGTGTGTGTGTGTGTGTGTGTGTGTGTGTGTGTGTATGTAGGTACATCTATGTGGTGAAATTAATCATGGTTTTTAGTGAGACTTGACAAAATAATGATATAGGTATTTACATTTATATGACAATCAAGACAAATGAATGTTTTAAAATAGTTTAAAATATATCAAATGCACTTATTGTGTTATATTATGATGAACTATTAAGTAGAAATGGCTGAATTAATTCAATTCCTACTCTTTTACTACTTAACATAACATTTCAGAACTACTAATTTGGACAGTTAGTTTGATCAGTTTTTGAGAAGAAAGTTCTGTTGACATGTAATTTATCAGCTATGGAATGAACTTTTTCTATCACTTCCGGTGATGGGTTCCTTGCTCTTGTAAGAATCCATGCGTTTTCTGTAAAAATAAAAAATGCGTAAGCAGCAAAATTTCGTCACTAAGGTCGTATTGTTCGAAAGTGCATCGCATCGTACTACTAAAAATAAGGAAAATGGCCATCAACCAAATAGACTCACTTGAATTGAATAATTTAAAATCCACGCATGACCAAACCAATGCATAATTGACATAATCCGTATCTAGAACCCAATATGGTGCATCAAATTGAACTGTAAAATGAGAATTATATAAATGATTTGTTCATCTAAAAATTAAAAAGAAAATATAACTAGATAATAATTAATGTATTACAAACTTCGAATTTTCACATTCAAAAGATAAAACATTAGAGTTATGTTTTTTGGAAGCTTCAGAAATTCAAAAAAGGCAGGGCTAATGATGAATTCTTGAAACTAATCCTTGAGAGAAATTTATCTACGATGAAAGCTATATATTAAGGTGCGTTTGCATCGAAATTGTTGGCAACTTCAGTGTTTCCAACTGTTTGCAACTCTCCAGAAAATTACCAACTTTTGTTTCCATTGTGTCCACACCGAGTTGCCAACAATTTGAGAAACTTAATTGACAGCAAGCTGTTTCCATCATCGGAAATGTCTTTACGATGGTATTATACAGGCAGCCGCAGTATTTATTATTTTGTGTAAAAAAAACGCAAGCATAAATATTGGGTACAATCAAGTCTCAAAGGAAGAAAAGTACATGGAGGAATTGAACTATTAAATACTTTGAGGGAAGATGACTAGACTTTTGTCATTGTTCACTTTCTGCTTCTGTCTGAGAAACTATGCCGTCAAATTTTTTATTTTCCTTTGGATTTCAAGTTCGTGTAGCCCCGCTGCATGACTGATAGCTTTCTATGTTCTCTTTTTCATATTTTTATTTTTATAATTTTTATCAGTTGACTCCCATAGTACACTTTGTAATTTGTAAGTAATATAGATCAATTAACACATTGGTTAATTCGTTCGTCCACGTGAGAGACATGTTTCTGTTTCCCACAAATGTTCCCAACTGAAAATGTACCCACATAGTGGAAAAATATCTAATATATCTGCAACATGCGTATTCTTATGATGTTT
Organism: Cynegetis impunctata; assembly: GCA_030704885.1. NCBI lineage: Eukaryota > Metazoa > Arthropoda > Insecta > Coleoptera > Coccinellidae > Cynegetis > Cynegetis impunctata. Next base: position 243,954 of record JARQZK010005147.1, read on the forward strand.
ACTGCCAAAAACGGAAACACGGTTTCCAACATTTGTTCACAATTTTTGTTGCTAACACAGGGTAATTACAGAAACTTTTGTCACCACCATGTGTTGACAACACGAAAGTTGGCAATTTTTCTTTGGTGGAGTCCCACCATTAGATGAAATTAAAATTACGGATTCCAGTCTCGTACACTGTGGGACACCGAGTGCTATGAACGTGCTTTGACAACTGTATAATTTAATACACTGAGTCTCCTCTATTATGAGTTTTTGAAGCAATCGAACCTTCCAGGTTTATTGGTGGTAAACTGTGATGGATTTTTCAAAGCCGTTTCCAAATTATATGAATATCCACCAGAAGGGTTGCATCCTATCAAACATTCACCTGCATCTAGCTCATTAATGGACCTTGCTCTAGAATTTTGTTTTTCTTAAGTTTCCAAAATTTTCGAGAATAATGTAGGTAATGAAGCGGTATTTTTTTTTTGTTGTTTTCCCTCTGATTTGAATATTATTTTTACTATAGTACCTATATATAGTGTTAACATAAGTAGAAAAAATCGTAAGGCTTTACGTACTCGGCAGTGATGGAAATCTCACACTCAGTTTCCCTTCGTCAGCTCTTCCTACAATCCGAGCCACTCCTTTAATGGCACTTGGCTCTCCTGATCTGTAAAGAGTAAGAATACATAGAATTAGATGAGATTTAATTAATTACAATGGAGTAGCTGGTTTGCTTCCAACACTTTTAGCTTGAAAAATCTCTGTAGCTTGTCTTATCTCTTAGATCCACAGTTCTGAATGATTTCTTGGGTCGGTTCAGAGTGGTTCAGAGTTCTCTGGATCTGAGGGATCTGACATCTTATATTTAGAGTTATAAATCCAGTTACTCAATAATGGTTCAGTGATAGAAATTACTATCCCAATAAATTGCAATAACAAGCATTTTTGATACTGAACCTGTTAAGAACTTTTTACATAAAGTGAAAAAGGAAAATTTTTAAATAATTCAAAAATTATCAAACAACTTTCCAAGGGAGCTGGTTATACGTATTTTGCAACGCAAAATCTGCATTCTTAATCTAACGGTGAATTATAGAAATTGTCAAATCACGCCGACTCAAAATCTGCATACAGCTCTTCCAATCCTATTAGATCTCATCAGTGCAACTTATTTGACCCGGAGTTGATTAACAAATTTTTAATTGTTCCCCAATACAAATCGTGGTCAGTAACACTGTCTGGATAACAATCCAGAGCGCCCTCCCACCAAAGATATTGGGAACCAACAATTCACCGCTTAGATCGAAAATGCAGAAAATCGTCGCGTAAAGGGACTTCGATGAAAATAGTATATTAGTAAGTGTTTATGACTACACAGTGACACATAAACCAAATATTAGTTCATTTCTTACCCTTCATTTATTTGTCGATTTAGTACCTCTACAGTTCCATTGTTCAGTTTATAATCGGCAGTGACGCATTTACCACCAATTTGAAAAATTGCGAAATATCTTTCTGCTTCATACCATCTTCCCATATACTAGAATGTGAAACAATTTATGTATGAGATGATCTAGATAATTTATGCTGAATAAGAAGCTTTAAAATGCTTTCACCAATTTCAATCAAATTTGAAAAACTATTTTGAATTAAACTTTTCCGATTTTGAAGTGATGAGTCCGTTATTTGATTAAAATCCACAACATTTAACAATTACTTTAATTGACTATGTGGCGCGGTATTTCACCACATGGTGGCTTCACCAGATAGAACTGACTGATGAAATCTTGGTATCTCAATTTACATAAATTTCAGTACCTAAAAGTAACGATTACAACAAATATTTGATTATTGTGTGTTATAAAACAGAATCAATGGACATACTCGATGTTTTGAAAACAATCCAATCATATAATTCTAATAGATGAGAATTATACATTCAATACAATGAAATTTTATTTGTGTGTAATACAATGAAATTATATTGAATTCAAAATGAATTTTTGGAAACTCTGGAAATTCAAAAATTCGATAATCCTGATAACTTATTGAATTAACAAATAGATTTGAATCATTTCGAAGGATTATCTAGGCATTTTTAAATTTATTGTTGTAATTGTTTCTTTTAAATACTAAAATTTCTTCAAATTGAAGTACCAAAATTTGAGTCTTTGATGGAGCCACTGTGTGGTGAAACGCGAAACGAAGCATTATAGATTCAAATTTAGTAATCGTTAAAACAGGGCCGTAACCAGCACTGGTTTCTAGAGGGGACTGAACAAATTCTTGAGGGGACTTGTTTTTTACCTAGTACTAAAATAAATATACGTGCAAAAAAGATAGGAATATACAGCTTTTTCTGTCTTTGTACCTAGAAGTGTATACGGGAAAATGAATATTAATTGAAAAACATTTTGGAAAAATAAAAAAATTTATTCTAATAAAAATAATAAATAAAAAATCTCTCTTAGAAAACTCCAAATAAATGAAACTGATAGAAATAAAAAATATTAAAAAAAATAAAAATGTACTTTCATCATTAAATATAGACAAATAAATATATCTTTAGACGTTTATATCATAGTCACTTTTTGGAGGAAGATTATAGATTTAAAAAATGAAGCCTACAAATTCATGTTTGAAGATTTAGCTCTATTTGCATTTACTCTTCTTAGGTTGCTGTCATCTAATTCATTCGTGGAAAGGATATTTTCATTGATTAATATTGTTAAATGTAAAATTCGAAATGAAATGATACTAGAAATGTTAAATTCAGTTGTGTCGTGGTTTTGATTGTAATAGTAATTTAAGTAAAAAGTGCTGAAAGTACCTATTATTGTTTTTCGGACGAGTAGGCAACATGTTGGGTGCACTATTTTCCCGTGCAGTTGCAAAAAAAATCATGATTGCGATTTTGGGCGACAAATTAGCAGCAAAACACGTATGAAATAACTACTAGAATAAGTGAATTTTATATGAAAAATACTTGTTACCAAAGTTTCCCCGTTAACATGTCGCAATCACGGTTGCGTTTTTGGGCGACAAATTAGCGTGTAAAGTGCAACAAGGCTCTGAAAAATCTGGAAACCCTTATGGTAGCCGCTCGTTTGTCGCTATTTCATTTTAGGATAAAAAACGTCAACATGTTTTGCGGGTTAAAAGATGCCACATATAAATAATTTTAAGTCAGTTTTACAATTAGGTAGATTTGTTTGTAACTAGGCTAGTTTTATGTTTCAACGCAGATGAAAACATTTTCGGTTTGTAATAATTCTGGTATCTTTTCTAGAGGGGGCTTAGATAATTCCAGAGGGGGCTCAGCCCCCTCTGGCGCCACCCTGGATACGGCCCTGCGTTAAAATCGTTAAAGTGTTTTTCTAATAAGACTTTTGTGTGTTCACAAAACTAGAGCGCACTTATAGTAAATAAGACTTGGTTGTATTTTGCATATAACGGAACTTCAAATTTCCAAACCTCAGTTGCCGATCATTTCCTAGAATGAGCTACTGCTGCGTTTCAAAAATTCAGTATAACCGTTCGAGCAACTAGTCCCATCGATTATGTAGATTAGTGATGGTTTTATTCATTATCATTCTGAATGGAAAATGCCAGTTAGCTAGTAAGAAAACGCTAACCTATCTCTGGGTTCAAGAACCTATTAATCGAATCTTATGAATTTTAATTTTCAACTTGTCAGCGTTTTCCCGTTAATGTATTTATGTACTATGGTGAATCTGCGAAAGGGCATTTATCGAAGTACGCATTTATCGATTAGGGCGTGAAGATGGATATTAACTGAAACCAAATGAAGAACAACTTGGTATGCTCATTGAATAAGCAATAATTATTATTGGAACGAAGTTCTTTATGGCAAGTTACACTACATATTCTAGGCGAATGCAAGCTAGGAAACCTCACCCACATAATGTACAAAATAATTTCATAATTATTTGATTTACAGAGAACTTTGTTTTTGAAAAATTAAAAAAATTAAAAACTACCTATATTTCATTAAACTTCTTGCGGCTGTGACCATTTTGATTTACTAATTAGCTACGTGCTTTATAGTTTAATATTAGCAGTCAGTTCTGTTGATATTAGATGTTAAGGGAAATCAAAGAAATCTTCACACACGTAACGTACAAAACAGGGTCTCAATTATTTCAAGGATTTGTCTTTAAAAATACATTACACGTAATTTCGACTATGTTAAAAATTACACCAATCCTAGAAAAAATAAATGTGGATGTAATTGATATTTGGTTGGATGTTCTGAATATGTGGACGGTGTTGAAAAAATTGAAACTGTATTTGAAGTTGGTTTACTAGGTGGTTAGTTGAGTGCATATTACCGAATAATTTCGGTAGTATGTGCTACATTTTGTTGGATTCATTGTGACCTTTTGATTCATGTTGTTTGTTAAATTTAATTAAGTAATATATAATTATATATATATATATATATATATATATATATATATATATATATATATATATATATATATATATATATATATATATATATATATACAGATTTAATTCTTAAATCAATTAATTAAGAACCGGTTTTTGACATTACGTGGGTAGATAAGGGATTCTGTAGTTTCCCTTACCATCTTATATACACATACCTGACTGCTAATATCAGGCTGCGTAGCACGTAATAAGTAACTAAAAATGGCCACAACAACAAGAAATTTAATGAAACAGATAGTTTCCCTTTTTTCGATTTTTCAATTTTCAAAAAATTCATTAATTACTACTTGAATCAAATAATTAAAAACCTCTTCTGCTCATTATGTGGGTAAGGGTTTTTGTGGTTTTCCTTGTCATCTAATATTAGCAGACCTGACTGCTGATATTGAACTGAGTAACACGTAGTTAGTAATTGAAGATGTCTACAGCCGAAAAAAATTAGTTGCAAGGTAACCAAAAACGATCTTGTTCTAGCTAAAAAAATTTAATATTTTTAGATTAAATTAGAAAATTGTATACTCCAAAATAATTAAATTTAATGATATAATAATCGCAAAAGCATAATCGAACCTGTAGTTTTTCTCTCATAGTAATGCACTTTGAACGTTAGTTGCATATGACCTAATAATCTTGGTACCTCCCAGTTTAGTTTATTTGTAGCAATTGGTGGGTAATTTTTATTAATTATATATTCTATACAGAGTACATACTTTATTTAACCTCTGCTTTTTTAGTGTAGGTTTACGACTTTATTAATTCAGTTTGATAGTTTTTATTGGTTCCTGTGTTTTTCTAAGCTTCAAGGGAAAACTATTCAGTATTTCATTATTGTATGACCACCTGATATATGATATACAAGGAGTAATCAATGGCTAAGAAATTCACACGAAATACGTGTTCGAGGTTACTTGAATTGAATAATTGGAGAACCATATGTATGTTTCTGAATCTATAGATTCAGAAACATACATTATGTCAATCAAACTTTGCATTTGAAGCCATTATGTAAGTTGATATTTTTTTAAATATCGGATTTTCGATATATTGATATTTTTGAATATATCAATATCGGAGTTCGATATATCGAAAGAAAATATCGATATTTCGATAAATCGGCTTTATTTGAAAAAAAGTCAGCTCAAAAATTATTACACAGTTCATAGTCAAGTATATTTATTGAACAAATTATATTATAAATGTATAAAAGTGTTAGGATATAGTTCTCAGTATTTATTTTTTCAATCTAAATAAGACAATTATGTATACCAATATTTTTCAGTAAGAATTTTTTTAAATACTCTTTATTTTATATGTTCAGCTGTTTGGCTACTACGATTATTAGGCACTGAAAGATTGATTGAAGAACAGCTATTTTAAAAAAAATATCGATCATCGATATCTTCATTTCAATATCGAACTATCGATATATCGTTCAAAAAAATATTAGTAATAATGATCGATATTCCGAAATAATTATAACGTTATTTCAATATATCGATATTTTAACAGTCCTGAACCGGAGGCATCAATTTGCTAGTAACTCGTGATTGATTGAGATTTTTGTCTGTAACCTCGAAAAAAGT
>JARQZK010005147.1:252500-338447 GCA_030704885.1 Cynegetis impunctata
CGTACCTTCCTATTTCGAAGATGAGTTGCTGTGACGTGTGAACACGTCAAGCGCCATCTGTTGGAAACCGTCCTGCCCTGAATAGGATCAAAAAATCACTAAAATCTTGGTCCAAACAAAAAGGTCTAAAAGTGATAAATAAAATACTCCCGCACTTTACTGTTGACTTTCGGCACAATGCTATAGTCTATTATTTTCGAAACGAGGAAAATGAAATAATTTCGAAAAATATTTGTGGTAATGCATATAAGTTATAAGCAAAATTAATGAGGTATGTTCTAAACCCCTGATAAGTGATGAGCGTTAATTTGGATGATCTGATATTTTTCAAATAAAAATATGTAAATATTTCTGCTTTGGGGTTTAATAATTAACAAACAAAATGAGAATATTTTATCTCATAATTTAGATAACATAAGCGATAGTAGAAATCCTTCTAGGTACCTAATATTATTTGTCTAGGTACTAGCAAATATTTGTTTAAATAAAAGTTGTGAAATATATATTGTCATAATAATGTAAAGGTTTCATGAGGAATTGTGTCGAATAAATGTAGCAATGTTTTGAATAAAATCACTACGAAGAAAATTGAATGAAAATTATAATTGAAGAAGTACCTGATAATTATATGTAACTATCTTTCGGAAATTTCGTTATTGAAAATATTTTTGAAAAAGTATTGAATGGCTAGAAAAGTTCCGCAGAATTTTTCATAATCAACTCTCGGGTAAAGCTAAGCTTGTAAGGCGTCTTTGGCTCCCCGAGATGATTTCATTGAATGGCTGTTCATAATGGATTTAAACCGCTGCAAGTCTTATCAAACCGAAAACATTGACAATATATGTAAAAAGACATAAGTCGGCAACCTAATCCGAATGTAGGTGAGCAGTTAATGATGGGACGTGTAACTGCCTTATTGCTTAATTGAGTCAAGCAGGTGCTAGGGTTACAATGGTGCAAAGCTCCAAGTTATGAGAAAAATATTCCAAGGCTGCCAGTATCTAGGTAGCAATAACATCAACTAAATAATTACCAGCTATCTAGTTCGACATGATCTTTGGATCTCTATTTATGGACTTTGCCTGCGCAGGCCTCTTGGTTGTTATTGAAGAACTATTGTCAGCTAAGTTGAAAATTTCGTTACTGGTTCGAATAGTATAATACCGTATATAAGGTCCCTGCGCCTTGTAAGGCCCATTTTTTTGCAAAACTTCAATAACTCAAAAATAAAAAAAAACTTTTTGAAATCAATCTTCATTGAAGCATTCCTTATTAATTTGAGAAGAAAATCAACATAAAAATCAACTTGGCACTTGACATATCCCGATTTTAAACAGGTAATTTTTGAACGCTATCGAAACAAAAATTACATCTATACATTAAACTTAACTTATAATATGACGTTCTTACGTAATCAGTCTCTTACAATAATATTTTTGGTCATAATTGGACGGCTTAACATAACTTAATCTATCAAAAAAAAAACTCGTATAAAAATATAAAAACAATATTTTTCCTCCGTTTATTCTAATATTTGTTTCAACTTAAACAAAAAATTCCGCAAATTAGAAAATTTTTTTCAATATAATTTTAGTGGGCCTTATTAAGGGTAAAGAAAAGCAATCAGAGAAATAGGAACGAAATTGACTAACTATAATTACTTGTACTTAAGTATTGCAGGCAATTAACAACAAATCAAGTCTTGTAGGCCTTTTCTACATCCCATCAGGCCATCTAGGGAGCCTGTGTGGTGGGCCTCTATAGGCACAGTTCTCGGCAGCGAGGATTATTTCTATAATATTAAAATAAACAAAAAGTATACATAACACTTTCCTGCATACGAGTGCCCTTGAAACTGAGTAACTTTTTATTTTAGAGAAATCCGAAAACAGTTTGTTTTTTCATTCGATATGAACTTGCAGTTATGTCTACGGTACTAACCGAACATGGGCCCGAAATTTGAATTCGTTCGAACTGTTTTAACTATAAAATTTTGAAAGTGGACTATCTTAGGAACAGGGCCATCTTGTGCAAGTACCTTATTAATTCGAGTTATTCCAAAATGATACTTATTCGAAAGGGTTTCCGGGCCCCTATGCAACAACACTGTCCGGGCCCCAGGTCGATGTTAGGCCCCTAGGCAGTTGCCTACTCTGCCTAATGGTCAATCCGGCCCTGGGGTTTTTGTAATAACATCCTTAGAGGGGATATAAAATATCATAAATGATGATGTTAAATAAAATTGATTTCACGCATAAAACTGTTTTTTTCTGTCAGGATACACACACACACACACACACACACACACACACACACATATATATATATATATATATATATATATATATATATATATATATATATATATATATATATATATATATATATATATATATTTATATATATACTTGTAATGCAATAACTGGCCACTTAAAATTCTGAACCGATTTTAAAAAGTTGTCCTTAGTTACTTATTGCGAGCTATTCAGTCTATTATTAGCAATCAAGTTGTTGATATTAGATGGTATGGGAAACCACAAAAACTGTTACCCAATAAACATATATATATATATATATATATATATATATATATATATATATATATATATATATATATAATTGAAATATTATTTCCTGTATTGTATTGTCTTTTATTAGCAATAACAGGCCATTTGAGTTAGAAAACCGACTTTATTAAACAGTATCGTCACAAAATCCTTCAAAAGTTTTGAGAAAGGCACTAATTTCGTGACAAATCGTTAGTTGTCGGTTTATAAAAATTAAGTAAATAAATATATACATAATATATATATATATATATATATATATATATATATATATATATATATATATATATATATATATATATACATGTGAGTGTACTCACCTTTGTTGCGTCGAACCCTTTCACTGCTTCTATATTTTCACATGGGCCGAAAAAGGGAACTTGGCCTCTTGCACTGTAGACACATATCAAAAAAACGATATTGAAAGAAATCATTTTATTATTTGAAGCCATAGTGCTGCACAAATATAAATATATATCTATGTCTACGATTCAGAAACTATACTGTCCAATTAACAGTGATTCAGCGTGCCAGTATATCGAATTTTTATGGTTAAATTACGAGTGCAAAGTTCCTTGAATAAATATTTTACGAGGACATATTTGAAGCGATGATATAATCATTATAATAATATCTAGTCACCTTAAAAACAAGTTGACAACAGTATTGTTGGGCATAGTTGAACATTTATTCGTTTAAATTAATTACTCCTATTGTGAAAATAAATTACAATAAATAAACTAACAGTACGAATTTCACTCTGAAGTACAATCTTTCAAAATATGGCTTAGGAGCTAATTCCTGAATTTAAAATTATAAAATCTTTGATTATTACTTCGTTTTGGCTACATTTTTGTGAGGGTGTGAAACTTTGCGAAATGCTGTTTTCGCCTCGGTTTTTGAAGCTTGGATTTCCGCTGGGTGGACGGCTGCAATTTTTTGACTAAGTTCATCTGCTTTTACTACATCACCAACTGGAACGTGTTTCAGAATGTGTTCAGCAATTTCCACCGGTTTCTTGATTTCCTTCTTTGTGGGCTCTAATATTTCTTTTAATGCAATTTTGGCATCACTGGTTACTACTCCGTCTTCTTTTGGTGTCTTTGATTTGTCTTCTTCGATCTTCTCGACTATCTTTTCAGCAACAATTTCTTTTTCTGCTACATCGGATCTGTCTAATAGAATTGCGCCTGCGCTTTTCTCCGAAATTGATGCATCGACTGATTGCGGAGGATCTGTGATTGTTTGTTCACCAAGCCATCCCTGCGCAGCATTGATTTCAGATGCGGCAAGCACACACCCCTCCTGGTCAGTCTTTTGGAAAAAGGTCCTACTAATCTTATATTTGTCCAAAGCGCCGTAAGCCTTCTGCAGGACGTGACTAGGGGCAAGACGTTCCCTGGTCATCACCCAAGCATTTTCTAGAAAAATAGAATAGTAGGTACCCCATAAGCTTATGTAGATTTTATTGATTTTGTGTAAACTAATTAATGATTTTTGGAACGAAGTTCCTTATCGCCTGTTACACTCCAGAGAGTTGGCGAATGGTAGCTTGGTTTGAAGATGATAAAACGTAATGTAAGCGTAACACTTTCAAAGTCAGCTGTATTCGTCTACCTATGAGTATTAATATTTATTTTGAAACGGGATCCTTTCAACGTGGTCAGAAAGTTTAGTTTCAGAGACGGATAAATATAATATAATTTAAAAACTTGATAATATTTGTTATTTCAGGTAGGTATAGAAATAATTGTGGGAATTTTGAGGTATGATGCAGTGGAGAATTGATTAAAATTTTCACATATAATGTACTACCTATTCCTATAATTATAATCAGGGATCAGAATAAATAATTGAGGGAAAATAATTCTTCACTGCATACATATATATATATATATATATATATATATATATATATATATATATATATATATATATATATATATATATATATATATATATATATATATATATATATATATATATATATATATATATTTATATATATATATATATATATATATATATATATATATATATATATATATATATATATATATATATATATATATATATATATATATATTTTAATATATACATATATAAAATAAATTTATTTACAGAATTACTAAAATCCTTCGTTATTATGCAGAATAATACATATATTTCAGATAGTTGTGGTAGCATAGTTATTGATTGTTAATATTGTTATCAGAAAATATGTTACATTGAATGTGGCTCTGAGAATATTGTCTCTGTTTTCATAAATTCTGAATAAGCTATGCTTCTGAAAAAATCACATTTTTAAATAGTTCTGAAGTAGTATATGAATTGTAATATAAATATTTCTGATGTTTTAAAATTTAGTTGTCACACAACACCTCTCTTTTTTTTCAGTAAGCAATCTAGAGAAATAGTCAATACTCAAGTACCAGCAACAAATATAGATTCAAAAAAATTTATATAAAATCCAATCAAAAATCTAGTCTTCATGAGAAAAAAAACTGAATAATAATATAGGTGAAGAAGATTTTATAGTATGAAAAAATAAGTAAATTCCTGCTTGAATACACTCAGGCTAGCAATACCACTGAAAGCACATTTCGAAAAAATATTCGTTCATTGAATAATGCTTTATAATTCTTAAATTTGCCTTGGTTTCAATAATCGAATGAACAATAGTAAATATTTCATTCGCAATCCGGTTGATGCTTCAGTGAAAATTGTCCTGCTACTATATCTACTTGAAAAAACATGAATTTAGAGCTACTTTGGTGTATATTGATATATGATATATGATATTATTCCCTTATTTTGAAAAAAAAAATTTACTTTATTGCCCCGACCAACAAATACTTTCTCAGCATATTAGTAGTATCAGTTTTCTTTGCCTTCAAATATCAAGTTATAGGCTATTATTTAGTTATGATTGAACCAAGTGCTTTGAATTTTTTTTAACGAGAAGAATACTTACGAGTGTGAATAGGTCCATAACCACTACAACTCCACATAACTGCAAAATTGTCATAGTCAGTATCCAAAACACTGTAGCTAGTGGTACTACTGATTGGAGAAGTCTGATATCTCACTTTGAGTTTTCCTTCACCAGCTCTTCCAATCAATTCCATATCTCCGCCAAGAATTCTCTTGATACCAGTTCTGAAAAAAAAAATTGAATAATAAAATTTGAGAAAAAAATATTTAAAGTGAAATAAAGAAGAGCTTTTCTGAATTTTCAACGGTATCAGTTCCTTGTGGCATAATAAAAATTTGAAGAATATTTGTAGTATCGTATATTTATCAGTAATTTGAAATATTTTACCCACATAAACTCAGTAAATTTATTGAATGAAAAAATTCATAATAATATTACTTACATTCGACTAGTTACTTCATTGGAAACGGAGATTTTTCCACTTGGAGATCTGGCGTAATCGGAAACAACACATCTCGTCCCAAGTTCCGAAACTTGGAAATATCTCTCGGATTCGTACCATTTACCCAGGAACCTCTCAATGTCGAAATTTGACATGGGCACGTAATCTGGACACCAGCCGAAATTCGGTATTTGTGCAGTACATACTGCAAGCAGAGAAGTTAATATAATCAAAGAACTCTTCATTGTCGAGATAAAGTTGTGTACCTATTGATGCTAAGACCTTATGGTTATCGGCTTATATACTGAAGAACCGCTACGCGAAGTGTATCGACAAACCTGTACCCGATGGTATTATACAGGATGTCTTCAATTCGGCATCTGAATATTGTAAATCATCAACAATTATCAATAGAAATAGAAGAAATACAACTACAAAACCTTCTTTCTCTTGAACACTTTCAAGCTTTAGTAATTATGAAAAATTTTTCAATTTAGAAAATATTAAAAATATTTTTCTAATAATTCTTATGCAATTTTTCGGTATTCACTGAAATAGTTAAAAATTGAAAATTAGTTGATGTAATCTCACTTACATCAAATTGACATATTTCCTAATGTGTACTTACAGACATACAAATATTCACATTTGGGTAAACACATTTTACGTAACATACCTTCAATTTAGCATGGCACAGGCAAAAATAATTCGAATATCTATACATACACACACACACACACACACACACACATATATATATATATATATATATATATATATATATATATATATATATATATATATACATATACATATATATAATGAATTAATTAATTATTGGGATATCAGTCAGGTAAGGTCCAAATGATAGGTACCTAATACTCTTTAAAACGTTCAAGCTTTCGGCTTATTTATTGCCTTCCTCAGGAACCTGAAAAGTATGATGGAGCAGTGCAATGAAATTACTATATTTGTTTCTAACTTACGTTAAGTGAGGTTATAAAATTTAAAATTCACTGCTACCATAATCTCACCAATTTGGTGGTACAGTTTTATGCATAATTGGTTATTCTTGTTTATAGAAAACAGTAATTTGATTTATATACATTCAAAGTCGTTCACAACCAAAACTTAAAAATTAGAAGATTGTGAACGTCTTTAAATGTATATAAATCAAATTACTGTTTTCTATAAACAAGAATGGTAGCTCTTCTTGGTCGGAATGAATACACTGAACTTACAACAGTTGAGTGTATTCATTCCGACCAAGAAGAGCTACCTGAAGATGGCAAATGTGATTTTGCCGAAACGTCGAGCAGACTTCAACGAAGACGAAGCCCATACGCGGATACAAACCCGGGAAACCAGACAACCAGATTATCTCCGCGAGATACTGAAAATTAACACACACACATATATATATATATATATATATATATATATATATATATATATATATATATATATAATATATATTATATATTGTATATTATAAATTATATATTATATATTATATATTATGTATTATGTATTATGTATTATATATTATATATTATATATTATATATTATATATTATATAATATATATTATATATTATATATTATATATTATATATTATATATTATATATTATATATTATATATTATATATTATATATTATATATTATATATTATATATCATATATCATATATCATATATCATATATTATATATCATATATCATATATTATATATTATATATTATATATCATATATCATATATCATATATTATATATTATATATAATATATCTTATCTTATATATTATATATTATATATTATAAATTATATATTATATATTATATACTATATATCATATATCATATATATATATATATATATATATATATATATATATATATATATATATATATATATATTTATATGAATATATATTATCATCATTATTTTTAGAATTTGTTTGAACCAACTTTCCGTCCACCTATATGTTAATCCCTGGAAGTGGTAACAATATGTCCATCTTTCCGGTTTATTGGCAAGGGTGTGTCAGTTACTGATTTTCTATGAAAGTGTGCCACTTGTATTTGCGTATATTCAAATTGTTTATTTTGTTATCCTATTGAACAAAATAGGTTGTTTATTTACATTTTGAAAAGGCAATGTCCTATCATGTCCTCTTGAACTTTTTGCAACGGGTTCTACGTACAAGAAGTATGGGACTGGATGTTATCTTGACCGAAGAGGAACGACTGCGGTTTTGAAATATATACCGCTGATTTGACCTGGTATCAGGGCCGTGTCTGATACATTGAAGTTTAGTTCAACTCAGTTGACTTACTAGTCGTATTTTCCCCGAAAATAATAGTATTTTGCAGCGTATCGAAAGTCAACACTTAGGAGTGAGAGTAGTTTTTCCTCTGATTTAGACCTTCTAGAGAAGGAGGACTTTCAAGTTTTTATATTTTGGTACATATTGGCGTCTTAAGCAGATCCCATCAAACCAAATGAACGAAAGTATGGTATCGAGTGTTGTTTTCGAGGCGGAACTAAACTGTCAAAATTTTGGTGAATTTTTCCAACCCCAGCCATTTTTACGAAGATATTTATGGTTTTTTCGTTGTTTTTGAAAATTTGCTCTACTCCAGAGTAAGAGGGTTGAGATTGGTACATAGATTTAGTTCATGTTCTACTACGTTCCTTTGTGGGTTTCAACTCTTTTCCTCAACCACGCTGCACTTCGCGAAGACTTTGCCATTCGAATCGCATCTTGACCTGCTTCGGTTATTTGGTGATTATTATTTCGATTTGCATATTAAAGGTAGTTCATACTATTGCAGTGTATCGAAGGAAAGCAGTCAGGTGCGTGAGTATTTTTTTCTACCCGTTTTAGACCTCCTAGACCACGATTTTCGAAAAAATTTTCATGTCGGATATATATATATATATATATATATATATATATTTATATATATATATATATATATATATATATATATATATATATATATATATATATATATATATTTTTATATATATATTTATATATATATATTTTTATTTTTTTTATATATATATATTTATATATATATATATATATATATATATATATATATATATATATATATATAGAAGAAGGGTAGTCTTTGCTGACTAGTTAGGATGCAATAAGGATAATAATATTTGGGTATAGCAGCAAGCAAAACGTGTACTCTTATAACACTATATTTCCGATATTTCGACAATGATTATTGTCATCTTCAGGGAAGCTACAAAATAATGATCTTGATATCAATTTAATGATGAAAAAATTTAACAACGGTGAATTATTCATATCTAATTGGTCATTTAACAAATTATTGGATTGTTTAATACTATTGATTTCAAGAGCTACTAATTATTTGAGTTTATAAACTTTCTTTTCTTTATGTAATATTTCAAATTCACTATTAAAAATATGATTATAATCCAGGAGATTATGCATCACATCTCCTGGAGCATAATCATATTTTCAATAGTGAATTTGAAATATTACATATAGAAAAGGAAGGCTATAAAATCAATTTATCAGAAACTCTCTTCCTTCATCCTTTTTATTCTCGTTGTAAAAGTTACTACGTAATATACATCTGAAGAAGTCACTGTGTTTAACGAAACAATTGTCATGTTAATAAAATATAGTGAAAATCGAAAACTGTGACGTTTTTATTCACAATATTATAATGGATTTTTATCAAGTATCGGCCCATCAATTAGTTATTTATAAAATAAATTATTTTCAACTTTTTAGTTCGGTTTGCTGTGAACGTGATTTTTCAAAATATAATTCGATTCGTTGGAATCGCTTCTCGACACGATGCATTTCGCGTTAAAAATACTGATGTAGCTCTGCTGCTCACGAGTTTTTTTCTCTTAATATATTTGATAAGATGGATTCTAAATGCATGATTATGTGATTGTATATATATATATATATATATATATATATATATATATATATATATATATATATATATATATATATATATATATATATATATATATATATATATATATATATATATATATATATATATATATATATATATATATATATATATATATATATATATATATATATATATATATATATATATATTTATTTATATATATATATATCTATATACATATATATATATATATATATATATATATATATATATATATATATATTATATATATATATATATATATATATATATATATATATATATATATCAGGGGCGTATTTACGGGGGAGGGGGGTACGAGGGGTAATTACCCCCCCCCCCCCAGAAGAGAATTTGCAACACTAAATCTTCGAATGAAATTGAAAATATAAAATATATCAAACATTATCCAAAAACTAATGAAAAAGGTTTTTTCATATTATTTAATATTCCACGTAGCATATAAAAGAAATAAATAAGCAAACGAAATTTATCAGAATAGATAGATCCTAGATAGATCATACCTAGATCAGTGAATCGCATGCGAAAGTTTGTGTGGTTGCATAAGTAAATTTAAGTAAATTGGCGCGATGCCTTGGCTTCACTCATTCAAGATTAGGGGTGCGGGTTGCCGCATCGTTTGGTCCAAATTCTTCAATACAAATTATGAAAATTATACAAATTCAGAACATTTGTTATACATACTCACGATTATGGAAAGAATTCCGCCCGATGACGATTTCTTATCTGCAGAAATAAAATCCACTGAATTTAGATTAACATCCCTCGAGTTCTATGTTCTATGTGAATTCCCTACATCTGGTAAAACCATAAGTAACGTACGTACGTTATATCTGACCTGATGCACATTTCTTCCAGTTCATAGTTGAGACTTAAAATTGCTGATTTCTGAGAGATTATTAAGTGAAGAAAGATTTTATAATTTATAGTGAAGTGATATTGTTAATGAACAAAAACAAAACTTGAATTTACTATGTTTATTATCACAAAAATACTTCGAAAAAAATCCGGACACCATACTGCGTAGTACTAGGAATGATAAAACCCCTCGGCGCATGTGCATGTCGTAATGCCTGCTATGGAAAATTTGAAAATTTCAGTTAATTCTTAGAGAAATAAGTTTGAGCTCATTTTAAAGATAATTTATCGCAGATCATTTTTCCTCATGGTGACTATATCGGGAAATGTATAGTATTTGAGATATAAACAAAAATTTGAGTGAAATTCATAATCTTTACTAATTTTTTTTATTTCTAGGTGCGCCACGTCATTATTTTTCGAATGTATTATATAAATTAAAAAACTACCCATTAAATGCTATCATTTTATTTCATTATTGTAAAAATCGATTTAGGTTTAAGATTTATAGATAGCACCACATGTCTATGGACGAAAAAATCTAAAAAACGCTATATTTTTGTTATTCTTCGCGGGGGAAATTTTTTTAAATCACTTTTCTTATGAAATTGTATGTGTTTTATCGATATCCGTTAGAATTTTTAAAATCGGACCAGCTACTAACTTTTTCTCGTGAGACTATAACCCCTTAGCTTCGCCTCGGGGTAAATATAACACTACGATTGCAGATGTAAGCGCAAATCTATAATATGCCCGATGATGGTCTAGTGACCGAAATTGCAATCGCAGTGTTATACTTTTCAAAGTATTTTTGTGATAATAAACGTAGTAAATTCTAGTTTTGTTTTTGTTCATTATGTTAAATTATCACGTAGTAACGACGGATTCCATCAAATATTTTATATTGTTAAGTTTACAGGTGAGTTCAGTAGTAAGAGTCGATAACCAGATAACATCCAATTCATATACTTACTCTTTTCACCTGATATGATCTTTTTCACCTTTCTCATATTTTTCCTTTAAATTTTGAACAGCCCATTTCTTGGGTTTTCATTGGGTCCTCGCAATTATTTCATATTTTTTTGATGTAGAATAAAAATGTTGAATTATGGATGAGCTAAGATCAATCAACACCCCTCCCTTCCCCGCTTTCGCTGATCATCTTATAAATAGTTCAGGTCAACTCCCTAAAACTTGCCACTACCCCCCCAAACTCAATCTCTGGATACGCCACTGATATATATATATATATATATATATATATATATGTATATATATATATATATATATATATATATATATATATATATATATATATATATATATATATATATATACAAAATATATATATATATATATATATATATATATATATATATATATATATATATATATATATATATATATATTATTATATATATATATATATTCATTTATTCGAATTGTTGTTGCCTGTGATCTATTTTTAATCTCTTGATAATTATTAGCAATAACAGGCTGGTTGAATCTTAAAAAACTGGATTTAATTAAAAAGTTGACGTTCCATTACGACATTCATAGTTATTCAAACTTTTGAGAAAAATTGAAATTTCTTTGACATTTATTGACTTGAAAAAATTGAATAGATAGATTGATTTGTCTTGTTAAAATTTTTTTCGGATGTGGCTGTTCTTTTTTATTTATTACGTGCTATTCAGTCTAATATTAACATTCAAAATTGTTATTATTAGAAGGCAAGGGAAACTACAGAAACCTTTACCAAATCACTTATTTGTGGTTTATTGTTTGAACTCTCCGGTATGGGAGATTTGGTCAAACTTTTGCCACTATTTTCATCTCCAAATTTTCAATCCAATACTTAGCTACGCCGTTCTGATGAGGACCAAAGAGTCCGAAACACGTGTCAACGGCTGCTTCTATATAAACGTTCTATACCGATAATTCTGCTCTACTTTTTTAATATTTTACCGCGACTAATTTCTTTGCTGTTAAATAAATAGTACCCTATTATTATTTTCGAACATTACATAGGTAAAGGTTTCTGTAGTTTCCCTTGCCTTCTAATAATAACAATTTTGAATGTTAATATTAGACTGAATAGCACGTAATAAATAAAAAAGAACAGCCACATCCGAAAAAAATTTTAACAAGACAAATCAATCAATCTATTCAATTTTTTCAAGTCAATAAATGTCAAAGAAATTTCAATTTTTCTCAAAAGTTTGAATAACTATGAATGTCGTAATGAAACGTCAACTTTTTAATTAAATCGAGTTTTTTAAGATTCAACCAGCCTGTTATTGCTAATAATTATCAAGAGATTAAAAATAGATCACAGGCAACAACAATTCGAATAAATAATTAAATATTGCAAGCTGAAAATATGGCAATGATCCCAAACTCAATCTGAGAATTTCATACATTGTTTCATAATGTAAGTACCTTTTTTCATTTAAAAAATTTGAAATTCTAAATAAAAATTTCATTAAAAACAGCTACTTCCATATAAACGAACTATACCGATAAGTTTTGCTTTACTTGTTTAATATTTTCCCAAAACTAATTTTCTTCTTTATTGTTAATTTACTCTTTCTGATATCTCTCGGATGGAATTAATCGCCTCCGTGGCAAAGTTTGACCAAATCTCCCATACCGGAGAGTTCAAACAATAAACCACAAATAAGTGATTTTCTTCCATAACAGAGGATTTTATTTATTAAACTATTTTCATCTCCAAATTTTCAATCCAATACTTAGCTACGCCGTTCTGATGAGGACCAAAGAGTCCGAAACACGTGTCAACGGCTGCTTCCATATAAACGTTCTATACCGATAATTCTGCTCTACTTTTTTAATATTTTCCCGCGACTTATTTCTTTGCTGTTAAATAAATAGTACCCTATTATTGTTTTCGAACATTACATAGGTAAAGGTTTCTGTAGTTTCCCTTGCCTTCTAATAATAACAATTTTGAATGTTAATATTAGACTGAATAGCACGTAATAAATAAAAAAGAACAGCCACATCCGAAAAAAATTTTAACAAGACAAATCAATCTATCTATTCAATTTTTTCAAGTCAATAAATGTCAAAGAAATTTCAATTTTTCTCAAAAGTTTGAATAACTATGAATGTCGTAATGAAACGTCAACTTTTTAATTAAATCGAGTTTTTTAAGATTCAACCAGCCTGTTATTGCTAATAATTATCAAGAGATTATATATATATATATATATATATATATATATATATATATATATATATATATATATATATATATATATATATATATATATATATATGTATATATACATACCAATATTTGCGTTTTTCTTCACAATACGCAGCTTCATAATTTCACTTCTCTCATTCGAAAACCGTGAATTTATAAACCGTATAATAATTTCGGAATAAAAAACAAAAACGTGAGAAAGAACATCCATGACTGCTGTTGTTGCGAAAAGTAGTGATATAAAAGATGTGTGGATTAGACGAATCAAATTACTTTTCAATATCTGCAAAGTAAATATTCGTTCAGATGCTAAGATTCGGCCCTGGCATGGCCATTTTGAAAATATTCCGATGGAGAAATTTTCCATATAGCGTACAATCGATAGTGGGCATAATTCCAGTGTTTACCGAGAATGCTGCGAATTGTATTTTAATGTTTCTTGTCTGCTTTACTATTAATCTTAGGCATCGACATTGAAGAGCTAGATGCAATTTTGTTTTGAAAATCGAGATGCAACATTGTTATGAACGAATGCAGCTTTGTTTACAAATACACATAAAATAGAACAAATGGGAATGCTGCAGTTTTTTGATTGTAGCACAGTGTATATGACAAAAAATAATTTTTAGTCTTATATTGCACAGTATCGAAAGCCAACTGTAAAGTACGGGAGTGGTTTTTATATCCGTTTTAGTCCTCCTGGACCACGATTTATATATATATATATATATATATATATATATATATATATATATATATTTATATATATAATATATATATATATATATATATATATATATATATATATATATATATATATATATATATATATATATATATACCTATGTATATATATATATATATATATATATATATATATATATATATATATATATATATATATATATATATATATATATATATATATATTTATATATATATATATATGTATATAAATTTTTTTTTCCCTAGATTCCTATGGACCAAATGAACTGAAAGTTGGCATCTGGGGTATTTATTTATGCACAAAAACTATCAAAATTTGGGTAAATTCAGTCAGAATTCGACCATCTTCAAATATTGGGTATTATCAAACAATATTTTTTAAAACAGTGGCAAAAAATTTGAAACCTTATGATCTAAAATATATTTGAAATTACGCCACCTACCGCATTTTGGAGGGCGCATGGAGCTAAAAAATACTGTTTTTCCAGGATTTTTGCATCAATAAAATCCCTCCATATCGAGTTATAGCGTTCTTCCGTGGATTGAGTTTATGATAAGGAAGTGCCTTCTGCCGGTATAATTTTTCATACTAGATTGAACTAAATGGTTAGAATTTCTTACGTGGATTAAATTGATGTTGAAGAAGTCCATGGTAGTGGTTTTAACTATCTTACTCAACCGCCGATGTTTCGATCTAGACATCTCATGTTTTTTCGTGGTTTTATACGAGGATTAAGTCGCTGTTAGGAGAGGATCCTATTCAGGATTTCATCTCTTTTCTTCAACTGCCGCCATTTTGGTCTAGAGATTTCATGTTTTCTCGTGGATTTTGAGGTTTTTCGTAACTCCACGGCTTCTGCTGATTGAGTTATTAGTTGAAATTAGTGTTGCCTCTCGACGAGACGAGACGAGAGGATGCTCTCTCTCGTCTCGTCTCGTTAGACGAGAGAAAATGTGACTCTCGTCTCGACGAGAGCCCGTTTCTCTCGCTCGAGAGAACCTCTCTCTCGTCTCGTCTCGACCTTTTAAAAAAATAAAATAAATCCCTATGTATTTCATCAGGGCTTGCTCCCTCCAAACTTTTTTTATAGGTACGACACTGAAATGAACTTTTCTCCTGAGGAATGTAGTTAATTTTCTTCCTTTCCAACATAAAAATTTCTACGATAAAATTTAATTTTATTCCGATTCATCCTTGTACTTCACAACAATATTTGAAAAACCTGGGAAACTATAACATCTAAAGCTAGTAAACATACATAATTATAATAATTAATTGAAGAACAAATTACTCATAATATCTAATGCCTGGATACTAGAGGGAGGAAAAATAAATTTTATAAGAAAAACGAAAAATTTTTCTTCCTTGTATGCGGGTGAAAAATGTAACTTTTAACGTTGAACAGTTAACTGTTAAACGGTCAATAATGGATATTTAAAGTTATTAGTAAAAAATATTATTTTTAATAAGTACAAGAATTTATTGTATTTTGGTATATTGTAACATAGTTACAACAGTAAATGAAATTATTAAAAGTAAGTACCTGAATAATATAATAAAACAATGAAATGGGGAAAAAAATACCTATTTGTGTATTAATTGTATCATTTAAGAATATATACCTACATGTAATTCTTTCAGTGACGTCAGGACTAGTCCTTTTTCTAACCTAATGTAAACACCATGCTAGATAGTAAATGACGGAGAATGTGAGGTCACTATCAACGATCAATGAAAGAAGTATACTTTTTTATATATTATTTTTTATAAAAAAAATATTATGTATTAATTACTTTTAAATGTATACCTTTTATTAATCGATGTAATCAATGCATGATGAAAAAATTCAGCATAAATATAAATATTTAAAATTCCTGCATTTTTATAGGTGTGTAAATAAAGCACTTTTTCTTCATTTAACTCCGAAACGTTTTTTTTTTAAGGAATTCTCCTTGTACATTAGGTTCACGTAAAACTGAGCATACATCATAAATAAGAAAAAGCGCCCCTTCCTTCCCCCCTTCCAACCACGCTTGAGTTGGAAAATTTAACAGAGGAAGTTGGTAAAATAGTAATAAATTTAGTAAAAAAAAAGAAACGAGGGAACTTTTCATTCTTATTTTCTTGGCCAGTAGGTATTTCAATAAAATAGGATTTTCATAATATGAGATGGCATTTCCATAATGCAAGTCGGGAATTGGTATCTTCTCCTCCCCTACGACCCTGACTGCTAGACTAACTTTTATGAAATAACATTTAAAATTCGGACATTAAAAGGTACCAATATACATTTTTGTATTCGTCTTATAAAAATTTAGATAATATTAGTAGTTTCGTTCCACATATGATGGAAGGAACCATTGTATTTATATAAATTCCTAGAAAAACCCAATCGGGGTAAACTTAACCATAAACTCATAAATCAGGATTGTCACCTATTGTCCGAGATCTAGATAAGCAATACAATAATTGTTAAAGAAAAGAGTATGGAATTAGGGTTATTATCGTTTTTCTTTAAAACTTTTAGTTATGATTTGTGTCTTATAGCGCGCGGTTGGTTATTTGTAAGAATTTAAACATGAAAACAACAGGTCAAACTTTTTTAAAATTTGGAGAACATTTGAATGATCAAAGCGATAGTGATATTGAAATGGACGAGGGTGACAAAGATAAAAACTATACGCCTGTGCAAGAAGTAGAAAGTGACATCGACATGTACGAAAATATTTTTTGAAGTTAAAAAATTACATACTTATTTGCAACTTTACATGCTCTAGAACCCAAATGAGCTAAGTTAGAAAAAGCAATTTTTATCCCAATTTTTTGCAGCTATTCTTTCATAAAAATAGGTAGGTACCTACATTTCTCCCAAAAATTTGTCATTTTTTGATAAAGGACCCCGTACGGAATACATGGGCTTTTGGTTTTCCGAGGAATTTGATGAAACTCGGGTATGTCCTTTTTATTTATTTTTTAACAGACGTAGAACTGATATTATTAAAAAGCTATTCAAAAGCTAAGAAAGTCAAAACAGTTTTCCTCAGTCTTAGGGCGAGTTCGGGTTGAGGCTCGGAGCACTCGGAGAGCGCACTATTTTCTGGTATTTTTACCTTTACGCATTTAGCTGCCTGATAAAAAGTTAGCAGCTGATGGTGAATACGGCTGTTAGTTTGCCAATCGAAGATAGCAATAGTGCAAACTTAGTCACACCCTGTATATATTATTACTATATACTACTAATAACTACCCACTATTAATTTAAAATGGATAACGTAAAAACTAAGTACAATTTACACTGCTTACTTTCAAAGGATATTACGAGAGATCTAAATATTTATCACGGTTTTTGCATACTTTGATAGAAACTATAGGAAACATGACATAAATAACGGCTTAACTGTTTAATTTGTAAAATTGTAAAAAATGTTTTCTCGAGAGATCGAGAGAAACGAGAAATTCTCGAGGAGAGAGGGGCTTTCTCTCGTCTCGTCTCGAAATTTTTTCGAGAGAAAATATCTCTCTCGTCTCGTCGAGACGAGACGAGACAAGACGAGAGACGAGAATCTCTCGTCTCGGCGGCATCACTAGTTGAAATTTATATCGAAGATTGAGTTGGTGCTAAAGAAGTGAACACTCGGGATGTACGTGATGTATTTCACACGTTTTTGATGATTTTCGAGTATTGTTCATCTTTACAGACAGTCAAAATTCAGTTAGAAGGCTGAAAATGTGTATACGTTAATTTGGTTAGAAGGTGCTATTTGGCGGTTTCAAATGTTTTTCACACAGCTGCAGCTTTCGGTATTTCTTCAATATTTTTTAAATTTCTACAAAACCTCTGTTCAGAGTACGTGGCACTTATATTGAATCGATATTGATTAATTGCCTACTATTATAATGGTTTGCAGAATGGAGATGTTTGTTATTATTTTTAAGGTTAACTTTCATGCTAGAAGATTCAATTTAGTTTATATAAATTCTGCTATTACTTCGGTTGCCTTAAAATTGTGTGTCAGGTTCATTATGTTTAGTGCTACTAATTTTTCTGTGTTCTCGAGATTTCGATAATCCTTTAATATCCCCTTCAGGAGACCTTCAAAGACACTAAGTTGAGAAAATTTGATATACTGAACATCCAACTCACAAGAGTTCTTTTTGTCTCCTGTAGAAGATAAAAAAGATCCCTAGAAGCTAGAAAAGGAGAAATAGTGTATAGTTTTATTTTCCCGATGCTGATATCCCAATTAAATTAATTCTTGTATTTACCGATATCTAGCAAATAACCTTGTACAATACACCAAAAGGCTTTTCACGGTTATATGGATGCTGAAAATTTCACGCTTTACGAACTTTGCATGGACATGACAACTGAAATTCATGCGGGCTGAAGGAACGCAGATTAAAAGTGTTGAAAATTGACTCACGTTATAACATAATTCAATAAGTAAGGGAAAACCATTTATATATTATAATTCAATTCACAAGAATTTCACTGTCTGCTTAGGGAATTGCCCCTGCACTGCAAATGAAAGAAAAGTAATTACTACAAAGATTTTCATCTTGATCAATCACATATTTAACTAAAAATGATAATTGATTGGAAGTAACTATGATTGCAGTTATCAGTTGAAGCAAAGCAATTCTCAATTATTCGCATCAATGTATAGGTGAGCGTATAAGATCTTTAGAAATATAGGAACAATAGCTTTACTTTATCGATACTGTTCAACATGTTTTGAGTGCTATCTTTCAATGCTTCAATGGCCAGCAGGTTTTTGCTGAACCAGTAGTATAATTTGATGATGAATCTATCTGTTCAGAGGGGTTCAACGGTTTATTTATATGGTTGGAAAATCACCTTCCTCCAAATTAGTAATAATTACTGACACTAAATTTTTAGGTAATCAACTGATAAAACACGATTAATTTCGATAATTAAAATAAACATTTGTATCAATTTGTCAAATTGTCAACATGTATAAGGTAACAAACCTATAATCAAGTTTTTAAAACGAGTTAGTTTCCTGAGACATGTTTTGTATTATTAAATATAGTTATAGCGAAACTTTGAGCCAAATATTTTTTCAAATTATTAATAATTAATAATGAAATTTTACACGAATTGAGGAAATATAATGAGAATATATAAATTTGATGAAACTATGTTTTATGCATAATGTACATTATAGGTGATTTATTTTTTATATTCATTTAGGTTGGTGAAAATAGATCGAGATTTGAGGAAAAAACCTTCATGATGTGAGTTCTGCTACATAACCATTAGATCATTCGTAGAACAGAATTATTAAAATTTATGAAGAAATATTTCTGGCTGATGGCAACTCTTATCGTGAATACGATTATGGTGGACCGTGATTTATCACGGTAATTTCACCTTTTAGGTGTAATTAAAATAGAAAAAAAAAACAAATTTTATTACTTAAATACATTATTTACACAAACTATTTACAATTTACAAGGCTGAAAAAAATACTAGTTGAATTCATTCACCGCATTTGTACCACTTTCTAGATTTGAATTTAGTTAATTTTCCATAAATATGGAGTTTCAATATTACTCAATCAAGTTGAATACAATTATTGAATTCTAACTCGTTTTCAGTTACCAGGACAAAAACAAATATTTTGGAATTTCAGAAATATTGTCAAATTAGATTTCTAAAAAAATATCCAAATTAGGCGAGTTATATAGTTCATTTTTTGAAACAACAGCAAGTTGAATAACTTGAGAGATAAATAAAAAGTAGTGAGCCCCTTTCGATGTTTATTCTTCCATTTAGAATGAACTCGTGGTCAATATTGAACCAGGGAAAATGTGAAATAAGTCAAATAACTCACATTCTATTCAACTACACTTTTCAGAATTCGAATCAGAAACTATATTTGAATAGTTTGTGGCAATTGCAATTATAAATATTCAAGATACTCTCCTTAAAAAAATTTTCACTGTCTATCAATTTCAAAGTAGGTAAGATATTATACTTAAATTTGAGTTAATATATTCAGTAAATGAATATTTGGTTTTCTCTTTATTATTCTCGTACCTGATGAAATGGACGACGAAACATTCTTAAGGACAAAGTTACTCTTTTATTTGTGCATTATGATTCAAAAATGATCTCTCAAGTTAATATTGTTTTTTGGATATCAGCTTATTCGAATTTGGAGATGTTCAATTACAACTTAATTTAGGTCTTTGGTGCGTATATTGAAAAAATATACATTCGTATCATCCAGTTTTCTACTAAAAACCATATAAGAAGTATCATACATAGCCGTCCAAAAACTAAAAATGCTAAACAAGAAGAAAGTTTTTGAGTCCAAAATAGTTTGAATAGCATATTTAGTTGTTATAACGAATATTTTGTTCCACCGGTTATGTGTATAACGGGAATAGAGTATAATAATTTATATAAACAATTTCAATAATCGGTCCAGCCGAATCTGTTCTTATCATACACATCACGTGGACTTTTTAGGTACATTAAGTCATTCTGAACACAAAATGGGTTGAGTTATGTGAGGATTTCTCAGAAAATCATAACTGAAACAACCAACAATAAATAATTTCAATATTGGAAGGAGTATTCTGATTCTAAAAGTCAATAGATTCGAGAAACATAATTTATTGTGGATTCGTTTTATTTTGCAAATTTATCCGATCAAAATCTTTGAATAATTATACTTAACAATAAGTTATTTCGTTTACTAGTTAAGTGCTCATTATTTTAAAAGAGGCACATGATAAGTATTCCACAGGAATAATGAATGGCTTCCAAAGGCACATATTATGAGATCGGAAAATCAGCGAAATGAAGAATGGATTGTTTGATGATTTTGGATATCCGGAAAAGTAGCTAATATTTCAACAGAGCAGGTAATAGCTTTTAAAAACGTTGATACACATATATTCAATCTTGATTTCAATTCATACAGTATTCTTTTATAGACTGGAATATACCAAGTGATAAATAAAATTTCAATATATCGGAACGTACTGACCAGGCCCGTATCCAGAAATTCGTTTCGGGGGGGGGGGGCTCAAAAACGAAAATCACTCAAAAATGTGGACTTATTTGAATAAATTCAGGGTAAGGCGAATCAGACATGGATACATGCCTGGTACTGACATTGATCTTATGACTATTCGATAAGTTAGAATTGGTTTCTCACTTGAACATTTTAAAATTAGAATGGCCTCTTGAACTCATAGTCAGTGACTGTAGAAGTTTTTATTTTGAGACTAGATATTCTACCTGAGACACTTTTAGAAGAAGGTCGATTTGCACTATGGGCAATGGATCTATCCACGGAGATAAATCGATTAACAGTTAATAAAAGCTATGGGTATACTTTGAACTATTCATCCCTTATTGTTCTTGTGAACTTAATATTTAAAATGTTGAAATATACAAAGTTTTTGAATTGTGTAGTTACTGTTCCGAAATATTAACGATTTATTAACAAACCAGACTTCTTTGTTAGACATAGACGTTTGAAAACTATGAATTATTGATCTCTGTTCAAATTCAAGATCCATTTCAGTCTGTTACATTCGCCATATTGAATATTTCTTACTGAATATTAAAATTGTTTAGATCGGATACCTTTGCATTACATCTACTAGAGAAATTTTTGAAAACACTCATTGCACTAGATTTAAAAACAAGTTATCACAGAAAATTTGATAAGTGGTGTAGACAATGAATTATGTTGCCAATGTATTAATTTTCTCAAGGACCTCTCTTATGAACTACTTATAACCTCACAAAATCACTTTGTTAAACAAAATAATGTCTGTTTATTGTTAAACATTGGAGAAAGAGAAATTCAAAAGAAAGACTGACGTTATTATCACAAACTTGTAGTCAGAGATCGTACCACATCATATTTACGATCTACTACTGACCAAGGAATGTATTCCAAAATTATTTTAAATCGTGCATATTTTTACTCAGTAATAGGTTGTTATGAGGTCCCGATAAATGTCTTATTAATTCGGGAAGAGATTCGAAAGAGAGAGTACAGAAGCAACAATTAAATCGTCCATTGTTACCATCGTTGGATGAAATGACATTTCTATGTACAGAACAGAGATGTTTCAACAGATGAGCTTTCTGTTTGAACATGGCTACGCACAGTCTACACGCGAAGGGTTTTTCGCCGGTGTGAACCCTCAAGTGAGTCTTCAGATTCCACGACATTCCGAATTGTTTTCCACAGTATTCACAGCGGTATTCACGAACTTGACCACCAATTTGTTTACTAGAAGTTGAATGCGAACTTTCAGCGGTATCTTCAGTACTAGCACCACCACCGGAGGATACGTAGTTCGGAGGAATATCTCTGTTGTCTTCTACTGGAGGGTTAACTTGAGTTTGACAAAGCGACCAAGCTCCCCAGGTATGTTCAAAGGCCTGGTATGATTCCGATGTCAACCCTTGGTCAGCCGATGGCGGTCGATGTTTAACGTCACTTGCTGAAGCGTCTGGATGCTGTCCGGGTGTAGGCGTATGAGTTCTATCCGCCAAAAATGGCGGAGCACTCAACGAAAGGGGATGGTGTGCTGCCATTAGTGGTATTGGGAGATTCTTATATCGATGATGATGATGATGTCCCGAATCCTCAATATACGAAGGAGAAAATGGTATAAACGGCGGATTTTGTGATGGTGAATTATGAAATCCTGGTTTCCTCTTTCTATGGGGGGTAACTACGTAGTTATTCTCAGGACTTTGAACTAGAAGAAGTTTCTGTTCCATAAATGGTGGTTTGAGTGGCAACTCTTCGTGTTGTTTCAGATCAATCGGTTCTATATACATGCCTTTTCTTTTCATTCGATGGTGATGAAATTGCGACAGCTCGTGAACCTTCGGTGCAATTTTTACAGTACTCTGTCCAATCTTCAAAAATTCTGGATTCTTATCCCTGTTTTTCTGAAATATAAAGAACAAATTAGCTTCGAATTATTGTACTATGAGGTAAGTAAAATTTTTAAAGAAAATTACAAACTTAAAAGAATGAAATGTGTCTCTTGGAATGAGAAATTTTTTTACTCTCGTGAAAAAGAAATGCAAAATACATAATGAGCCTAGATATTCCTTGCATTGACAGTTCAGTTTGGCATCTTAAGTAGTTACCTCGGAATCACTTTCATCTTGTGAGTTCTTCTCTTCGTCAATAGACTTAGTATGTACTGTCAAATTGACAGGATTTGGCGAGTTTTCACTGGTGTCCGATTGAATATTTTCTTCATTAGTTACTTCGTCTTCATCATCTTTAATTTCACCTTCCTCCTTTTCATCGTCTTCTGTTTCTTTCTTAACATTTGCTGGGTTGGGCATTTCTGACTCTTGGCTCCATCTACTACCATCATCCACAGGTGTTTTAGCCTCTTCTGATGTTGAAGACTGCCATACATCTGGTTTGATCTGCAGTAGTTCGAAAAGTTCTTGTATGCTGTCTAACTCATTTAACTGAAAAAACAGAGAACTAGTTGGTCAAGGTCTAAGCGGAAATTTTTAATGAACTTTGAGCTGTTGACTATATTAAATACTTAGAAACGTTTTTCGAGAGATTTGACATCAATTCAAAAATATACAATATAGGTAAAAACAAGAAATATCCAACCTTTGAAGGTTTCATTTATTTGCTCCACCATTCAATCATATTTGGAAATTGAACCGAAAACTATGTATTTAGAGGAACATGAATAAAAGAGTGCTTTTTTTACCTTGATACATGCTTGTCCATTATATAGAAAATCTAATAAATGACGTAGATGGGAGCTTTTAATTCCAGGAATGAGTACAACACTTGGCCCGTTGGAATGCACACTTTCTCCGAGAATACTTCGGACTAAAGGGCTGGCAGATGCCATAACTAACTTGTGAGCGCTGAGAGTTGTTTTATCGTCACACACAAAGGTCATATCTGCAAAAATTTCTGATGTAAAGCAGGTTTTCACTTCGTCCACTATGGTTGCGTGATGTTTGCCATAATGCAGGGTTAGTAGGCCGTGCGAGTCTTGTTCTTCAGAGTACATGGCGAATTTCGTGATAAGGAAGAGAACAACCTGAAATAAACAAAATTTGAAATTAAATTACAAGTAGAAAATTTTAGTTAGTTGAGTCAATTTATGTGTTTTATTTCACAGAAAAACTTCATGTTCAAGATCACTGTTGCCCTATATAACGAAAAACGTAGGTATGTATTGATGGAAAAGTATCATTTTTGTTCTATAGCTATAATATTCCAAGCCTTTCATGATCTACCTCAGAAAATTTGTATGGAAAGTTCTGATTAATAAATGGAGTTTTGATCAAAAACTGGGACTAGTCAAAGAAAGAAGAACTGATATGAAGACTGACTATGGATATATGCTTCTTATTTATCATATTCTAGTAGTTTACTTGAAAAAGAATTTGAGATACTAGACCACCAGCTGAATAAGTGAGACCTTACAGACATCTATTATATATCTTCTATAATGTAATATTTGTGATGTGTTCACTTGAGAGATAAGAGAGCATGTCTTGAAAGTTGTGACAAATTATTGAACAATTTTTGCGCTCAATAAGCTGGTAAAGAAGTATGTATATAAAAATTACATCCAAAAAAGAGTTTATTGTAAATTCAATACGAATGGTTGATTGAAGATTGGGAAATTTCACTCTAAAATAAGTTCAGAATTGTTTGACCTACTTAAATATTTCATACATATATGAAAAACTATATCCGGTAAACGAAAGACTTCATCTGACCTAAAAGTAGCTAAAATACATTCACAAATTTCTATCGTTATAGTATCTTCTACGTGTTTCAGATCGAAGAAAAATATTGACCCAAGGTCAATATAATTCTTGTCTTCGGTAGGAGGACTAAGTCATATACTCTGTGATATACTGATTGTTATTGCCTCTGCAACAAACTGACCTCAATTGGAATATTTAAATTGAAAACAGAAATATCTTGTGAAGGAATAAAAAGTGAACAGTTTCATGCTGGACTTGGTCGAAATTACTTTTGTTCAAGGTTGTTATCGGCCTTTATAAATTAAGTGCTCATTAAATTCATTGACACCTTCGGCTTTGTTTATGTCCAGTTAATTTGAACCGGCCGTAATTAGAAATTATGAGAACGAAAGTCTGAAAGTTATTAATACCGCGATTGGAGTGTAATTTTTTTTAATGGAGGTAAACACCTGTTCAAAGTATTAAGTGCATTTATAATATGCTCGCGTCTGCGTTGAAGAATGTTGTTTACCTTCATATTATTTTTATTTGAAGTGATTTTTACTTTCTTGTACAATATAATATCCATTATTAAACAGAATGAAACTGTGAAATTTCTGATGCAACGCTGGATTCGAAAACTGAAAAAGGAATATTATGCAATTAAATTGGAATGAGTTTAGCAGCAACTTTGTATTCTAGAATAGTACGTCAAAATATAATGCCTTTTCTCACATAAAAGTAGTGAATATTACTAAAATCGCGTTGATTGGTGTTCAGTATACTTCTGATAGCTAAAAATAGCAACTGTATAGTCACGATCACTTCTAATCATATCTTTTCTTTTGAATGAGATAATACACTATTTGATTGTTCCTCAATTTAATTTTCGACAATTATGCGATTGCAATGTAGTTGATATAAAACAATTTTGAAACAATATTCATTAATAGTTTTTATTCAAAAAACACGAGAGGTGTCGTGGAATACCCGGTTGGAATGAATTTCTTTCTTTTCGCTAAATGTTATATATTAAATAGAAGGTATAGAGAACTCTCTCAAATAAAAGACAGAATAGGTTATATATATATATATATATATATATATATATATATATATATATGTATATATATATATATATATATATATATATATACATAGGCGCCGACTCCATGGGGCTTGGGGGGGCCCGAGCCCCCCCCAATAATTTAAGAAAATTATTAGTTATATTATGCTTTGTAAAATCGCAAAATGATGTTGGTATTTTTCATTTTCCTTTTCTCCAAAGGACAAAACAATGGAGGGTTACGCATGTGCAGGCACCCTTGAGTCAATGTAACAATTCAAGACTTATTTCTATTTACGTCTTTATTGCCATGCAATGAACCCAGTAGGGGATGTCAATAAAAAAATTCAATGAACTCATCTAAGTATTTCTGATCTGAAAAAAATATTATAGGGATTGATTTGTATGCGCAATGGAAGGCGTGATAGTTTTGCACACTTTTGGAATTGTGTTTGAAAGAAAAACCTTCATAGGACGATGATCCTTTGCTTCCTTGGAATCGAGTATAATACCAAAGAAGAATGAAAACATCGAAGCCAGCTCTCCGCACACTTTCAAAACCCCGAAGGAATACTACAAACCTCTTTACATTGAAGTTTTTGAAAAGGTGCAATCTTGCATTACTGAGCGGTTTGCATCAACTGGACTCACACAGGGCATTGCAATCGACCAAGAGTACTTGCTATCAGTAAGCAGAGGTGAAACAAAGTTTGGAAAATCAACTGAGTTTTCAAAAACGACCTAGACATTGAGAGACTGCGCTTACACTTGAATATGTTAGCCGATATCGCTATTAAAAAACAACTGGTCTCAAAAAAACATGCGTGATGTAACATTCCACAAAGGTCTGAAGTTGGAGAAATTTTATGTGAATTAGTGAAGTGAGTTAAGCTTCTCCAAGTAGTTCCAATCACGACAACAACAGCAGAACGGTAATTTAGGATCCTTAGACGTCTGAAGTCATATCTCTCATCAACAATGGGACAGAAGCGATTGAACAACTTGGCTGCTCTTCATGCCCACCGAGATGTTTTGGATGAATCGGATACCCGACCAGTCATCAACGACTTAATATTCAGTAATGTAGTCAGACGTTCGACATTTGCACCTTTCTAAACACACTCTAGCCCTAGTATTGGTATTTAGAGCAATATAAAAAATCTTTATCAAAGAGAGAATTAAATACCTGCATAAATAATGTTAAATTTTCATTTTGAAAATATAAGTACTAGTTTAGTACTGTATTACTATATTACTGTATTAGTTATTTTCAAATATTTAAATATGTTTATATTTATTATTTTATAATACTTAAATATTTTCAAAGCAATAACTTTGAGATATTGTTTTCATTAAATGAACCTTCAGCCTTATTACAAGTAAACTGAAATTAGCTATTCCACTTATTAAATCAAAGTGCTATTAGTGTGCGACAGCAATATTTTATGTTTTTTACTTTAAACTTAATAGTTGAGGATTTATTTAAATAAAATTCCAGTGTTTTCAGAGCTATGTATTCACTGCTCTGTAATAGTCTATAAGCATAATTATTTCTGTATTTTACGAAAATACCGTGCGTGTTTATGTTTTGTTTCGTTTTTCAACTCCAAAAAAATGTGTCAGGCTTCTCAAGTTTCCCTGAGTGTCGAGTTATCGAGAGTTGAGGTTTCGGTGTTCTAATGTTGATCATATTACTCTAAAATGCTTTAAAAAATTTTAAAACTCACTATTTTTCATCTAAAATTCATTCAGAAAATTTCCTGCGGCAAGACCCCCAGTATGGGCCCCCCCAATATTTTTCATGAGTCGGCGCCTCTGTATATATATATATATATATATATATATATATATATATATATATATATATATATATATATATATATATATATATATATATATATATATTTATATATATATATATATATATATATATATATATATATTTATTAATTTATATTTATATATATATAGATATACATATATATATATATATATATAAATATATATATATATATATATATATATATATATATATATATATATCTATATGTATATATCTTACACAGTTTTGAAAATGAATCATCATTTTTACTTGCCAAGATGAGAATATCTTGCATTCCATACCTACAATACTTTTTTTTAATTCTTCTCAAAATTGATTTCAAATATATAATGTGTTTGTTTTTCATTTATAGTCCTCAGAGAGTTTACATAG
Source organism: Cynegetis impunctata (assembly GCA_030704885.1). Classification (NCBI taxonomy): domain Eukaryota; kingdom Metazoa; phylum Arthropoda; class Insecta; order Coleoptera; family Coccinellidae; genus Cynegetis; species Cynegetis impunctata. Next base: position 281,283 of record JARQZK010005147.1, read on the forward strand.
GTACACTTTTTCCGAAACATTTTCCAATATTTGTAACGCTTGTAATGGAAATCTTTGTGGTAATGTGCATATTTCAATTACTGAATTTGAAAGTTTTATTGCCTAAGTTATTGTTCCAGCTCAACCACTCGATTATAGTTGATGTCTGTCGAATCGTTAAATTGTTTCAGATGATTACGATTATCTATAATTTGTTATTAATGATTAATTCGTCAAATTATTCAACTTGCCAACAGTTGGACACGTCATTGAATTTTAATTTTACAATTATTAATCCAATCAAAGTGAACAACATTTTTCTGTTTTTCACGACATGAACTACTGTCAAGCCCTCGGAATCCAATGAAATTGAAAGTCAATTTCTCGATTATAATATGAATGAATTTCATAGAATTCCTTCTATCAATTCAATGACGTATCTACATATTTAATACATTTATTTCAATATGGGATTAAAAAACAGCGTGAGCAGCAGAGCTCCTTAATTTTGTTATTTTTTACATACCACTTCACAACCCCCTCTGCAAATCTGGCGGAGTTGTGGAGGTGCGTAAAACCTCAAAAATCGCGAAAAAACAAGACATCTCCATATCGAAAAGATGAGGTCGAAGAAAAAGTTCATAATGCCAATAGTTACTTCCCTATCATCTACTTCATCTATATAGAAATTATCATCCCTTTAACTCAATTTGAAGAGGTTTGTAGATGCACAATTCCTTTCAACACAGAATGCATTTCTCCGCCATTCCGTTGCTCAAAGTTTAGAAATTCCAAAATTATATATATATATATATATATATATATATATATATATATATATATATGTATATATGTATATATATATATATATATATATATATATAAGTATATATATATATATATATATATATATATATAAATATATATATATATATATATATATATATATATAAGTATATATATATATATATATATATATATATATATATATTAATATATATATATATATATATATATATATATATATAATATATATATATATATATATATATATATATATATATATATATATATATAAGTATATATATATATATTATACATATATATATATATATATATATATATATATATATATATATATTATATATATATATATATATATATATATATATATATATATATAATTATTGATTCGAATTGTTGTTGCCTGTGAACTATTTCTAATCTCTTGATAATTATTAGCAATAACAGGCTTGTTGAATCTTAAAAATCTCGATTTTATCAAAAAGTTGACGTTTTGCCACGACATTCGTGGCTTTATCAAAACTTTTGAAAAAATTGAAATTTCTTTGACATTTATTGATTTGAAAAAATTTGAATAGAAAAAGACTTCTATGTTTCACTAAAATTTTTCGGCTGTGGCCGTTCTTTGTTATTTATTACGTGCTATTCAGTCCAATATTAACATTCAAATCTGTTATTATTAGATGGTAAGGGAAACCACAGAAACCTTTACCCACGTAATGTTCGAAATAGGTTCAAATTATTTTGATTTTGAAGAGTCAAAGAATAGGGTACTATTTATCTTTTTTCAAAAATTTCTCATTGCGGCTGTGGCCGTCTTCAGTTATTAATTACGTGCTATTTAGTCCAATATCAACAGACAGGTCTGTTGATATTAGATGGAAAGGGAACCACAGAAACGTGGGTGAAACGTATTATTTTTTACATTACGTGGGTGAAGGTTTCTGTGGTTCCCTTCCCATCTAATATCAACCGACCTGTATGTTGATATTGGACTAAAGAGCACGTAATTAATAACTGAAGACGGCCACAGCCGCAATGAGAAATTTTTGAAAAAAGATAAATAGTACCCTATTCGACTCTTCAAAATCAAAATAATTTGAACCTATTTCGAACATTACGTGGGTAAAGGTTTCTGTGGTTTCCCTTACCATCTAATAATAACAGATTTGAATGTTAATATTGGACTGAATAGCACGTAATAAATAACAAAGAACGGCCACAGCCGAAAAATTTTAGTGAAACATGGAAGTCTGTTTCTATTCAAATTTTTTCAAATCAAAAAATGTCAAAGAAATTTCAATTTTTTCAAAAGTTTTGATAAAGCCACGAATGTCGTGGCGAAACGTCAACTTTTTTAATAAAATCGAGTTTTTAAAGATTCAACAAGCCTGTTATTGCTAATAATTATCAGGAGATTATATATATATATATATATATATATATATATATATATATATATATATATATATATATATATATATATATATATATATATATATATATATATATATATATATATATATATATATATATATATATATATATATATATATATATATATATATATATATATATATGGTGGAATTATCGTCATTACGCTTCGGCGCCGTGATTTGAATATAAACACAATTTTCAATATGAATTTAATTCAAGAATTAACAATGATGCAGCAAAATCTACGACAATATACAAGAACACTGTCGATGCAGATTTTTTTGAGACACAATCGAACAGCAAACATTTGTGTCCCACTTTAATTACCAAAAACCAATTATTAAATTCATAATTAGTTTATAATTTTATTCGAAAAAAATATTAATCACAATTTTATTACCATTAATTTGATCTTTTTTAAAAAAATATTATTTAATTACTCTCAAACATTGTTCATTCATTTCATTGTACCTGGTATGTAACATACAATACATAGGAACTTCGTTCATCGAAACTTCTCGTGTTTTTTTTTCATAATTTCATAATAATCAATATTTCAAATTTATACTAGTTTCATTTGCGCCCCTCGCATGACCAACTGAAAATATCGGAGATTTCTCAATGAAATAACTATTATCCACTGTGTTTTGACGAATAAATAAATGATACGGGTATGAGGAGTCATAAACATAACACCGAAATGGCGCATCCAATGTATTACATCCGAATATTCTACATTATCACCTGTTGCGACAATTCAGATTTTCATTCAGCTATATTCCACTGTTTATATTTACAAAACGTGAAGTTTACTACTAATACTATGCTACATACGCTAAAGATAAAAATATTCGAATGCTTTATTTTTGGAATACTTTAACCTATATTTGAATCTGGTATGTTGAACGTGTTATCTTTATTTTAAACTCACACAAACGTATTCGGAAGGATGTGTAGTTCTATACGAGAGTTGAGTCACTACTATGCAATTTTTTAACGACCACAGCGTTGTTTTGCAGCCAAATTCAAGATCGTGTCAAAAGTGGTTTTTCCAATGAATGTGTAGATTTTAGGTTGTGAATATTGTCAAATTCCTAAAATATAATGGAATTTGGTTAAAAATGACACAAATATATATATATATATATATATATATATATATATATATATATATATATATATATATATATATATATATATATATATATATATTTCATTTATTCTTGCCTGTGTTGTATTTTTATTTACTTTTGTTTCTTACCAATAACCGGCCATTTGAGTAAGAAGTCCTACGAAATTCGTGACTTTCTCAGAACTTTTGATGAATTGAAATTAGTTTAGTAGGTAATTACCAATTTCAAAAAAATTGAAGAGCCTAAAGACAGACAACTCAGTACATGCTATTCAGCCCAATATCAGCAGTTTGGTCTGCTAACATTATTCTTCGATAACATCCACACCACTAACCCCCCTTTCTCTAGTAGACCAACTTCAAAATGTAGATTTAATTTTTTCAACACAACCAACCATCAGCCACATGTGTATGTATGAATTAAGAACATAAGCGGAAGTAGTTGTAATGTATTTTTGAATGAAAACCTAATAATTTAGAACCTGTTTTGTACATTCCGTGAGTGAAGGTGCTTTCCTTTAACATCTAATATTAGCAAACTTGATTGATGATATAAGACTGAATAATACGTAATTGGTAGCTAAAGACGGCCACAGCCGCCAGAAATGTGAAGAATCATAAGTAGTTTTTTTTTTGACTTTTTTTTTTCAAACTCCATTAATTCCTCCTTAAAAAATTTCAAGTAATTAAGAATCTATTTCATACATTAGTGGGTGAGTGTTTCTCTGGTTTTTCTTACAACCTAATGTTAGCAGACCCGACTGCTGATATTAGACCAAATAGCACGTTATCAGTAACAGAACTGACAACAACATTGCTTCCGATGTTTTCGACAGAAGCTGAAATATTTCTTGAGAAAATTAGCCTTCGATAAAGTTACTTGGAATTTCCGTAATGACTTCTATGGTTGTTTTAGTTAGAAAGATCCAAATTTTGACTGATACATATGTACGTTAGACTTTCGCCAACTGTTTTAATGCATATCAGCGATTCCCTCTATTAACAGATAATAGGAGATATGGCTATAAAATAACGAATCTGATGCTGTAATATCCACTTGAATACACGCACTCCATCTTTTCCTAAACCGTTATTGGTATATCCTTAACTATCTGAAATTGGTTCTCAGGTCACATCTGTAGCAAGAGTGGCATGGTTCCTTTTGCCTTAATACTTTGAAGTCAATTCCGTGGAAAATTCGGTACACAGCAACGGCTCATACTGTTTTGTCTCTCAAGAAGTTTCTAGCCAAGTACACCTGCGTTCTTCCACCTTATTCCTTTGACCTGGCTTCATTTGATTTTCATCTGTTCCCCAAACTCAAGGCACTGATAAAAGACAGTTGCGTTGCGTCAATCTTTATAAACGATCTCTTAGAAGAATACATTCAGCATTCTTGTGTACAATGGAAACTTTGTATGGAGCAGTGAAAGATACAGGAATAATGATGTAAATGTTTTGACTAAATTTTAAAAATTCATTGCTGATGTCTTTCATTTCATAGGATCACCTTGTACATTCAGCTGTGTAGAACGGTTACGCTTAAAAGGCCCTACACAAGCTCCGACGCGACGACACCAAGCTAGTTAGTTGAGTACGTTAGGTACGCTGGCTAGTATTTGGGAGGTCTCGGGTTCAAACCCCGGGGCCGACTGGTCTGCCATGAGTTTTTTTCAGAGGTTTCCTCATGGTAATGTAAGTCACTGCATGCAAACTTATAAGGCGAATGCTGGGCCAGTATTAATCCTCTGAACCCTACCCACACTTCCTATGTTCCATAAATATCCCGTCTCACCTATCCTTAATACACTTGTACATACAAGTGTATCCTCTGAGCTGGCTGAAGGAGTTAATCCCAAACTCAAGCTGCCCGCCTCCCTGACACATACTTCAGGGAGGAATGAAACACGTGTGTTTCCTTTTTTTTTTCGACGCGACCAGTTGGTTTCGACCGTCGGTGTCGGGGACTCTCCTACACACGCTCTAACCAAACAAGGAGACTCGACCATCATACCAGTATAGAACAAGTGCTTGAGGTGAAAGGTGCTATTAAAATGGCTCCAATCTATCTAAACATCAAAAACTATAACATTCATTTTTTCCGAAGCTGTTCGTTTAATTTTTATCTTCCATGTCCCATAAACAACCACATTCTTTCTGACAATCGAGAGGCTCCACAATCACAAGTTTTTCTTCTTCTATTATTACTTGACATTGCTATAATGCTAAACAGAAAATGGAAAAATTACAAAAAGAAACAAATGGCACTGACCAACTCGACAACTAACAGTAGACTGGTGGGTCATGTTGCAAGTCACTAACATACGTTACAACTCGACAGAAAAAGTAGTAGGGGAGTTGATGGTTGTATGATTCGTCCGACACGACCGCACGAATGTCTGATCCGACAGTTTTCAGTATACAACTGATGGGTCCGACAGCCGTTGTCCCTATGGGTTGTTATGTCGGAGGTAAAGGGTAGAAATGGCAAAGTCCTCCCTCAAGTATGTATTCTGGAGGCAGGCTTTGAGTTATGGGGATGAACTCTTTCAGCCAGATCAGAGGATACACTTGTACGTACAAGTCCATTGAGGATGGTAATAGAGGATATTTAGGCAAGAGATGAAATGTGGGTAGGGCTCAGAGGAAAAATACTGGCTCAGCAATCGCCTTATAAATTTATGAGCAATTACTTACTTACGCCACAAAGCTTTGAGAAAAACTCATAGCAGACCACCAATCGACGCTGAGGTTTGAACCCGAGACCTCCTGAATACTAGCCAGCGTACGTACCTAAGCCCTTGGCTAAAAAGTATCGGAGCGTGTGTAGGACCTCTTATACCGATAGAGAATAGAGTAATCACATCCGCAAATATGGAAACCTGCCATTAGAAAATGATACATAGTTAGCTTCAATGCAAGCAAAGAATTCAAGAATATTGAAAAATATTGTTATGCAGGATATAGTCCTTCCGTATTGAGTGTCAACAGCTATAACCGGTTAATCTATACATAAAATAGTGTTAAATAAATGCAAAATTAGTCCGTATTTCGTAATTGTCTTTAATATCATATGCATGTGGAAATTAGTAGAACAGTGTTTATTCTTATACTACTGAATTCTTATTAAGGTAACAATTACACACATAACAAATATATTGTATTTCAAATTTCATGTTTAGGAAAGATATGGAAGAAAAAAATTTAAAAATTTTTTTGCTGAATTGAAAATTAGTTTTTATCATTGTTGAAGAACTGGTAGGAAACTCATGTGAGAAAACTTTCCCAATAAAACAGCAAGTGATGTTTGAAAGAAGAATGGATTATGTGGGATAGATAATACAATTGAAAATTACCTCTTTCTAAGCCGATTAAAATGACATCATTGGAAAATTGGTATGAGAACCAACACTAAGCCACAACCATTGAATAGAGTTCTTTGACGCATTTGTTTTGGTGTAAAAATTCATATCTCGGATGACAAATACAATATCCCATTTGTCTTCATTCTATACTGACTTCGGTGGAGCCTTAGATTTAAGTTTAACCAAGACGATAAGAAGCTCGCCTAAAATAAATATTTTTTACAATGAATTGACTCTCACTGAACTTTTTTTTTGCAACAAACAGCATTTTTGATAGAATATTAATTAGTAACAATTGCATTCATTCGAAAAAAAAGCTTTTATCAATAAATGATAATTCACAGTGAAAGTGTTAATACGACTTGTTAGATAAATTAATATAAATCAGTGACTCACTGTATTTTCCAGTGTACAATTAGAATTGAATATATGGTTATAAATAGTTTGTTGCTGAAATCATCATTACAACGGAATTTTATATTGTGATTTAGTAGAGATCTCACACACGAAATGCATTACCATGAGAGGCGAAAAATATTTGAATAAGATACCTGCAATTTATTACGTATTATATGCAACTAACCTATAAAATCGAGAATTTGAACATATTTGTGGAAAAATTTAACATTGCACTCAGTTTATACGTATCTTCAAGAGCAAAAGGTACCAATTGACCGTCTGTGGAGCAGGCGTGCTGGGTTCGAATCCTGGGTTAGGTATGGATGTTTGTGTATGTCTATGGGGTTCAGTGGTTCAATAATAAATTGAGAATATGAAACTGTACAGTGTAAAAAACATTATAAGTACGATGATGTAGGACAAGTTTCAAATTTGGCGCAAGGTACGTGAGAAAACACAAATAAATCAATTTGTTTAACAGGTTCGAGAAGCAACTATTAGCTAACGTAAAACGAAGAACAATAATGAGTTCACAAGTTTCTTCGATCTTCTATAAAAGATTTTCGGAAGCTATTTATTACAAAATGAAAGAATTATGTGTAGAGAAACAAAAGATAATATTAGGTTTGTACCAAAAACAATTTTATTTATTTTATAATATAGATGAAGAAAATTGAAAGAATTAAAAGAAAGCTCATCGACAGAAAAACAATTTCATGTATTAAGTATGAATAAAAATGATTACTTTGGAATTTTCTTGACGAAATATATCTAGAAATATATCTACGAAAGTGAAATGGATATATCTTGGTGTCAATAAGGAAAAGATAATATAACTTCATTAGATAGATGAATGAGAAATTTATAGGATTATGTGTAGAGAAACAATTTATTGTACTAAGTATGAATAGAAAATATTATTTTGAAATTTTTTTTACATCAATAAGTGAGATATAAAATTAATTTATTTTCAAAATAAATGAATAAAAGATTGAATTATTTCAAAAATTTTGTGTAGAAAAACAGTCAATTGTATTAAGTTTAAATAAAAATCATGACTTTGAAATCTTTTATTGAAAAATATAGCTCGAATATATCTACTGTAGTGAAATGTCAACAAGTGAGAAATAATATAAATTCATTTCTAAAATAATTGAATAGAAAATTGAAAGAAATATGTTCAGAGAAATGATAAATATTATTAAAGTTAAATAAAAAGCAATACTTTAACATATCTCTTCAAGGAACAGGTCGAATATATCTACTATATAGAAATGGATACATCTTAATATCAACAAGTAAAAGATAATATAAATTCATTTCTAAAATAAATGTTTGACGTCCTTAGGAATCTATCTAACCACATATTAACTGAAAGTCTTTCATTGAAACCGTTTAAATGAATACGATAATTGCAACTCATCTCTTATGTCATACAAATATTACGCAAGGTTTTTCATTTACTAGGTGCACAAGGCTAAAATGATTATCGTCCTAACGTTCCATTCAGCTTCATGAACGAATTTATTCTACATCGATGACATTGGAGATATTTACAAAACACCTTCTAATTAAAAAAACCATAAGTTGGTCAAATATAAAAAAATGGCTGGGGTATACATCGTAATCTTAAAACAAACAGAAAATAATTTACCTTTAGACTCATAATTTTAGTCATAGTACGCAAATATTTGAGTTTCGAAGGTTTTCTTTTGTTAAATGCTACCTCAGGATAATAACAATGAGAGTCGGTGAAAATGTTTTTGAGAGGAGTTGAATAATTTTTATTTATACAAGTTCAAGCATTAATTCCAGGGAAATTCATATTTTCTAATTTGGGAGAATAAAATCACTAGGATAATTCATATTTTGTTCAGAGTGAAAACGGAATTTATTGAATTTCAACTTTCTCTAAGTGACGAAAGCACATGAAATATTTGCTCATATTGCAATAGTTTCTTCAACATTTTTTGGCAATAAATTGGTTTGAAGTATTTTATGTGAAGAAATTCTTTGATAATGGAGATGAACATGAAATTGAAGTTAACAAATATATTATGCTTTAGTACAGTTATAACCATTTTTTCTTAAAATAGTGAATAATTCATAGATTGTCCATGTTACAACTTTTAAAGTGAAATTTCTACAGGTCTCATATGGAGTTTGGTTATTTCTTTCAGTTGCTTGTAACCATTGAGAACGAATTGAATATTTGAATACTAGCTTCAGGCGTTGCTGTGGATGAAATTTTTTAATACAAAACGGAGAACGCGAAAGGCCATCTACCCGGCCACGGGTTCTACGAAATTAATTTTTAAGAGACTACACAGCATATTTTTATAATTCTTCCAGATAAAAACCTTCTCCATGTAAAAACACTTACATGAGAGAAATTTGGCGGGGATGGGTCAAACGGTGTAGAAGTTGAGCGATCACATATATTTATATATATATATATATATATATATATATATATATATATATATAATATATATATATATATATATATATATATATATATATTATATATACATATATATATATATATTATATATATATATTATATATATATATATATATATATATATATATATATATATATATATATATATATGTATCTAAATATGAAGATTACTATGAAGGATCACCTCTATGTCATTAAAGCGTCATAGTCTTTAAAAGCACTGGTTGATCAGGTTTTATTCGATGTAAGTTCAATTGAATACTTCGCAAAATTATAAACTAATCGGGAGTTCACTTCGGAAACTTACCCCCACCCTTTTGTCTCCTGAGTTACGTTGAGAAATATAGGTTGCGAATTTCTTTAGTACCCCTTGTATCAGATATAATTCAGGTATCTCGAAACATCAAATCAATACTACTTTCAGCAGACAAAATTTCTGACTAAAATCGAAATGGATCGCACGCTTTTCCGACAAACGGAAACTCTTCCCGGTGAATCACGGAAGATGCACGAATTTCCGAACAGATTTTTCTCTAGATCGTACGCTGTTTCGAATATCGACGTAGTGTGCCATGGAAATGAAATAACATCACTCGCTCGCCGATTAGTCACACAAAAACAAAGTTTGAAGGCGTTCGATAACACGTTCCGAAACCCGAGCGAAATATTTGAACGTTCACCAACTCGATTCTATTTTATCAAATTTCCTAATTGCAGTTCAGAATGGAGAAACTAGGTCGCGTTTTGATCATTTCGAAAGAGCTCATTATAAAACCCCAGAATTAACTTTTCCTTACAGTAACGGAGATTGTTTCATGGACTTTGTCGAAAGCATTTCGCTCTGTCCTATTACTAAACTAGTTGTTGCAGCAAGTTCGCGCGAATAGAAGAATACATATGGATGAAAATGCGCGATGTGCATTTCAATGCGACAAAAATTGTTATCATTGATTTCAAATGATCGAAAATGTCGATTTTCTGTATTCGAAGGGCGCTCTTCGAGAAAAGCATCTTCGCATAGGTTTGCAGCAAATACAATACATTTTTATGACAATTCATATACGTCAAAATAAACTCTTTCATACATTAATCTAAAATAATCTACTGCTTTTTGCAAGATTCAATAAAATCTGGAAGTTTTGAAGAAACCTGAGGATAAATGAAAAAATCATGTGAAAACAATGAAATACACTGTCTTTTAGTGTACGAGGTACATCATACGATCTCAGTACGTTAAAGGAATTCATTTATCAGAAGTTGAAAGAGGCAGATATTACCGAGGATATAAATAATGCATGAGAGCGAAATCATAATTGTATCTTGCAATAATGATGATACATAAATTTCCATACAAATTAAATATGAAAGGATAAAGTCAATTTATAATGTTTATTATTACAAGAATAGTATATCAGTAACGAAGTTTTCGACAGTTGCCAAGGAACCAATTGCAGAAAAGAATACGACAAAGGATTGTTGGACATTCTGACTTTGTCGCTAATGACATTTAATTCTGGACAACCAAATATGTTGCTTCATAATATAAAATAGCGGCCAATAAAATAAGACGTGGCCAATATTGTGAGATTGTGGCCAATAATGTGAAGTTGTGGCCAATAATATAAAATTGTTGACAAAAATGTAAAATTGTGGACACACTAAAATAAAATTGTCTTTATGCTAAATCAAATGGATATGAGAAAACTTATGAATAATTATCTCGGAATTATATGAGACAAGCACGTTTAGTTTCAATAACACACGAACAATATTCAGCCGTTTTAACCTTTTTGCATCTCAAATTTTATTCGCTACTGAGATGTTTTTCTTTTTTTTTTAATTTAGCACTTGGCTAGTTATTGAAAAAGAAATATAAATATTTTCAAAGCGTGTTGTTAGTTACAAAAATAAACATTATCTTACTATGTTTACCTTAAAAATGTACAAACTATTTTAATGAAAATTTTCTAATTGGGAGCATTCTTTATTATCCCGGGATGAGCATTAAAGATGCGAACACCTTCACAAAAAAAGGATTTTTGTAATGTTGCCGTTTTAACCCACTGAATGTTGGCCTGAACGAATATTATATTCATGAAAGTTTGATATTTTTTTCAGAAAATCGTTAAGATATTTAAGTAATTTTTTATGCTCTATTTTATATATTAAAACCAGGTTCGCCTTCTTAATGCTCTTCCCGACAGATAACCAATCCAAAGCCTGCAGCATGCTTACTATTGGGGTATATTTATTACAATTAAGGATAATGCGCATTACTTTATTTTGCTGAATTTGTAGTCTATTTATATTTTCCTGAGTACAAGATATTAATAAGGAACAACAATAATTAAAGTGCGGTAAAACAATTGTGTTATATACAAGTATTTTTGCCCATTGTGACAAATAATTTGAAAATCCAAATTTTACCTAATTTTTTACATAGATAATCTATCTGATTAGAAAAACTAAGTTGGGGATCCAAGAAAATACCCAAATATTTTATTTCAGAAACAAAATCAATTTTAGAGCCATTTATGTTGAGGGCTAACCCAAACTCAGCATATTTTCTACAGTTTGTCTTTGAACCTATAACCATACATTTTGTTTTTGATGTGTTCAGTTTCAATTTATTTTGGCAAAGCCAGTCGTACAAGATTTTTAGTTCATTGTTAAGGGTATTTGACATTTCCCCAAAATCATTTCCTGCTACACAGATAAGAGTATCATCCGCAAATAAATTAACAAATGATTTTTTCAATGCTATATGAATATCATTAACATAAGAGATTATGAAGTTTTTGAACAAGTACCACAAGCGAGATAATGACCTACATAAAAAGTATGAAAGTATTAATTATTGAAATTGTCGGAAATTTTTTTTTTCAATTTCACATTTCAGAAGTTTCAAACTATTTTATAAACTATTTTGAACGAAGCTATTGAACATATGCATGATACAAATCGAGCGACAAATATATGTGTACATGCATGTGAATTGCATTGGTTTTGTTAGATGAAGAGGAAAAAATTTAAAATATCAATTTTGTTTGATATATGCAGCGCTCTTTAGGTACAGCTTTCTTTATCAACTATTGACAAGAGGAAAAATAGGAAAATTTGAACGTTAGTCCATATCGAAAAATTAGAGAATAATAATTATTCTATGAATATCTAGGAACGATATAGTAGTAGAATCTGATCGTTTCGAATTTTCAGGAATTTTACAGGGTCCTAACATAAAATATATCATGCATTTCTATGGAATAATTACTACATATATATATATATATATATATATATATAAATATATATATATATATATATATATATATAAATATATATATATATATATATATATATATATATATATATATATATATATATAATTATATATATATATATATATATATATCCGTTTACGTTTCTAATACTCTTTGATTTAAAGTTTTTAATTGATTATAAGGGTACAACCACTAATCGATCGATGAATAGAGAACACAGAGTACAAGAATGAAAAGAAGTAGATGTCAAATAGAATGAAAGAAGAAAAATATCAAATTGAGATAATTGCTGATTAACCTTAAGTATTCATAAATAAAGTTAAATAATAACAAAAATACATGTGATGTCCGAACTTAATTACTTTAAATTAAAAAACGAAATCTGTTTTGAGCCTGGCAGAAATCCTACAAATAACCTCAAAATTCAGTAAGAAATTAATATAAAAACTGTACTTTATTAGATAAAAACTGTATGTTGTACTTCCAGAAGCCCTGAAGAAGAATTAAATTAAATTCGAAAGCTTGGCAAAAAATAATGAGTTTTACTTAAATTCATCCAACAAATTAATCGTTATATATATATATATATATATATATATATATATATATATATATATAAATAATATATATATATATATATATATATATATATATATATATATATATATATATATATATATATATATATATATATATATATATATATATATATATATATATATATATATATATATATATATATATATATATATATATATATATATATATATATATATTTATGAAAACTGGTGAAATGAAGGTCTTAAATCATCGCACAATTCCTATATTACTGGTTACCGGTTTCGAAGTGCCCAGCACTTCATCATCAGACCAGACTGATCAAAAAGGAATGAACAAGGTTAGAAACAAACAAAATAAGAGTAAAAACACTAACAATAGAAAACCTGTTTAACAAACAAGGAATTGACTAATCTAATAGCAATTTGTTTACATATGTGAAATCTTCAAACCTATAAGAACTCTATATAAAAAATAATATATTCCTTCTTGATCAGCCTTGGTCTGATGATGAAGTGCTGGGCATTTCAAAAACGGTAACCAGTAATATAGGAATTGTGAGCTGATTATATTTATATATATATATATATATATATATATATATATATATATATATATATATATATATATATATATATATATATATATATATATATATATATATATTAATATATATTTATGTATAAAAATCTATAAAATATTATTTGATATATTTACGTTGAATTTTATTATTGAAATATGATTTTCCTCATGTTCTTATTGAACACAGCGAAACTAATAACCTTGAGCTATCGGTAAGATTATATTATTTTTTTAAGAATCACTCCTATTGTTTCTCGAATGAAATGAATATTTTTCCTGTATCTTCCGAAGAATCACAAAACAGTTCACTCGTAAAATACTTGATTGTTTTCAATAACTTGATTAATATTCCTAACATACCGGTTCTACGAATACATACTTCACAATATTAATAAATATAAATGATCTTTCTTCGAAAGTGACTCAAGGATAATAGAAAGGTTGACATAATATCATTCGTTCGCACTTGCAGTGATAGTTCATGAAGGGCATTTCCATATAATGCTCATAGGTTAGAAATATCTATTGACGAAGAAGAATTTAGAAGAGAAGTGTGTTAACTTAACAACTATCATTGCTTAATTTTAACTATTACCTACCATAATTAACAAGACAAAATTGTGGTGATGATTGTGACAAAATGTATATTGGTCAAGCACATAGAAACTTCGGAAAAATAATCAAACGCTTTTTTGAAAACAATAAAAGAGATTATTTCAATCATTTAATAATTCATATTTTGTTCAGAGCGAAAACGGAATTTATTGAAATTCAACTCTCTTCAGATGATGAAAGCACTGATTGATGAAATATTTGCGCATATGTTGTGCAACATTTTTTTGCAATAAATTGGTTTGAAGTACTTTATGTGAAGAAAGTATGAAAAATTCTTTGATAATGGAGATGAACATGAAATTGAAGTTAATTAATATATATACTTTTACTACAGTTACAACCATTTTTTCTCAAAATAGTAAATTATTCCTAACATAGTTATACTCACTGACTCTCCAATTCGTGAAATATTGTCCATGTTAGTCAAATTTTTTTTCTTGATATCTGTTGAGAAAGTTACAAATTTTGAAGCGAAATGTTTACGGTTCTCATATGGAGTTTGTTTATTTCTTTCAGTTGCTTGTAACTATTAAGAACAAATTAAATATTTAATAGATTATTATCGTTTATCAGATGAAAATCATCAATTCAATACAGATTTTCATATTTTACATGGAGGTTGAGAATTGAAATTGAACTTTGGGAAGCTTTAGAAATTAACACATATAAGAATTCTGATAACTTTTATTTATAGTACTAAAATTTATCTAAATTGAGATACAACCATTCAGTTCTATCTGATGAAGCCACCCAGTGATGAAACGCCGCTTCGAAGAATCAATTATAGTAATTCTTAAAATCCAACATGTGGTTTTCTAATAATATTGTTAGGGATTCTAACCAAGTAATGGTCACATCCATTTCAAATCCAATATTTATGTTTTTTTGGCAATAATAGGCAATTTGAGTATAATAAACGATTTTATTGACCAGTTGATCTATAAAAAAATTTGAGAAAGTCTGGAATTAGTTCACTTATTGATAAAATTACCTAGATATGTATTTTGCTTGAGGTGGAATTTTAGAGGTAAGAATTTATGGATAAATCAATACTTCATATAAGGATTTCAGAGTATTATTTATTAGTTATATATTTGAATATCTTCAAGAAATATATTTGTGGATTTTTTTTCATTGTCAGGAAGATAACTTTCGAAGAAAGCAGTTCGTATTCTAATGGACATAATATTTGAGAAACAAATAATTCAGTTGTTGTAGACAATTGAGGAATAAATATATATGAAACGTTTTTTAACTCGGTATAGAGAGCAATTATATTTAGGGTTGGAAGTTTTCAATAAATTAGACTGTAGTATTGTAAATGCCCAATCTATTTCCATTTTAAGGGCTAAGTTGAAACAGTTTCTGATTGATGTGTTACTATACCTACTATAAGTGAATTTTTGTCCTGACTTTTTCCATAATGTAACTATTCATTCAACGGAAATAAAGCTATTATTATTTTTATTATTATATAGGGCGCCTCATGTTTATAAACTGATTTATATCGGGTTTCCCAGCCAACTATTCTCCACTGACACGTTTTCATTGAGTAAGTTTCAGTCACATTATTTATTGTGGTTAATTTAGAACGTTCAGTAACAAAAACTTCAAATGGAGTGACTATTTATTGATATCTCGAAATGGTGTGATCTTAATGAATTTCAGTGGGATTTTCACAAATAAAGATCGTTAAAGAGCACCATGATGTATCCTGTAATATGTAGGTATAGGTATTTGCATCAATAATTAACTCTTTCTTATATAGGTAATATAATCGAAAAGTTCAGTCGAGAACAACTATTTTAAATACGCAAGATTTTACTACCTATTTTTGCAATCGTATAGACCTTCTTTTGAATTTTAATAATTTTAAAAAATTAGCTCTGGCGAATATTTGCTACATTCCAAAGCATGCGAAATAATATAAATGTAACGACGTATCTTCAAATTGTGACCAAATGGATAAAACTTGCTAAAGGCTATACTTTCAGTACTATTAACGTATTTCTACTTGATTGATAACTTCCAATACAAGCGAAATGATACAAATGTAATCACGTACATTTGAAATGTGACCAAACAGCTAGAAATTTCTAATGGCCATACTTCCAGTACTATTAACTTACATTTTTTACTTGATGCCTTCCAATGCATATAAAATGATATGTAATCATGTATGTTTAAAATCTGACCAAACAGCTGGAAATGTCTAATGGCCATACTTCCAGTACTATTTATATACATATTTGACTTAATACCTTCCAATGCATGACAAAGCAAGGAAGAATCTTCAAATTGTAACCAGATGGCTAGCAATTTGTGAGGGCTGTACTTCCAGTAGGTACTATTAATGTACTTCTTTTACTCGATACCTTCCAATGCATTTGAAATGTTACAAATGTGATGACCGATCTTTAAATTGTAACCAGATGGCTAGACATTTGTACCTAGAGGTTATACTTCTGGTACTATTAACGTACTTTTACTTGATACTTTCCAGTACATGCGAAATTGTATAAATGTAATGAAGTATCTTTAAGAGGTTATTATATGGCTAGAGATTTGGAAAGGCTATAGTATTACTGTAAACGTAATTTCTAATTATTTTATATTCAGAATTTTCCACATCATACAGATGTAATGGCATATCTTTAAATTGTAACCAGATGGCTAGAAATTTGTAAAGGCTATACTTTCAGTACTATTAATGTACTTTTTTCACTTGATACCTCCCAATTCATTTGAAATGATACAAATGTGATGACTGATCTTTAAATTGTAACCAGCTGGATAGAAATTTGTACCTAGAGGTTATACTTCTGGTCAAGGGCGTGGCCAAGGGGGGGTAGGTAGGGGCAGTTGCCCCCCCTAGAGATTAATGTAGTCAAATGTAAAGAAATCAAAGTCCTGAGTTGGAGTTAAGATTAAATCCGACGCGAGCGTTTGCGGTGTCCATAATTGTTATTTTTTGCCGAATCATTCTCTACGTTGATTGGCTATCGTTATGGCCAGCATTGCTATAAACTGTGTTGTTAGGTTATTTTTTTTTATAGACTGTAAAAATTGAAAACCTACACTAAAAGTTGTTTGCTTTGATACCCATCAAAATGAACAATTTTTAGTACAGATTTCTCAACTTTGAAGTTAGTTTGCATTGCACTTACTAGAGTTAGTTTAGATAGTGATTCAAAAATCTTCGTATGGTATATAAAAGGGAAAAGATTTTTCTGTTATCATTTTCCTACCTACCTATATGAAATATATTGTTTCACAGTGAATTCAAAAAAAAGCCTAGCGGAAGTAGCAGTGACAGCTATGAACAGGATGAAAAAGTTCAAAAGGAAAAAGATGGAAACAATATCGCGTGATTCTAGGTCGGTTGCCACAACGGGAGATACTCAGTCGCAGGAACTAGTTCCGGACACTTATATAGGCACAAGTCATCATGATCATTCCGAGGCCTTGCTCATCCAAAGATCTGGACTTGGATCCAGATTCTTCAATAGACGACTGCAACGAAAATGAAATCGATCGATTTATTGGACGAGCATCGTTGTTATCAACCGAAAAGAAGAAGGAATTGCTAGAAAACTGTTGGCCCCCTTCTGCGACATAGGTACAATCTTGCGCAAGAGGCCAAACATTTAAAGAGAAAAATTAATTATTCCTAGTTGGAAACGTACTCTCCATGGCTGGCTTACTCCAGGCTCCAAAAAGGGTCCTTTTGTAAATATTGTACGTTGTTTCCGCTAAATACAAGCACTTTCAGAAGTCTATTGGGATCATTTATCATGAAGCCATTTTGTAAGTTCAAAAGTTTTCACGGGCAGTGTAAAAAGCACATGGAAACCCACTTCTATAAGGCGGCACTGGAAGCTGCTAAATCATTTCTCCGAAGTGTATCTGTAGATGTGCAACTCAACAAATACTCTCAGGGTATTATTGAAGAAAACAGAAAAATTATAACATGTATCATTTCCTGCATTACTTTTTGCGGGTCGTATGATTTAGCTCTGAGAGGTCAACATTATGGCGAAGGTATTCTCGAGTGGAGAGGTCATTAGGGCAGATATTATGAAGAAAGTCAAAGCAACAGAAGCATATAGTGTGTAAGCGGACGAAACAGCTGACATTTGTGGCACTGAACAATTATCGATAGGGCTGCGATATTTTGATGAGGAAACCAACGAAGTCCAATAAATGTTTGTCGGATTTGTTGAGCTGAAAGCTCTGGATGCGAAATCTATTGCATATGGCATCGATGAGTTTCTGACAAAAGAATAAATCCAAATAAGTTTTGGATTTGACGGTGTTGGATTTGACGGTTGTTAGACAATGACCGGAAAAGAATCCGGGGTACAAGCAATTCTACGCAAAAATTAGACGAAAGCTCTGTTCTTTCATTGCTCGTCCCACAAACTGAATCTTGTAATCAATGATCTCAACACTCTTCCTGAAATTCGAAATGCCTTGGGAACCACGAAAGATATTATTAAATTTTTTTCGGGAATCAGTTTTGAGAAGGAAGTTGTTCTAACCGTTATTGATGTCCTAAAAAAGGCAAAAACCTTCTTTCCTGAAACAGGAGAAGCATCGAAAATTTTGATCGCTCTACCGTGCACGACGCGTACGGTAGAACGATCGTTTAGCAGCCTCAGGAGAGTAAAAACCTGGTTAAGAAGCACTATGGGGGAATATCGCCTCAATGGTCTGGCCATGATGAGTGTGCACAGAAAACAAGTTGATAAAAACTCACAAGATTTTCAAATAAAGTGTTCGAAAAGTTTACAAAAAACACACGAAGATTGTGTTTTAATTAACTTAATGAAAAAAAGATCTGTGTCGACTACTTTATTATTAAAATGCTGTAACTGTCAATGGACAATCTGACTGCCTCCAAATTCTTTTAATTCTATTATTATTTTATCCTATATTTTGTCCCAAATTCTTTTTGTTCTATTATTAATAACTTTGCTTTTAACTGTATTCAAAATTCATATGCTTCCCATCCTCCATATATCAACATCAACTGCCCCCCCCCCCTAAACCACCGGCTGGCGACGCCCTTGCTTCTGGTACTATTAACGTACTTTTACTTGATACTTTTCAGTACATGCGAAATTGTATAAATGTAATGAAGTATCTTTATAAGCTTATTAGATGGCTAGAGATTTGGAAAGGCTATAGTATTACTATAAATGTAATTTCAATTATTTTATATTCAGAATTTGCCATATCATACAAAATTATCTTTACACAGCTCATGTTTCCCTTATATATTTCTTATATTCAAGGAGATGATGCAAACTGCAGAACTCATTCTGAATAATTTCACTGTATTTGAATTCATGGTTACTAAATTTAATGTTAAGATTTAAAAAATTAAATATTTCAATTAACAACATATGCTTGAGAGTTCCTCTTTGACCTAACCTAAAATATTTTTGCGAAAAAAAAGTTGAAGTTGATAACTGTGAATAGATGTTATACTGAAGATAAAATTGCCTTTATAACGTTTATGATAACGAAAAGTTAATAGTAATTTTAACGACTCAAAATGAAAATATCGAGTGATAAAGTAGATACGAGGATGTCGAATATTCAGATTATTTGTGAGACTACATTGTATCCATTTGAGATGTTACTGTGCACGAATGTGCAGCTTTGGTTTAAGATTCCTCTATCTCTTCAGGGTTATCCAGTATTGTATTACTTGCACAACCTTCACTGGCGACACATCGTTCTAAATCGAAAATTCCTCCTTTCTCGATGTAGAACGATGACGCGACCACTTTCGATATCATTCAGCAACTTTTATTTGACCTTTCATGGTTCAAAAACTCGTCAGTTAACCACTTAAACAATATCTGTCCGTTTTCTGTAGAAAAATTGAAGAAATTGGGCGTTTGACCATGAATTGCAACTTGGATTCGATCGGAGAACAGGTTCTCATTATTTCATACTACAAAAAATAACTCCCAAATAGCATATTGATTTATGAAATGCTGAATTGACTTCACAGTAGAAATCCATATCCAATTAAATTTTATTTTTAGTTCAACTCACGACGCGTTTTTAATCACTTTGTATTTGTCTTAATCAGATATGACATGGAACCTGTAGTTTTGTTTAGGTAAGAACAGAATAGGAAGCAAAAGCTATAAAGCGTTTTGACTCTATGGACCTACAGTTTAACACCAGTTCCAAACGGCTTATGGATTTGTAAACATCTGTTAATTCAGCCACTAAAACTCATAGCCATACACATCCATACCTAATCCCGGATACGAACCCAGCACGCCTGCTTCACAGACGGACACTATACATCTGATCCAAAAGACGTGGGTTGAACAGTGGTTGATAGTATATTGTAGGATCAGTATAACCATATAATAATGAAATTCGAAACTTCTTCATTCAAAAATTAATATATTGTAACGTGAATAGAAATGAAAACATTGAATGGAATTGGCATTTACTTGGTGAAAGTTCATATTCATAACTTTATAAAGAAATAAAAAACTAACTTTTCACAGGTTAAAATAAAAATCTATTGAGTAAACGCGTTTCGTCATAACATTGACTTCATCTCGTACTAAACTATGGTATTACAAAACAATCTATTTATACGAAAATTGAACATAACAGAGGGGTACTTAGAGAAACTAAATAACAATAAGCAATTCATTCTGAGCTATTAGTAGGTACCTACATTGATTCTGAGCTAATGTTCAATGTAGGTACCTACTAATAGCTCAGAATGAATTGCTTATTGTTATTTAGTTTCTCTAAGTACCCCTCTGTTATGTTCAATTTTCGTATAAATAGATTGTTTTGTAATACCATAGTTTAGTACGAGATGAAGTCAATGTTATGACGAAACGCGTTTACTCAATAGATTTTTATTTTAACCTGTGAAAAGTTAGTTTTTTATTTTTTTTTTTCTTTATAAAGTTAAGAAATGAAAACCCTTGTTTTAAAGGGACACAACATTTATTACATTGTCACGTTAGTTTCGCCTCTACTAGGGATTCTTCGGATACTGTTTAGTAAATGTGGTATTAATCTTGAATTATTTATTCACTCGAATATATATATATATATATATATATACTTTCAAAAATAAAGGGTATTCCGACTAAAAAAAGGGGGCGTCTCCAATAACCAGTCAATCTGTACTAAAGGCTCTATATTTCGTCTACTATTGCAGACATCATCAGAAGCTAAGATACTACGACTTTAGCTGGTAACTCCAGAAAAAACAAGGCTCTCTCCACATTGCTTTGTTTGTAATACAATGACATGTTAACTTTGGCGACACAAAAGGTACAATCTATAATGAAAATTGGAAGAAACAAATTCCCCAACATCTAAGATCTTACTTCAGCAGCCATCTTTACTATTTACTTCATAGTAGAAGAACTATACAGGTGAAATCATAATAACAAAAAAAAATTATCCTATCAGTCAAGTTGTCTTACATATAAAGATTCATTTGTTTAGAAAACAAATAAATCGTTTTATGTAAAACAACTTGACGGATATTAATTGTTCTGTTATTATTTGTATAAATGTGTAATTATAAAATCAGATAAACTTCTGCTATGAATTGTTCGAGAGTATAGACAGAGGTAACTTATATGTCACGAACTTTTACTAGTTGAATAAAAATGAAAGAATGGTTGGTTAACGAAATTAAATGCATTATTCATGGAATGATGTTCCAATGATATAATTCGTTCCCTACAAAGAAAATACTTTTGTTCGTTATAGCCATCGTGGGAATTGTAATCATTTTATCTTTTCTTATTGTTTCTGTTGCATTCCCTGTTGATATGTATAATGCAAGCATAACATGGCTGGCAATGTATTTAAATGAAAATGAAAGTGAATTCACTTTCGCTCTTTCACACCTGACCTTATTTCTGAAGGCGATTCAATTATTCCTCAAGAAACCACTGCCATACCCAACAATTTTCTGACGGACATCTAACCATTTTTAGGTTCTACTGGCTAGCTCTTTTCTAGCAGGTCGTTATATTTCAAATGACTTTAGTAGTAGGGCAAAATGAAAATGACTTTATGGCTGCTCAGGCTTTCAAGGTAGGATTAGAGCGTTTTTTTTCTCTTATATATGGAGGAGGCGCTTCGTTTTCCACCTACTACGAAGTTATAGGTACTAAATTGTTACCTCCTTGAGTCGTGTTTCTTAATTTCTTCGAGCAAACCTTCACATATAAAAAATACGAAATTTTCGTACCTATGACAAAGATCGTCCATATTTCTACCTACTTGGATCGTATTTCTTAATTTCTTAGATGAATTAGCCCAGAAATACGGACATTTCCCGAGATAAGTTGGTATACTATATATATATATATATATATATATATATATATATATATATATATATATATATATTTATTTATATATATATTTATATATATATATATATATATATATATATATATATATATATATATATACGAGGGGTTGACCGCGGTGCAATTTTGGTGTACAACGTCCAGGAATTTTATGGAATTTTTTGCAATTTTTTGCAATTTTATGCAATTTTTGCAATTTTTTGCAATTTTCTGCAACTTTATGAAATTTTTTTGCAATTTTAGGAAAATTTGTGAACTTTTCTAGAATTTTTGCATTTATTTCAAAATATTTCGAAAACCATAATATTCATGATATTATATTCTCTATAGTTCGTTATCGCCTACAAACTGAATGCTAGGGATTATTGGACTGTAGCTCAAACCTCAAACCTTTCGGGAAATACCCTAACTACGAAACGGATTCGAGTAAAAGAGAAAAAAATTGTTCTTTAAAGTTTGATAGAAAATGTCAAAAATTAATCAGGAACATTTTTGGGATATTGTCGGGAGATATTTTGGTAATACAATCCCGGAATTCATCAAAAATATTTTGAAAATACAAGGAATAGACTATGCTTTTGCTATGGGAGCATTGAAAGAGGAAGATAATCCAAATCAAAACATTTGTTCGAGATGATTTACCTGAACTGATTCCTAAAAGCGATTATCCCAAATATTATGAACCTTTATATAGCCAACGCCTTCAAAAATTCAAATTTTTACTGGGCTATAAGAAACTGAAGTTTTATTTTTTACTCTATGGACCTACGCCCAGTTCCGAACGGCTTATGGACTTGTAAACACTGTACATTACCCAATTACCAATTTTTTTAATTGAACCTCAACAACATACACAAAAATCCATACCTAACCCATGATTCGAACCCAGCACACCTGCTTCACAGCCGGTCAATCAAGCTCTTCTCCACGAGGCGCGTGTAAAAACAAAAAGTTTTTATTTCTAAGTGCAAATACAAATTTCATTGGATTCAGCCAATAGTGTATTCTGTCCTATTACTTGTGTAATCTGTCAATCGAAAATAGTAGTAAGTAGTTCTCAACAGTTTCTCATATTCAATAATTGTTTGACCTACACTTTCTCAACTTCAAAATCAATAAGAAAAAACAGATGTTACAGAAGGGGTATTGCCTATTTTGACAAATAACTTAGAAAATATAAATGGAAATACGAAAACGAAAAAATTAAAATAACCAAATTTATTGTCTATATATGCAAAAGTTTTTGCGGCCATATGATTGAAAAACTTATTTTGACATTGGTGATCTAAATTCATTTTGATTGATTGGGAAATTCATTCCCATTTTCGGAGACCATTTGTATCCATTAGATGGTCAAAGAAAAAAAATTTGCTTGAACGCCATAACTGATGATATATATATATATATATATATATATATATATATATATATATATATATATATATATATATATATACATGTATATGTATATATAAATATATCAGACTTCGAAAATATCTGGAAAACCGTGGTCTGCACTTGATTTTTGATAGAGTACAATACATACTTTATTATTTTTGGGGAAAATACGACCGAAAATTAAGTATTGTCTAAGCGTAATTCTGATCCCCGAACTTGAGGTTGTTAATTATCTTAGAAATTGAAAATATTGAATGAAATACAGAGCTGAAAACTAAAATTAAAATCACTGAATAGTGATTATTTCTAAGTACTTGGTTTGAAATAAAATGCGCATATCACAGGAAACACTGGACAAAGCCTATTTGTTGAAACGCAGACACTGAGTATGTTTGCGCAATCCAACCAATTTTCATGGATCATAAAGTTTGGCAATTCTATGACCTGAATCTTCTTTTACTGTATGTAATTGACTTTCAAATCTTTCACGTACTTTATTTTCAATTGGCTGATTTCTTTGGAATTAGTTATTCAATATTCTGCTGTACCTTGGGAGACACCTGTTCTTAACAATGTAATCTGTTGTTCCGTCCCTATTTGCATGGCACTTTTTGTTGTTTGGAAAGCATATGGCTTTTCTTCTGACAATTTATAAATGTATGTATGTACATGTACATGTTGAATATAAGCGTTGAATATTAGAATATACATTTCAATTCAACTCTGAAAATCTATGAACTTTTCGGGTGAATATGCTATTTACAGTGGAGGAATTTGAGAAATTAATAACATGACTTAACTGTCACTCATATTATTAATTAATAAACGTGTCTAAGAGTGAAAAAATAAGAACACGCCAAATTAATTCATAGAAACTACTCTACACGAAGTTATACTTTGAGATCTCCTTGGTCATTGGGACCTGCTCTCATGGCCACGACCTCCAAAAATTTCAACCAGTTGAAAAGTTCTATATGATTGAATACAACCTCCGATGTAAAATCAGACTCTCATCGGGAAATATTTTATGAAAAATTTGTACTGATTTATGTCATGTTCGGTTTTTTATTCATGATTCGCTAAATACAACTGCATTTAATTAATATTCTTTGCTACAGTTTATTTATAATAAATGAGACAATAAAATAATTCAAGCTAAGTATGTGTTATAGACAAAATTAGGAAGAACTGGAGGTAGTCAAATATCAAGGAATTAACATGAAAAACAGGGACAAAATATTAAAGTACTAAATACTAAAGCAATATAAATAAATTGCATATTATTGAGTAAGGTCATCTAATGGTTACCCTTTGAAATTGGTATCAAAACTACAACGTTGAATATTTGTGAATGATTGTTGCTTTATATAAGAAATTATACCTTCTGATTATTTATGTGTATTGAAGTAGTGGCGTCATAGGCCCCAATTATTTCAAAATGAAGGTGATAACAGCGTTAAAGTATCTGGAGTCGCTACAGAGATATGCTGATTAATTTTTTGTGGCAACATTAAAGCGATTTCGACTTGGATGAACTTTGGTTCCGGTAGGATGGAGCAACATGCCATACCAGCAGTGAAACAATCGATCTTTTGCACACTAAGTTTGGTAACACTGTTATCAGTAATTTTGTAGACATTACTTGGCCATCGAGCAGCTGCGATTTGTTGCTGTTGGACTTTTTTAGTCCTAACTAATGGAAAGTTGTACTTTCTTAAATAAAGCAAGTCTTTTAAGAATATTTACAGTTCAGTTTAAATTGCAATTCCAAAAAAATAAACCATCGTTCTTTATATATATATATATATATATATATATATATATATATATATATATATATATATATATATATATATATATATATATATATATATATATATATATATATATATCAGATACAAGGAAGGTGGTTCTTTGAATTATCTGTATCTGAAATTATACAGGAACGCGACATAGATGTAAAATTAAATTAGAGAAAATTCAAGGAATATTGAATTTATTTTTGACGTAATTTTAGGTACCAATTTCTTCAAAATTATTATGCCATAATTCGAACAGCAAAATTAACTGCCCATTCTATTTACGAATTATATTCTGCGAAACATGTTATGTTTCGCAGAATCAACAAGTTGTATTTTTTTCATTTTTGTCGCGTTATTCGAATCAGAGTATGCACATGCATATGTAGAAATCAGAATGAAATTATTTTTTCGTTCTAAAGAATCCGAATCCACGACATGGTTGAAACTAAAACATAAGCGGTATGCATGGAAGTATGGATCAATAGCTTCAAATAATGGACCCATTTGCCGTGTGTAATGTTGCATTAAATTCATCCTTGAGTCTAGTGGTTAGGTACAGATGGAAATCTTAGAATGTTATGGGGAGCTTGTTCTTGGAATAAAACGTGACAAAAAAATGTTTTAATATATTGAGCGGCAAATCAACAAAATCGTTAACGGATTATGGACTTTTCCATTTTGCTTATGGTGAGAACGTTTTTCATTGCGCTTGTATTAATAATCTTGGTACGTGATATTCTGAAGATTTTCATTTCAGTGACCGATGGGTTCTGCTTCCAAAGAGTAGGTGTAAATACTGAATTATTTTCTTTCTTATTCAGAAAACAATCAACGTAAATCTACTTTTCCTTTTTAAATGAAACTTGACGTTGGCATCACAGACTTTGCATGGCATTAAGCATAACCGAGTCATTAAAATCTTGAATGAAATGCTTATTGAATTATGCTGCGACATGTGTACGTACATCAGAATAAATAGACTCAATAGTGATATAACAAACACGTTTCATTAACACCGACGTAGTAGAAATCTTCTACAATGGAAAAAATCAGATTAAAATGATCCTCATAAATAATCGTAATCTAGGTGTAAAGTGTAAACAAAATTGGAAATCTTAGCGAAGAAGATGTAACGTAGATGATGAAAAAGATGAAGTTATGGCTCCAAAGAAAGAGAAAGAACCAAATATCCTCATGATGAACTGTTTAAAACCGGGAAAAATATGAAAGTTTTTTTTTTAAGGAAAGGTTGGGATACAGGTGAGTATATCGTAAATATAAATGTAACCACTGAAACTCATGGACATTTACAACATCCATATCTTACCCAGGATTCGAACCCGGTACCGTATATGGCGTAGACTTTCCAACAGCCGGTGTGAAATTATGGGTACGATTGAAAATCTGTCGTATTTTGAACAAAAATTAACCCGTTATCAACAAGCTATCAAAACATTGGACACAAATATATATATATATATATATATATATATATATATATATATATATATATATATATATATATATATATATATATATTATATACCTCTAAATTTCGACATTAGTCAAAGTATGAAATTGAATCAGCACGATTCTGAATGTGAAGTTCAAGAAAAAAATTTGCGAACCCCCATGTTGTACTTAGCAGGGGATGGTGGCAATGGAATTATGTACCTAATACCATTCTGTTATGTCACAAATTTAACAATGAGCATTTATTTTGTTTTGTGTTCAGCCAATAGCACCTTGTGGACACTTTGAAGAAGTGAACGACAGCGGGAAACTACGCAAGTCAATAAATAGTTTCGCTG
Source organism: Cynegetis impunctata (assembly GCA_030704885.1). Lineage (NCBI taxonomy): Eukaryota > Metazoa > Arthropoda > Insecta > Coleoptera > Coccinellidae > Cynegetis > Cynegetis impunctata. The sequence goes on from JARQZK010005147.1 coordinate 309,297, forward strand.
AAACAATACCTGTAGTGTTCCAATATATATATATATATATATATATATATATATATATATATATATATATATATATATATATATATATATATATATATGTATATATATATATATATATATATATATATTATTTTATATATATATTTATAAATATATATATATATATATATATATATATACACGGGCGCACCCAGGATTGAGTTTCGGGGGGGGGGCTGAATTAAAATTTACCTCGTTAAATTTAAATAGAAAACGCACATCCCGTATCCGGCTAATCATAAAGATCTTATGGTTAACCGATAGTGACCAGTAGGCTCATTTTATAGTAGTAGATGAGCTCATTTCACAATTATTATCTTAGTAATCTCAATTCTTTTGTTACTACAATAAATCTCGAGGGGGGCTGCAGCCCCATGGCTCCCCCCCTGGGTGCGCCACTGTATATATATATATATATATATATATATATATATATATATATATATATAATATATATAAATATATATATATATATATATATATATATATATATATATATATATATATTGGAACACTACAGGTATTTGGGAGTTGTTTCAGCGAAACTATTTATTGACTTGCGTAGTTTTCGTTCACTTCTTCAAAGGGTCCACAAGGTGCTATTGGCATGAACACAAAACAAAATAAATGCTCATTGTTAAATTTGTGACATAACAGAATGGTATTAGGTACATAATTACATTGCCACCATCCCCTGCTAAGTACAACATGCGGGTTCGCAAATTTTTTTATTGAACTTCACATTCAGAATCGTGCTGATTCAATTTCATACTTTGACTAATGTCGAAATTTAGAGGTTCTAAATAAGATTAATTGATAGAGGCCTCGGTAGACCAGCGGTAGGTATAGGTTGTATAATACCTACCACGAGAAACGTTGTTGTCAAAATCTACAATAATTTAAAGATGTACAACATTTCTAAAAATTGAGCGCTAGCCGCACAAGTTATGTGTTTGTACTACTTGCTCTGCACTACACACCCAAGTTGGTAGCACTGCAAAACTAACAAGTAAATTCCCTGATATTGCCACCGATCGAGCTAGTCGAGAAAGCCGAACAAATGAAATAGGATTCTATTGACTATTATATCAAAATATTAGAATTTTATGTACCTTTATATTTGGCACAACGTAAAAACCTGTAAAAAGCTCTATAGATGTGAGCAATTCTTTAAAAAAATTGTTTTGAGATTGAGTCTTTCGAGTTGTTCGAGTCTTTGAATATATTGAATAAGCTTCAAATAGATACTGTTTTAGGAACTAGTTCTCGATATTTGAATACTAAACGGCAATATTAAAAAATAGTGCATATATATATATATATATATATATATATATATATATATATATATATATATATATATATATATATATATATATATATATATATATATATATATATATAATATATATATATATGTATATATATATATATATATATATATATATATATATATATATATATATATATATATATATAAATCAGAAAAAGTGAATACATAACGATATATTTTGAATGTTTTATGATTGATATGTAACATTTGATATATAATGGATGCAAGATAGAGACAAAGACAAGTACACCTGATCCATATGTCAGTCTACATCACAGATTCACGTTCACACTCAGCTGATAAATTGTTTGTCGGATCAAAACAAGACAAGCAAGGCTATCTTTTGAGGTATGCTAGATGAAATTCGAAGCGATCCAGGCTTAAATAAAATGTTTATTCGGCGCATTGAATCCCCCTCCAACCGGATTTTTCAAGCGCATCGAAGAATTTGCATTGATGTACAGAGCGTATCTGAAACAACGAATAATAATAGTTTTTCGAGTAGGATTCTTGCGTTTAATACAGGCCATATGGCCTGAACACTGAAAGAGCCCACAAGAAAGTACAATTATTGTACTAAATCTCGCATGGAATGAATAGGTAACTGTCAATGTTAATAGAAAGAATTTTTTTCCATCCCTTTTCATTATAAATATGTTATTATTTTGATTTAATTTACTGTGCTTCATTCAAAAAAAAGTAATATATATATATATATATATATATATATATATATATATATATATATATATATATATATATATATATATATAGAAAGAGAGAGAAAAAGAATTTCCATCTAAAAGTGTAAATAGAATTCAATCATATGGTACTTAGGGAGGTTATAAAATACATGACAATTTACAATAGAAAGTTATAAAGTAAATCAAACAAAAGAAAATTAAGCAGGTTAATATGAACATTCTGTTAGAAAAACATACTATTTATATTATACATAGTTTTGGAAAATTATCCTCGTCAACATCAAGTTTATTATTATCAATGAAGAAAGCTAATATCAAACTACCCGGACAATCAAAACCGTTAATGACGATCTAAAATCTGCAAATTCACAGCATTCTTAGAGGCTATAGTAGGGAGGACGTATATATATATAAATATATATATATATATATATATATATATATATATATATATATATAATTATATATATATATATATTTATATTAGATGTTTATGATGTAATAGTATTTTTGAAATATCTCAGTATAAGATCGCACATTTCATACAATTCCATAATAAATTAATAGTATTTATAACCTCGATTATAACTGGCCTGGACTTCAAACCACTGACTGGATGTGATTAAAAATGAATTTTCACAAATTTGAGACGAGATAACTTTCTTGAACAAATCCTGATATTAACTACTACAATTCATTGAAATGTCGAAAATTATGTATTGAATACAAACAGCGATGAATATCTAAATCACATATACAACGAATATTTAATTTAGTTTCAACGATATGAGTCTAAATGGAATTTCCACTGATATCTTTCAGCGTAAGCAATCGGAAGCTAAGAGATAATTTGCTACCAACTACCTTTTGTACGTGTTTTGTACTAGACATTGGGAAAGGAATTGATGCTATATACATATATACACTAGGGATAGCTCAATAACTGATGATTTAACATATCAATGTATCGACAAACTATCACCACCATATATATATATATATATATATATATATATATATATATTATATATATATATATATATATATAATATATATATATATATATATATATATATATATATATATATATATATATATAATATATATATATATATATATATATATATATATATATATATAATATATATATATATATATATATATATATATATATATATATATATATTATATATATATATATATATATATATATATATATATATATATATATATAAGCCAGGGATTTTGAATATTCAGTGGCAACAACGAATTTTCCAATATGCAAAGGAGTAATATAATCCAGCACAATATCTCCGAAACCTTAACCATCTGAGATTCGCAAATAATATTCTTCTAAATTGCAACAACAAATCACAGATCTAAATAGATGAAGCAATGAAATGAGTCTGAGAATTAATTTAAGTAAAACACAATTCATTCACAGTGAACTGGTAGACAAACAGGACATATTAGAAGTAGTAATAATAATAAATATATGTTGCAGAGAGGAATATGAAGTGGTGCATCCTATAAATAACTAGGAGAGTTCGGAAGAGAATATAAGTAATGAATACAATTAAAAACTCAAGTGATTTATGTAATTCACAGAATTAAGTCCCAACAATGGCAGTGGACAAGATAACTAGTGAAAAGAATGGAGAAATAGATGGAATAAAATAGTCACATTTTGGTACACCAGAGAGATAACGCAACCAATAGGTAGTCCAAATCTGGCATGGGACATGCAATAAGGAAAGCGCAGACGTTGCTTTATCTTGCATAGAAAAAAATAGACAAGTGTGGACACAAATGAAAACTCATTTTGTGAGAGAGACTGCACCCTGATGGAATAGGCTGTCGATGATTATGAGGATGATGATGATGATATATATTATCTTCAAAACTAATTTTTTCGTATGATTTATCATTTTTATTGAGTATAGATTCGAAAAAGCTATCATTTGAAGAAAGATTTTACATACCAATAGCAGATTAAAATATTGTACTTCCTGGCGTCAAAAATCAGCAATAAATAGAAATTCAAGCAATGTGTTGCGTTCATTATACTTTCATATCAATCTATAATACATTTATTGCCAACGAGTTTACCAAGCACTCCTGTTGATAATGAATTGACTTTCATATACTAATATGATCTTGAAATGAAGAAAAAAACTTTATGGGAAAGCAGTACCTTTTACACGAACGATTACATCACACGTATAAACAATTGGCCTTTACAAACTCCACGACAAACAAATCAACTATTCAGCAGAAAGACAAACGAACTCTGGAAAGTAGTTACGAACAGGAGTTTCTTGAGAGGGGCAGTTGGAATAGTATTGGATATTCTCATATATAATCATCACAGATTCGATACTCTTTATAATGCATTTTTAATTTACTTCTTTACAATGATTTCTAAATGACTAAAATAGCTTTTATATATTCATGAGTGAATAAACACAAAATATTATTGAGTTGAAAAATATTTCTTAAATTTATTTCAAAATCAACGAAAAACAAACTTTTCCGTGTTGTTCTTCATCTGAACCTACTGCAGGTTATCTTATTATTTTATAAATAATACTCACTTGACCATTTTTAGGTATACAGGAAGTTCGAATTTGAAAATTCCATTTATGGAATCCAATTCCGATGATTTTCATAAGTGAAGTGAGAAGATTATTGCAATGAATAATTAGTTAATATTTCATGAAAACAGTCAATAGGTGCTGAATCTAAGCCACCTCAAAATCAGTATTTTCCACAATTTTTACTGGATCGACTTCGCCGTAGCTACAAAGTTCATTATAGTGAAAAGTCATACTCGCGTTAGTTATCTTCCTTATTATCCCATGAAAAGTTTTAACGTAAAACACAATAATAGTTAAAATAAAATTTGGGTATCGTGGACAATATAGATCATAAGGTAAGTTTGATGCGAGGTCTTTTTCAGAAAATAAATTCAAGTCGGCAGAAAATTGGTCATCCAAAACCTCGTCCAAAATTGTACAGATAATTCCCTGAATTTCCATTCCCACATTTCATGTTTTCCTTTATTACACTCACACCCAGTGTGCGAATAACATGAAAATCAATTTGATAATTACAATCGTGCATATCTCCAAATTATTTATATTAATCTCACGAATAATACACTCGAATAAAGACGTGTTCAAATTCGGTATTTACAAATTTATTGTTGAGAATTTTGAGCATGCTGTTGAATAAATTAACGAACAAATAATTAATATTGAAGTAATAATATCGTGATTACATTGAAAATTGAAACTACTTTTATTAGTTTCGAAGTTGCACAGCACAATTAATTTTTATCAATATACACGTTGTATTGATTCCAGTACTAATGTTATTATCAAGGAAGGGGGCGGTAAACATGCTTGACTAACATATATTCACTCAAGGAGAAATTATTGCAACGAAGTTCTTCACCGCACGTTACACTCCAAACACTAGGCGAATGGGGAGCTAGACCTCACTATGATAAAACGTAATGTAAGCGTAACAAAGGAGTCCTTCTAACTCGGGCGGTATATTTCTATATACATATATATATATATATATATATATATATATATATATATATATATATATATATATACTTGAAAATTCTTAAATTTCTTGAACCGTTTCACTATATTCTAGGACATTGAATTTTTCTTGGGAATATTGGTTCAGCATTGGTAGTTAAAACTCCATAAATTTTTCGTTTATACTATATTAAAACGTTTCGACCAACATATGTAGTCTTCTTCAGTTAGGAATTACTTTAATCAAAAAAGGAAATCTCCACTATGACATTTACACTTTTCTAAAAAAATTTATTGTCTCTATTGTAACTTACAGTTACAATAGAGACGTGATGAAGCAATGAAGGTGCCAATGAAAAGGATTTTACTAATTTATATTAATGTTAAGTATTTGTGAAGGTTTCGTATATTTGTCGTGTCCGTTTGAGAAAAATTTTTTAGAAAAGTGTAAATGTCATAGTGGAGATTTCCTTTTTTGATTAAAGTAATTCCTAACTGAAGAAGACTACATATGTTGGTCGAAACGTTTTAATATAGTATAAACAAAAAATTTATGGAGTTTTAACTACCAATGCTGAACCAATATTCCCAAGAAAAATTCAATGTCCTAGTATATATATATATATATATATATATATATATATATATATATATATATATATAGGTATATATATTTATATATATACAGGGTGAGTCATTGATATGGGAAAGCTTGATTGCACCTACACCGTTAATGATATCGAAACGAACCAAACGGTTCTGCAAATGGGAGGTCAGAGTGCAGTTCGTAAAATTATTTTGCCGTTTACAGGGTGTACCATTTTTACAGAGCAAATTTTAAGATACTGTTTTTAAATGGCACTCTATATATTTTCACACATATTTGAATTTGTCCTTTATTGAGATTTGTAAATTCGTTAAGTTTTTGCAAATCGCTTCAGCCGTTCAGAAGTTATTCAATTTTTTCTGAAAATTAATGCCTTTGCAGGCATTTTTTTAAAGAATCGCAGGGCACTTGTTTTTTTGAATATAAAGTTGTTATTTGGGCTGTGTCTAAGTAATTGTTCTGGGTATCTTTTGACGGAGAGATAATCTATTTTAATTGTGACATTACCTTACTGTGACACAATGATTTTGGTACACTTTGAAAGGCCATATCTTGATTTTTTCAAATGGCACTCTATTAATTTGATTACTTAGTCGCATTGAACATGTCATTCTTCATCTTTTCATTATTCACGTTTTTTTGGAAAAGTTGATGTTTAGAAGATAATTCACATTTTCAAAAAAATCAACACATTTTTTCATCTTTTAAACGAGTGACATGAAAAACAATCAATTCTGATAACAGACTTTCACTTGTTCATTGTTGTTATCCATGGCCTTCTATTGATTTATGCATTCAATTTCAGAAAATTGTCTTTTATTTGCGCGTTTCTGAGAAAAAGTTTATAGTATCTTATATTTTTGAAATGGTAAAAAAAAGACAAATTTTATAGTCTATAAATATACAGGGTATTCCATTTAAAAAAACATAAGTTTGCTTTATAACTCAAAAATAGTAAACATGTAACAAAAATTATCTACACCGATGCATTCTACGGAAAAAAATCTATAAGAATGATATATTACATATTCGATAAGATGAAGGATAACGGCGATACGACGGGGATCCCAAAATGCAACATTTTCAGAAATGCCCTGTATCTTAAAAACTAAAAAAGTTATTAAAATTATGTTGACGGCATCTTCAGTTTTTCGAAAAAGTAGCACAGTGTCGCGAAAACCGCAACCCTCTATCTTCAAAAATAACGGAGATACCATTCAAAAGTACCCAAAATGGGAAACCCTGTACTAAGCTTCTTTAATTTGATTTCAGTAATTTCTCATCAAACTTTGAAATTGACGCCCGCAGCAGTTACGTTGACGTCAGTTATCAGAATTTATTGTTTTTCATGTCACTCGTTCAAAAGATGAAATAATGTGTTGATTTTTTTGAAAATGTGGATTATCTTCTAAACCATCAACTTTTGGAAAAAAACATAAATATAGAAAAGATGAAGAATGACATACTACATGGAACTAAGTAATTAAATAAATAGAGTGCCATTTGAAAAAATCAAGTTATGGCCTTTCAAATTGTACCAAAATCAATGTGTCACAGTAAGGTAATGTCACAATTAAAATAGATTATCTCTCCGTCAAAAGATACCCAGAACAATTACTTAGACACAGTCCAAATAACAACTTGATAATCAAAAAACTAAGTGCCCTGCGATTTTTTAAAAAAATGCCTGCAAAGGTATTAATTTTCAGAAAAAATTAAATAACTTCTGAACGGCTGAAGCGATTTGCAAAAACTTAACGAATTTACAAATCTCAAATATGTATAAAAATTCATAGAATGCCATTTAAAAAAAGGATCTTAAAATTTGCTCCGTAAAAATGATACACCCTGTGAAGGGCAAAATAATTTTACGAACTGCACTCTGACCTCCCATTTGCAGAACCGTTTGGTTCGTTTCGATATCATCAACGGTATAGATGCAATCAAGCTTTCCCATATCAATGACTCACCCTGTATATGCATATATATATATATATATATATATATATATATATATATATATATATATATATATATATATATATATATATATATATATATATATATATATATATATATATATATATATATATATATATATATATATATATATATATATATATATATATATATATATATATACACATATATATTTTGACTGTTCATGAAAAATTATTTCAATATCAAGATACATTCTTGAATAGCTGAAATGATTTGAGGCTGATATTTTCAGATATATTAAATAGCAACATTCATAAAACAGTATTATAAAATCGGTTGATATGTCTTGTATACCTATATATGAGAACTTTTAATTAAATATATGGTCCAATCTATCAGTATTTATTCCTTTAGAATCATTTCGGTAATAGTACAATATAATTCATAATATTAAAGATATCACTACTAGAGTTTTAGTAAATGTATATTAGTGTGTCTGAGTTATTATATAATTTTGGAAATAATATTCATAACTTCAAGTGAATTTTGTCATACTGTTTGGTAGAATTCTTAGTTTCATCTCATCCATATGGTGCTTGCATATAGTTTGTTTCATGCATTTTGTATTCAGACAGCAATTGTATTATCCAATTTTGCGTTTCCTAAATTAGAGACTATTGATCTATATTATCAAATAAGAGAAATTTTGGTAGCATATTTTTTATTACATAGAAGCACTATTTATCCAATCAACCTAATCATTTCATTTTAATCATAGCTTGATAATTTCTCAATTTTATGAATTTATTAATGTGTAGGTATTTGTTATATTGTTATCGTTACATTGTGCCCTAGTGAGAATATTGTTTTTGTTATACTAAATTATGAATAAACTTTGCTCTCCTTAAAATGTCACTGTGTAAATGGTTTCCATTTGCTCTGAAAGTAATATATAAATCCTAATATAAATAATTGTGATTTTTTTTCATTGGATTACTCCCAAATTTAGTTAATTTATTTCATTGGGCCTGCTAACTGAAGCCTAATATATAGGGCAAGAAGCATTGTTCTAACCTCTCGTCTTTTTTTATAGGTTCATTACTACCTATTACATTAATACCGCGAAGTATATTTTCAACACATGAGAACGAGAATTTACTCAAAAAAGTTTGATATTCCTTGAAAATTCCTATGAAATTTTTATATAACAATCTCAATAGAACTGCTAGTCTATAAACTGACTTCGTAAAATGAAATCAGCAGTTAATTCGATTGTCCTTTTGATTATAACATAACGAACAAACTGAAATTTGAAATATTGGTCAGAGTCGTTTTAATGGTCAGAAAAGTGAGAGGTACTCACAAATATCTCGCTGATTAATTCATTACACTAAGCAGTATTAAACTTATACAACGTTGGGTACCAAAAGCACATTTTTACCCTCACGTTATTTTCTTCTAATTGAACTTAAATAATCACTAGTTATAACCTTCAATTTATGTGGGAGAACACGAATCCTACACACTCAATAATTAGCGACAGTCAGTAAAAGGATATTATTCAATCTCAGACGGCAGAACAAGAAATGACAATTCGGGTAAAAACTTTGAGAATATTGGGAAAACGAATCGCACAATTCAGAATATTCATCAATTCATGAATATGAGTAACAAACTTTTCCTAATATAGAAAGAACGTTTGGAATCAGCGACAATCCGTTCAGAAGTAATATTTGTCCTGAGTACTAAAAATAACTCGCACAGAATTTATTATTTCATGCAAACCTGCATTGCATTGTTGGGATATTTCCAGGCCCCGTAAGTTATGCCAAAAAAAATTTCTGTTGTAATTCGTACGCTTTAGTTACTGGAAATATTGAACGCTGTTCAAAAATCCGTAGTAATAGTATACATACCATCAATTTTCGTAGAGGAAATTTTGAAAAAGTATTTTTCTAAGACACAACGTGTATTATTATTTACACCTGTAAATTGTAACACTAAAGTAGAGAGAGAATCGCTGCTAGAATAGTAAGAAACTATTGGAAAAAATCATCAAATTCACACAATTTTGGTCATTACGAGTTCATTAATCAATAAATAATAATCGAAATATTTTGGTAGGAATTGAAGATAGTTAACTACATTCACTCATTTCCCTAAGGGCTGATTCCGAATATACCAGCACGAGGCGCGCGACAAACTGCGCAAAGATACACTCGAGCGGGAAATGTCAATCTATCGTACAATTCTTATCCTAGGTTTTTCTATGGGAAAGACTGTCATTCTATCGGCTTACCCGGAGAAAACAGAGTCCTAAATGGTACCCGCGACTTCGGTATCCATAGTGTCGCGAGCACCAACAACAAAACCAGAAAAACGGGCCATAACAACACTGCACTGCACTGTTTAGCACTCACGTAAGTCGTTCTCTTCGCTAGCTTGACTTCGCATTGAGTGAATTATATTTTTGGGGCACGACACTCAACATCAGTTGCGCCACAAATGAAAGTAAAAGTGAACGCTACAACTCTTCCGATTCTCGTGAGATTTGTGTGTTTGTGTGCGAGCAAGTATCGGCGAACGCACGGCGCGGGATCGGGTTCGGAAATCGCGGCTCCCTGAATCCAGGCTGAAAATGCCACCCCGTATATAATTTCGTGCAAATATTAGAATCGGTTTGAGTCACAAGAACGCACATAATAACATGAGTTCTTAATTTCTCCCTTTACTTTCCCCTCTTTTCTCTTAATGGCCCCCACCACTGCACGAGTTTTTTCCTATCTCTAACTCGCTCAGGTCGTCTTACTCTAGTACTTCCAAGGTCGCAAGCCTTGCGTGAACGTCTATTGCTATTCGCTTGGGTTTAGATTAGCTTTCTGCTTTTGCATCTGTGAACGTTGTCAAGTATTAGTAAGACTGCGAATGAGGATCAGTTTGCAGTCGTCATGTCCAGATTCTATTTCAGATTGATCATCGTATCATCTATAACTATATGGTGGTTGGCGGAGGTGTGACTTGCAATGTGACACACTATACAGCTTGTTTCGCGGACTAGAACGTCAATAATAATTTATTTGCTAATCTATTCTTTTTAGTCGTATTTTCCTATAAAATACATACTATTGCAATTTATCGAAGGAAAGCATTTAGGTGCGGGAGTAGTTTTTCTATCCATTTTAGACTTCCTAGACCACGATTGTCGAAAAATTTTTCATGTCTGAGATATATATATATATATATATATATATATATATATATATATATATATATATATATATATATATATATATATATATATATATATATATATATATATATATATATATATATATATATATATATATATATATATATATATATATATATTCTGCTCGGTACATATCGGCATATCGAATAACGTAGTTAATTAATTTTTCGTGGTTTTAGAAAAAATGCCGAACTCCACAGCTTCTGTAGATTGAGTTAGAGGGTTAAAATTTGGTACGTAAATTGAAAATATGTTGATTTAAAATACTTTTTTGGATTCAACTCTTTTGCTCAAACACGCTGTATTTCGTGGTGAATTCCGTTCAAATTGCATCTCGATCTAATATCAGTACGCGATGCACTTAGCGGAATTTTTTTTCACAATAGAGGGTTGAAATTTTGTACGTGATTTATGTTGATATTGACGTACGTTCCTTCGTTGGTTTCAATCATTTTTTACAACCACGATGCCAATTAGTTCTTATGAAATGAATTTTTTTTCTCAATTCGTTTTGCTATTTGAGTGTGATTTTTCAAAATATAATTCTATCCGTTGGAACCGCATCTCGACGAGATGCATTTCGCGCGTAAAATTACGACCTTAGTGATGAAGATCTAGTGATGCTCAATCTTTTTTTTGTCTTGAAATGAGGAGTAACATTATGTGTGTGTTTTGCTGTAGGCTACAGGCGACAAAAGAGCTGTTCTTTAAACATTTACAACGACGCAAATAAAAATTTTCATTTTAGTTCAGAGAGTATTTCTCTGTAATGGATTATGTGATTCATTCACAAAATAGATCAGAATTGATCATTTTGAATATACATAAAATATTTCGTAATCAACATTTTAATATTTATTTTTACGAGCCTTTCACGTCAGCAGAGTAATGTGTAACTTTGAGCTTTTACTATAATCGTTCGTCTTTTTCGGTCTATATGAACCGATATTTCAAGACAGTTACACTAATTTGACATTGATGTTATGATATACGTTTCGTCTAAACCAGGTCTGCATCGGATACGTCATGATGATCACTAAAATGGGCGGTTTTTTAAATTAAATAAAAACAGCCTGTATGCTAGTTTTAATTTCTCCCCTGGTCGTTCGAATATATTGGTATTGACATCGTATATATTGTACATGTAGTTTTGATGTTCTAATTCTACTATAAAATTAGAGATATATATATATATATATATATATATATATATATATATGTATATATATGTATATATATATATATATATATATACATATATATATATATATATATATATATATATATATATATATATATATATATATATATATATATATATATATATATATATACAAATATATATATATATATATATATATATATACATACTATATATATATATATATAGATATATACAAATATATATATATATATATATATATATATATATATATACATATATATATATATATATATATATATATATATATATATATATAAATATATATATATAAATATATATATATATATATATATATATATATATATATATATATATATATATATATATTTAGAAGGTAAGGGAAATCGACTGAAAGTTGAATATTAATCTCTGTATTCTATGCCAAGCTTTCGAAACACATTTGTTTCTTCCTCAGGGCTACTACAAAAACAGTTCACAATTAGAATTGGTTTTTTAAAAACTTAAGAAATGAACTCACGGAAAAGTGAGATCAACAAAATTTTTCTATTACAGTGTAAATGATCATTGGATTAGCTGAACTAAAATTATACGTAATATCACATCCACAAATTTTTCTCATAAAAATAGAATGACATTTGACATCAATTAATCGGTTAAACATATGACGGAAAATTCTATGATGAAATTACACAGATATCATAGGCTGGCTAACTTGGTTCTTTTTCTTAGCGGTTGACAATAGGAAAGTATATATGTTGCTTAAATTCTGCACATCGGATTTCTTGTCTATGCTGTTATGTTCACGTTGCATGTGTATCATCTCCATTATCAATCTTTTATTATAACTAGATGTTTCATCTAAAATCTCTACACTATCTAAATTTATCTAGTGATTTTGTTCAACTGAATGTTTGGTCAATTTCAAAAACATTCAGTTGAACAAAATCACCAGATTGTTGATTTCACTTTTCCGTAAGTTCATTTCTTACGTTTTTAAAAAACCAATTCTAATTGTCAACTGTTTTTGTAGTAGCCCTGAGGAAGAAACAAATGTGTTTCGAAAGCTTGGCATAGAATAAAGAGATTAATATTCAACTTTCAGTCGATTACCCTTACCTTCTAAATACAAATTAGTACGACTGTGATCTTAATTCAAATATATATATATATATATATATATATATATATATATATATATATATATATATATATATATATATATATTTTATATATATATATATATATATATATATATATATATATATATATATATATATTTATATATATATATATATATATATATATATATATATATATATATATATATATATATATATATATATATATATATATATATATATATATATATATATATATATATATATATATGCTTTATAAAGCTTTCTTCATTTGAAAAAATAAATAAAACATACACAAATTGAATTTATCTGTCTCTGAAATTGAACATTTCACTCTCGTTGAGAGGATGAACTTTGTTACGTTTACATTAGGGTTTTTCGTTTTTAGGCCTAGCTTCCCATTCGCCTACTATCTGGAGTGTGCCTCGTTCTAATAATAAATGTCATAGTAGTTGTTATTTTTACGTTTAGTATTGATTACGATGAAACACACATCATATAATATTCAAATCAGTTATACCACGTAATTTACCACTGAGTACACAATTTGTTTGTGAAAATTGTAGCAGGCTACAGTAATGCCCTAGAAAGTCACTAATAATTATTAAATTTGTTTTGATAAAGTTTTGATTAAGAAGGTTTTGATTTAGTAGGTTGTTTTAATTGAATAATCTAGTTATTAAATATTATGTCGAAATATATTTTGTTCTGTATGTGTGTGTGTGCCTTTCTTTCAGTCAGTTAATTAGATCTTTAAATAATATTTTCTCTCAGATGTACTCGGGTCCCCTGTTTAGTGTGCTGCCGCCACCTAGAAAAGCACGCCCCAAAGCTTGAGATTCGCTGCCATATATGTAAAAACGTAATTTACCTCAGTCTGCTTCGGTGTATAAACTTCCGTGCGTTTTAAGTTCTTTATTTAATAGTTCGAGGTATACATTTGGTATAAAATTTCAAAACTCGCGCAGCCTATAGAGGAAAACTCAGCAACGTTGTTCAGAAGACAGACCATCATTGAATTCTGAATATCAAATATTGTGAGATAAATACGCAACTAATACAAAGACTGTACACTATCCCAAATTGATAAGATGTCTTCGGAAGGCGTTTCTATGTATTAACTATATTTAATGTATAGAAGAAGTTATATTCTGTTGTGAAGATTCATATGTGCGAATATCCAATGCTAGATTGATCTGATCCATAACAGCTTTCTCTGGTAACCTCCTCTTTTTTGTTTTGTTCGAAAAATGAACTAGAAGATGAAGGCTTTTCCAGCTTCGTTTGCAATATTTCTGGGGAGTTTGATGAACTGGGATTAATCCACATTTGTGTGATACATTAAAATTAAAGCCTATATTTCCTCCAAAGAAAAGGCTAGATAGGTTATGCAATAAAATCAATGAAAACTTCTTCGTGACAGATGAGCTTTATAAAAACATTTCATTGGAAAATTGAAAGGAAACCGGTAAAAATTACAAACAAACCATGGCACATAACCTTAAACTTATGCTTTTATTGTGTGGGGTCGAACGCAGTATCTTTATTACCTACTTACTTTGAAGATACGCGCTTCTTGTTGAATATATACGCTTATACGTTATAATATAGTTTGGAAGATTATATTCACTAGATACTAACTAGCATTTCTTTCTCCAACATTCACTTTTAATCCAAATAGATATTTCAAACAACTACTCAGCACACAGAATTTCATTGAACTTTGCTCTTACAGTTTAGTTGCTTTTTTTGGAAGGTTTGAGTATTTCAGTATCTTCACTGTATATTTAGTTCATGTTTCCGGTTTTTAGAATTCTTTTAGTCGCTTTGTGTTATGTATTTGGAAGCAAATAATCTGTTGACTCCGTTCTGTCATAATCTTCATTCAGTTTATGAAAAATTTTCCTTTCTAAAACTTCATCGAAGCATGTACTTCTTAAACCATGTCATTCATACTAAGTTCCATTCATTTAGCTGGAAACCCAGAAATGATATGACGACTGTTAATCCTCAATTTATCTGATATCATGTTGTGTCATTCATGAATATATGAGAACAATGTTGCAGATTAAAGTTCATACCTGAAATCTTTCAACTACGTAAAAGCTACTGTAAATAGGTCGGTTTACAAGGAAGCAATAAATATTGTTTATAAGATCGAAAAATATAATTTTCACTGAATAGCCACCTGTTTATCTGCCGTAGTCATGAATCTTGTAATATCTATTGCAACGTTTGTCTATAATCATGAAATGGAAAATGTATTTCTCTTTTGTCAGTCTCTCACTCACTCTCTTTGTCTACTTATGGCAGGTGACGTAATTCCTCTTCGAAAAGCATTCATTTTTCTCAAGGCGTGGAGGAATTATTATATAATCATAATAACCAGCATTCCTGATAGCCTTCACCTTGCTTTGTTCAATCAATGGGAGAAGCTAATCCTCATAAGAATTATAAATATATACATACATACATATATATATATATATATATATATATATATATATATATATATATATATATATATATATATATATATATATATATATATATATATATATATATATTTATTTGTTCTATCCCGCACTAAAATACATGTACACGTCCACTAAATTTCTATGGTTTTCTTGAGGAGAAGATTCGAACTATATAATACCTAGACTCGAGTCTAATTCAATTCTTGTCGCGCGACTACCTATCTCGTACACGTACACACCATTCCCCTCGCCCTCCTCGCTGTCTGCTGACAGCTAAGCATATTTTGTTTTGTTTTTGTAAAACCACGATCTTAAAATCTTAACTACTTGTTCAAACAATTTTATCTCCGAAACAACTTACTCGATTTCAAATATTCTTTCACCTATATCTAGAATGGACTTTCAGTGGGGGGACATGAGATATATTATACCGTTAAAATAAAAGGGTTTTTTTGTGGAGACTGAAGTCGTTGAAAAAACGGTCGAGTCAATACGTTTTTCACGAACGCTGACTCAAAAAGATCTATGAAAAAATCCGGGACGAAATATTAGTATATTTTGTGGTTAATACACAAATTGAAGTCTATGCGGACACCGTTAGTGTTATATCAATTTGTGTTTTAACCTTAACATATATATATATATATATATATATATATATATATATATATATATATATATATATATATATATGTATATATATATATATATATATATATATATATATATATATGTATATATATATATATATATATATATATATATATATATATATATATATATATATATATAATATAACAATATGATATTGATACTTTTGTATACTTGAAATCGTGATAATTCAGTTAACTGTTCCATTTTGTCTCAAATAAAAAAAAGATCATATTCTGCTCTACTTAAATC
The DNA here is from genome assembly GCA_030704885.1 of Cynegetis impunctata. NCBI lineage: Eukaryota > Metazoa > Arthropoda > Insecta > Coleoptera > Coccinellidae > Cynegetis > Cynegetis impunctata. The sequence continues at coordinate 326,430 of JARQZK010005147.1, forward strand.
GTTCCATCCAGTTAACACATTCAAGGTTAACAAAGAAAACAAGTTACAAAGAAGTTGTTTCAATTATTTTAATGAAAATCCCATGGATCTATTTATGCCTCCTATCTCCGCAATCTCCATTTACCTATTCGATAACTTTACAGAATCTACCTGTATTCTATATAAACTGAGCAGGTACCTTTATATGTTTTGTTTATATGGTACCGCAAATCTTTCATTTATCCATATTAATTTCCCTTTTTTGTCAGTTTTCTTCAAGTATATATTTCAAAAACCAAATACATGTATAAATATTTATATATATATATATATATATATATATATATATATATATATATATATATATATATATATATATATATATATATATATATATATATATATATATATATATATATATATATATATATATATATATATATATATATATATATATATATATATATATATATATATATATATATATATATATAATTATATATATATATATATATATATATATATAAATAAATATATATATATATATATATATATATATATATATATATATATATAATCTCTTGATAATTATTAGCAATAACAGGCTTGTTGAATCTCAAAAAACTCGATTTTATTAAAAAGTTGACGTTTCGCCACGACATTCGTGGCTTTATCAAAACTTTTGAAAAAATTGAAATTTCTTTGACATTTATTGTTTTGAAAAAATTTGAATAGAAAAAGACTACTATGTTTCACTAAAACCTTTACCCTCGTAATGTTCGAAATAGGTTCAAATTATTTTGATTTTGAAAAGTCAAAGAATAGGGTACTATTTATCTTATTTTCAAAAATTTCTCATTGCGGCTGTGGCCGTCTTCAGTTATTCATTACCTGCTATTTAGTCCAATATCAACAGACAGGTCTGTTGATATTAGATGGGAAGGGAACCACAGAAACCTTCACCCACGTAATGTACAAAATAGGTTTAAAATATTTGATTGTTGTCTTTAAAAGACATGTTCTAAACTATACTTTCTTTTTAGAAAAATTGAAAATTCTAGATGTTTAGATTTTGTCTAAGAAGGTGAGTTGTTATGGTTAGAGTTTGTTTGTTGAATTATTTTGTTTTGATTTATGTTGTTTCTTAGAAAAATTGAAGAATTAAATCTACGTATATTGAACTCAAATGTTTGATATCTGTTCTATCATTAATGACTTTATTTAAATTTTTTTGAAAATGTAACATTTCTAAAATTTCTCTGCGTTTTTGATCTTTTTCTATTTCAAAAAATTTTTTGCTATTAAAGTTAAAAGTATGATTCTCATTGTTTTTATGTTTTATTAGTGCTGTGGTTTGTATTCTGGTATATTTGTGTGCTTTTAATCTTTCTTCTAAATTCTGAAAAGTTTGTCCTATATATGATTTATTACACTATAAACAACATGAGATTTTTGCTAATAATTATCAAGAGATTAGAAATAGTTCACAGGCAACAACAATTCGAATAAATAATTATATATATATATATATATATATATATATATATATATATATATATATATATATATATATATATATATATATATATATATATATATATATATATATATATATTATATATAAATCTAAAATTAAAGAAAACTGCCAATAATACATACACGTATTGTATTTACTCTATTCACAACCTAGCTTTCGAAACGCTGCGCTTCTTCTTCAGGGCAATCTTCAAGGTATTCTCATTTATTTAATATATTACATTATAGAAGGAGCAGTTCACTCACCAATGTGAGGTTACAAATACTGTTCAGCAATAAACCAGCAAAACAAAAGTGAACAGTGGTCATCTCAAATATATCTAAGAATTAATTTTGGACCAATCTATATATACTACTAAGTAAGGTACTTGAAACCGTTAATAAACCCAATCTTAAAATACAGAAAGAAATTTCTAATTTTCACAGTGTCTCAGTCAAAAGTTTTACAATTGACTGAGACTTGTAAAACTTCAAACAGATTTATTTGACATCTGACAGATTGATATAAAAATTAGAAATTTCTTTCTGTATTTTAAGATTAGGTTTATTAATGGTTTTAAGTACCTGTATGTTAGTAGTATAATAAGTAAATTGGTCCAAAATTAATTGACAAATATATTTGGGATGACCACTGTTTATTTTTGCTTTGCTGGTTTTGTTTTGTAACTCACATTGGTGAGTGAATTGTTCTTTTTGTAATGTAATATGTTAAATGAATGAGAATACCTTGCATATTGCCCTGAAGAAGAAACGCAGTGTTTCGAAAGCTAGGCTATAAATAAAGAGTAAAAAATTATATATATATATATATATATATATATATATATATATATATATATATTATATATATATATATATATATATATATATATATATATATATATATAAATTATATATATATATATATATAGATATATATATATATATATATATATATATATATTATATATATATATATATATATATATATATATATATATATATATATATATATATATGTATATATATATATATATATATATATATATATATATATATATATATATATATATATATATTTTTTTTTTTGGCGAAATTGAGATCATAAAGTAAACACCATCAAATTTAAAATTTTTATTAGGAACCGGTCCTTTGCAATGAAGGAATAATAAATACTGTCAGTATTTCACCCCTCCGATATTCTGAAAGTCGAATTTGGCAAATAGATCAGGTGAAGTTTCAAAGGTTCATTGTGATAACCAGGAGAAGAATAAATTAGCTGGGCATAAATGGATGAGTATTCATCAAACTGGGTGGTAATGGTGTAAGAAAGCCATTTTTTCAACTTGGTCATTCTAGCATAGTTATTCCCAAATCCCAGCGTTCAGGACGATCCTGTTGCGTCCTGTGGGTGAATGCGGTGGCAGCGGCAATCAGCGGCATTCCGTTGCTTTCACCAGCTTCGCCAAGGAGACTCGTCGTCGTAGTGCTGGCCCCAAACGGGGGCCTCAGCAGCAGCCCGACTTTCACAATACCAACATTAGAGAGGGGGGACAATGTTGTATAATAGCGAATGCGATGCAACAGCAAACCGCTCTCGGAGAGAATACAGATCTACCTAGTACTTTTTCGAATCAGACAGAAATCCACTTCTTCATAGAATGGACAACAGGACCGGATTACCAGGAAACAACCGAACCTGTCCCACCTAGTGATTGTTTTGCAGGGTTGGGCAGGCCGTAGAGATAAATCGCTGCGGCATCGATGTCCGAAGAAATGGATCCACGTCTTCCATAATGCTACCTTGTATTTGCAGGAAGCGAGTTTTGATTTCTTCACAGATGAATGAAATATAAATATAAAGATATGCTAAAAAAAAAGACGAGAGGTTTCGTGGGATACCCGGTTGGAAAGGAATTCTTTTCGCTATATATAATTTATTACATAGCAGACACAATGATAAAGTTTGAGGATAATTGAGTGAAGAAAAATTATGAAGGAATGGTAATAAAATATAATATTTTTTTTTGCGAAAAGTAATGATAATAAACATTTTATTATCAATTTATATAGAAATATGAACTACTTATGAACTTAATTAGTTAATTTAAGCGTAGTAAGTATTGATTCGTGGTATTTAAGTATGACAGTTATATTTGCGATTCAATTTTATGTAAATGTCTCGAAAAAACTGTATCGAAAATTATCTTGTTGTAGATTTTCATGGATCATTGTTAATTCTTGAATCGAAGTCTGCCAAAACAAATTTGTAACAATGGATATGAGTTTTTCAGATCATTCAGATCCCTAAATATCAATATACGAATCAATAGTAGATTATTTGTGAAAATTATTACCAATTCTCAACTTCAAAATCACACCCAATCTATAATAATACACATATGATATTATAATCATATTTTAATATTTACTTATATAAAATATCTATTCAAAATTTACAAAAACTTGTGCTTAACTGACTTCATTATCGTTTCGCTCAATTTTCAATTTTCGCTGAGGGACTTTCGCAATTCATTATTTATTTATAAAATAACAACAATCCTCATATACGAATACAGCTGATTCGTACGCCTAGCAACGCTATCATGTTAGTAGTGTCGGACAAACTTCATTCTAGAAATTGATCAGTTGATGCTTAAAAAATATATAAATTTATTTGCATGCTATTATCGTTTAGTAATCAATCACTAATTTTCATAAAAAAAACTTAAGGAACATGAGATAAGAAACAGAATTGTTCGTAAGTTAATAAGAATATCAGCATTATTGTTCAAAGGAAATGAGAAATAAACAAGTTTTTTCATAATTTTATTTTTTCATGTATTCGCTCTCATTATTTTTATTGATGAAAGGAAATATGTATATATATATATATATATATATATATATATATAATTTTTTTTTTTTTTTGCCTGTATTTTTCATTTATTCGCAATAAAAGGCAATTGAAATTCGGAAAAAGATTTTTTTCAAATGTGAACTTTCTCAAATCTAAAATTGCTGATTACGCACTATTTAATCTTATATCAGAAGATAGGTCTGCCCATACTAGATGGCGAGGAAAACCACAGAAAACTTTACTTATTTAATTTTTCTAACGAGCAACATGAATCAGAACCATACGCATAACCAAATCAACTCTTCAATATCCGCTACTGAACTTATCATCCAAATCTACAAGACCAGATAGTTTTTCAAACACAGAAAAGGAATCAGTACATGATAGAACCACAAATATTATCAACTAATAATCCAACAACCAACACCATCCACATATTTAGAACATCAAATAAACAAGGTTCATGTAAGAACGTGATAAAAGTATGCTTCAGAGTTTCTGAAAGAAATAGGACAATACTCACACAAAAATTGGAATGGAACATTGAAAATTGAAAATTATAATTTTTGTTTTTTTAAATTTCTCTCTGAGACCTACAGTATAACGTCGGTTCCAAACGGCTTTTGGACTTGAATCTACGTCATTAACCAACATATACAACACTTTTTTAAATCACTAAACCGCAAGGGACATACACGAAACCCAAGAACAATTTGGGACTTGAACTCCCGAATTTTTGTTCATGTTATTGAAAAGAACTATTCCGAAATTTAGATAAATAAATCTTTAAAACTTTGTTGTTATCATTCGGAACTTCATAAAGAGTGCTAATGGCCAGATGTCTTCTTTCTATTAGCAATATCTAATCGTCACAATCTTAGAAATTACTCTTTCAAAGAACTGGGTATGAAACATCTGGGTATTGTTCCGAAAATTATCGTAGAATGTAATGATTGTGTTGTTACAAAATCAGATATTGAGGAAGTGTTCCATAAAAGTTTCCTTATAGAAATAAAGTTCGTCGAAATTTTGACGGTTGAGAGAAAGAACGCTTCCGCTATCAAAACAGCAGCTCAATACTGTACATAACGAATTTATTGATGTAAACATAATAATCTAATAAAAGAATTGACAGGCAAGGATTCAGGTGTGGGTCACGACGATCATGATAAATACAATGAAGCAAATGACGATGACGTATCACGTTGCGTTGCAGAAGTTGAATCGTTTGGTGGCAAAAGATGGGAAGGTGAAAGAAAGGACAACATTCAAGGTTCCAAATAACAAAGGACCCAGAGCGGACTGAGAAATGTATGATTTGATAAAACACCCATTACCAGCTCGGTAAATAGAATCACATGGTGGGCCGTACTCTATTAAAACATGGGGCTCCCAAGGTGAAAGACTGAGTGGATGACGAGCAGAACACGTGCCCACTTCATCATTTTAGTTTTGGTTGAAAGGTATAATTCCATTTCGATTACAGTTATGTTAATTTGTGAAGCTCCATACTAACTATTTATCCTGTATCAATCTATAGGTCCACATTACACAAATTTGGTATTATGGTTCTCAAATTCAATTTACTATAGTGTGCAATTGGGAGAAAAATCCCAATGTTCTTAGTATTTTTTCCCTCAAAAAATAGACTATTGTACAGCATCGAAATTAAACAGTGATGTTTTATATTCTTTTTAGACCGCTTGGAACTTATGTAAAACCTCATGAATTTATGCACTAAGTTCGGAAATGTAATAATTATCTAGTGATTTCCTAGGAAACTGTCAACATCGGTAAATAATTTCATAATTGTCAATCTTTCTCAAAAATGCTTACTCTTCAACAAAGAATATATCTTTTAAAGTGCTATGACATTGGAGCTGTTTCGAATAAGTACAAAATTCATTCAGTTAAATGAAAAATATCCGAATGTACCAGTTACGAGGAATGGATTGAAAAAATTTATAAAGAAATTCGATGAGACAGGATTTGTTGAAGACAAAAAAAATCGAAAAAGACGTACTCTGAGAACGATGATGCAGCTTCTGCCCTAGCTATGCATTAAGTACGGGAAAATCCGAAGTAGATTTTACGAAAAAGAGCAGCCGAGGTTGGTTTTAGCAAGTGCCACTTACAACAAATATTCGAGAAAAACAAAATTCATCCATTCAAATTGATATTTATTCGCACCTTACAAGATTGTGATTATGACACGAGGATTGACTTCTCTGCAATCATTGGTGAAAATCTTATGAATGAACACTTCTTTCACCACAATATTTTATTTTCGGATGAATCAACGTTCACGACAAATTTAAACCATAATATTGAAGATCTGAAAGAAGCAATAATTAATGCCGTAAACGAAATCACCCCAAACATGCTAAGAACACTTATAAAGAATTCAGAAATAGAGTGGAGAGATGTTTTGAAGTTGGTGGCGGCTATGTAGAGTAGTTTTTTTCTTATTTACTTTATATTTTCTCACATTTTTCTGTTATATTAGTTTTGTTAATAATTATACTTAAATTACTGAATGCATGTTGATAAGTAATGACAAAGTATAAAATTATTCACCGATGTTGACAGTTACCTAGGAAATCCCAAAAGTCACTTACTAGATAATCATTATATTTCCGAACTTAGTGCATAAATTCTTGAGGTTTTACATAAAATTGTATATAAAATGAAGCAGGTTTTGCAAAACTTGTATTTTATTCAATTTTATAGGGTTTTTGAACAAGCAAAACTTTTTATTAAGAATAACATTTTTCTCTTAAATTGAAAATAAAAAAGTTTTTCCTCTTTGGCACCCCATCCGTGCTCTACATGACTATGGTAAATGTAAATACAATTACAAGCTCACTCATCCGACAAATGTCACATACTGTATTGTAAAGTTTAGTTTTTCTATGTGATTAGGTGCGTCTTGTTGGAGATACAATGGTAAGACCTGCAAATACTGCATTTAACGAAATAGCAAAGATAAATCACTTTCTAACAGTTTATGTATTGAGAAAGAAAGGTGTTGCCCATTTGATATTTATGTCTTCACCTTTTAACACGCGATTAGTGTAAGGTAAAATTCTGAGATTTATGTAAGTTTCATATATTTACATCTCAACAGAAGTGAGCTTTGAACTTTCTTGTAATAGATATCCCAATCTGCAGTGTGTTTAAATAATTCGATTAGTATCTTCCACAATTGTTTGTTTATGTTTTAATACTTTATAATTTATTGAAGCTAGTTTTGACTTATTAGCTGGACATTTAGATAACAAAGAGTATATATATATATATATATATATATATATATATATATATATATATATATATATATATATATATATATATATATGACATAACCGTTCAATCTTTCATAGTTTTCAAAATTTACTAATTATTTAGCTTCACATAATGAGAGTTTACTGGTTATCCGCAATTTTTTCAGTTTCATTCTGAAATTCAGCAAACTTTCAGGTTTTATCCAATACCGGAATACAAAATCAATTTGAAGATAATATTGAGAATATACTAAGAAGTTGAAATGGTCCCGACAAAGAATTTTTAGCTGTCTGGCAAGACAAACTACAAGATATTTCATGGCGGCATTTTTTTGAAAACATGAGGTTTAGTATTTAGCGTGGACTGAGTTTGAACTAGATATATCTGTAATAAAATATTTTTCTTTTGTTCTATTTGACTGAATTCGCAATATAATCTCAAAAAAACGTGTGAGCAGCAGAGCTCCGTCACCGAAGTCGTACTTTCTCCTCATTTGTGTTACGATTGAAATTTTCAGATGAAAATTGCGGCGGTGGGAAAAAACATTAGGATCTGCCGAATATCCACTGAATTCACGTACAGATTTTCGGCCTTCCTTTTGAATTTTGAGTGGCTGTAGGAATGCGCAATATTGTAAAATCCTCGAAAAAAAATTAGGTACTTGATTTTTTGTTTGTAATGCCAAAAATCTCTGAACACTGTTTTTTTTTTAAGTAGATACACTTTTTCAAAGCCCAAGAAAACTTAAGTTCGAATATGTCGTTCATAATAAATTTCCACAATCTTTGGCACCACTTCGACGTATGCACCACCCCGTCACCCCCTCGCCTGATGGTGATAAAATTTTGTTTATCCAAATTTTGACAATTTTGTTCTGCATCAAAATCAATTCGAGATACCAAATTTAAGCTCACTTGGTTTGAACAAAATATATCAGACATCAAAAAAATCTTGGTTTTGAAGGTAGGTGTACAACGGATTTCAAAACCGCTCATGCTCCTTAGTGACTTTCGATACCGCTCTATTTTCGGGGAAAATAGAGGGGTACACTGAGTAGCGCTTGATCAAATTTTTATGTTGGTAAGTAATATCAACATAAAAATTAAAGAAATGAATTCCACTAATAAAATTTTATGGAAGACATGACCAGAAATCATATTTTCGCCTGAGGACTGAATAGAAATATACGTACGAATCCAAATCGTGCAACCTATTACGTATATGTAATCATAAATGCTTGCAGTGTCTATCTCTTCAACGACACTCCTTCAAAATGAGAACCAAGGTCGATTGTTTTAATAATAAATGAATGCTTTATTAGTCCAGAGCGAATATATTGGAATAATACATTCGACACTTTCAGATAATATACTTATTATATGCGCAGTGGTGTGCAATATACTTCATTTGAATCGGAGTGGTCTTTATATTGTTATTGATAATTCTGCTTTTTATAGTAGTGACGATTTTAATTTTTATTAAAAAAGTTTCATTGACTCTGTTAGTTAGAGATGATACATTGATTGTTCTGTTGTTTGATGAAGATGTTAGTTTCCTTCAATACTCTCGTTTTTAGTCCTGAAGAAGAGAATAGAAAATACTCGAAATCTTGAAAGAATACAAAAGGAGTTTTCTCTTTTTTCCTTGGCACTCCCAAATTTTGACTACACTACGAACAGATACCTTTTAGTTGGTTTTCGAAGTTCTTTTATCAACTGCTCAGTCACGAGCATTTCAACCATTATATATATATATATATATATATATATATATATATATATATATATATATATATATATATATATATATATATATATATATATATATATATATATATATATATATATATATATATATGCAGAGATGTATAAGATAGTTTATTTCAAGAATTCAAATTCAAAGTGCAAATACTTAATTATTTTTCTATTTGAAATGCAAATACAAAATTGTTTTCAAAGTAATCGAATACAAAAGGCAGAATTCTTATTTTCAAAATAAAATACCTTTCAGTTAGTGAAATTTTTCAAGTCATTTATTGCAGTGGTTTTAACACCGGTATTTCTTAATTTCATTCATTTGTATCCAGCAAACTGAACAAAATCACAACAAAATAATTACGGTCAATTCAAGTAACACTTCAATTTCATACTACATATTTGTTTGTTGGTAGCATATTGGTTATTGATAATATTGGTATTAATGGTAATTCTAAAGATATGCATTCACAACTAATTTTCGTTGAAATTGAATGGTTTGAAATTATGGCGTGGAAAAAAATCACTACCTTCTCAACTATGTTCAAAAATCTACCACTTTCAAATGGGCAGCCGAATCAGAAAGAGTTACCTGATTTGTCAGTCGGTAGATGTGCCGATAAATTGGGAGTGACAATAAATTTCGGAAGGTTTTACAATGTACTTTACGAAAATGTGCGGCTTTCGTTTAATGTGACTTTTTTGCTACTACACTGAAATGTGAAGCGAAATTTTAAGATTCTAATTTTTCATTTTTCTGGTTATGATGAAAGAGACCTGCAATTCACACATTTGTCCTTTGTTTGCATCGCCTTTGTAACCCTAAGGAAATAAGGGAGAACAATTCGATATGAATGTATTAAAAATGTATCTCGTCTTGAAATTTTTGATGATATTCATACTCTGAATAGTTTTTCATGTGAAATCTTACCCTATTTCGGTAAATATATGATACTTCTAAAGACTTGGATATATTTCTCTATGAATTTTGTTTTGTTCCGAATTTGAAAAAAACTGGTTTATAATTCGTCATAACTGTGTTTCCACCATTTCCATAAAGTGGCGTGACAATTCTTATTCTAAAGCAATGTATGGGAGGAACATCTAGGTGTTTACCTGAAAGTAAAGGGATATTTTATATATATATATTTATATATATATATATATTTATATATATATATATATATATATATATTTATATATATATATATAAGGGCGCATACAGGATTGAGTTTCGGGGGGGGGGGGTGCTGAATCAGAATGTAACATTTAAGTAAGAAATTAAATAATTTAATCATTAAATATAAACTTACATATATGTTGAATATGAAACAAAACATATATTTACCTATTGTACAAAATTCGCAGAATCAACATGTAAAATTTATGTAAGAAACAACATTAACTCCTTAAATTTAAATAAAAAACGCACATCCCGTATCCGGTACATCATAATAGATCTAATGAAAGACCGATAATGACCAGTGGGATTATTTTATATTAGAAGATGAGCTCGTTTTACAATTATTATCTTAGTAATCTCAATTCTTTTGTTACTATTATAAATCTTGGGGGGGCTGCAGCCCCATGACTCCCGCCCCTGGTTGCGCCACTGTATATATATATATATATATATATATATCCCTTTACTTTCATGTAAACACCCTGATGCCCCTCCCCTACATACCCTTGATGGTATGACGATATCAAGAGATCAGCAGGACTACCATGGATAAGAATCGCACATGATAGGAATAGATGGAGAACGTTAAGGAAGTCTATGCTCAATACTGGGTGAAAATGGGCTAAAACTTCCTTCATCGATCCTCAATCCTCATCGAACCAAATTATTAGTCAATCCAATAAACTACATTTTGTATGAATCGGGTTTAATCTAATTTAATCTATCACGAACAGGTCTCTACCACTGCCAAATCGGTTGCTCAGGAGCATACTTAGTAGTATTTTTTGTGCCTAAATTTTGTTGGCGTCAACGCAGCTATTACTGCTTTATAGTTTATCCAGACTTGGAATACTGGCCTCGTGCTTGGAGATTTGCACCACTGCACTTCTTTCACCTACTTGACTCCATTCAGAAAAGAGCAGAGGCTAATAGACCACCCGTCACTGATCGCTCACCTTCATTCTCTCCAACATCGGAGAAAGGTTGCCGATCTTTCACAGATATTATCACGGTAGGTGTTCTATATATATATAACCTACATTACTCCACTAGGAGCTCAAGTCACTCGTCACACAGGTATGCATATAATACACACCAATTTGCAGTGGACATCCCAGCGGCCAGAACGTCAATCTATCAGAAAACGATTCTACTCGGAATCGCAAACCCATGGAACGTTTTCCCCCCAGAAATGGTTTCGGTTTGCTAAAACTTGCAACGGTCGATATCTAAACTAAGCATAAAATGTCATTCATTGAAATCAACTCGGGGCGCTTGAGACGCTTATAAGCTTTCTCTCTTCCGGAGATTATTGAAATACATACTCTTCTGCATGTAATTAACTCACCTTACCTTAATCTGACGCGCTCGAGTTTGTCTCATGACCATTTTTTGTTTACTAATCTGATCAATTGTCCTAGACGTAGCTCCCTATATTTAGG
>JARQZK010005148.1:0-7500 GCA_030704885.1 Cynegetis impunctata
TTCCCGATCACAAAAACAAATCTCCACGGTCAGGAAAATTACCTCCTTCGGACTTTTTTTATGAAAACTTCGTCCGTACCTTCTTACAATCGGCTCCAAAAGAGGCCTTGGACCGCCTGTGAGACTGCTACTAGGTCCTGAAAGCACAAAATTATACGTTTAATACCATATTTGATGATATGTTAAGCAAAACTGTTAAATATTAGTGCAAATAACATCGTAAAAATAACAATAATTAACATTAATTGAATTCAAGACTGTTTTGGTAAACTCGAATTAATTTCACATGATTATTATTGATGGAATAAAGTGCGATTTGATTTTAAATATGAACTCACGTGTTTTGAATATTATATTTTTAATAAACCGATGAAGAATTGTTGATCCTCTTCATTTTCATAGTCACTGTGAAAGTCTATATCATTATCATGAAATTGTTGAACAAAGAATTGGCGGAATTATTATTTGATTAACAATGATCCTTCATTGCAAACTTACTAACCTAGGTTTATATCATTAATTTTAGCACTTTGTGGCGTATCTAAATTCCACTGCTGGAATTTTTCGAACATTGTCACAGAGACATGTATAAATATTCAGTACATCTAATGAATCCTCTGAAACAAGGTGCCAGAAAATATGAATAGCTTTGTGTTATGAGGAAAAATACGCGGATTGTAGGTACTTTTCAATCACATTTACAATGTCACTTAGGTGAAATTAAAAAGAGGGAGTCTTAGGACATTTCCATGTGGGACACCGAATTTATACCTTTTGAGTATTCTATAAATCATCCCAAAACGTCAAACGGAAAGTTCACCCTTAATTAATATTTACCAAAGTGAATTCGTAGTAGACTGACTAGGTACCATCATCACCCTAAACATATCATTACACTTGACGAAGTGATCCAACAAAATTACTTGTGAGATCTCCGGTAAAGGAAGAATGGTATCATTTGGTCGATCATTTCCACACATCATGGACTTTTGGCGTAGGTATTATTTTTTTTTTATTTTTCGAATAGTTATGTAACATAAAGTGAACAAGGAAAATTCTTTAACAATTTAAAAAATTATCAAACAACTTTCCAAGGAAGCTGGTTATACGTATTCAGCAACGCAAAATCTGCATTCACAATCGAACGGTGAATTATAGAAATTGTCAAGTCACCCCGACTCAAAATCTGCATTCAGCTGTTTCGATCTTACATCAGTGCAGCTTATTTGACTCGGAGTGAATTAACAAATTTCTAATTGTTTCCCAATACAAATCGTGGTCAGTAACACTGGATGGATAACAATCCAGAGCGCCATCCCACCAAAGATATTGGGAAACAACAATTCACCGCTTAGACTGAAAATGCAGAAATTCGTCGCTTAAACACGTACCTCCTGATATGAAGATATCTACTCTAAAACAGTGGTGTATATAATTCCAAGGCACACTAACATAGTGATTTAAAACCTTTGGATATACTCACGAGAGCGCGCTCCGAATATTCTAGTCGCTTAATACGCAAAATACAACAATCAAATCATGAAAAACATACTAGTCGACCATGGTCAATTTCATACATTACATAAAGTGAACAAGGAAAATTCTTTAATAATTTAAAAAATTATCAAACAACTTTCCAAGGAAGCTGGTTATACGTATTCAGCAACGCAAAATCTGCATTCACAATCGAACGGTGAATTATAGAAATTGTGTGACTTGACAATTTCTATAGTTGACCGTTCGATTGTGAATGCAGATTTTGCGTTGCTGAATACGTATAACCAGCTTCCTTGGAAAGTTGTTCGATAATTTTTTAAATTATTAAAGAATTTTCCTTGTTTACTTTATGTAATGTATGAAATTGACTATGGTCGACTAGTATGTTTTTCATGATTTGATTTGCTGAATACGTATAACCAGCTTCCTTGGAAAGTTGTTTGATAATTTTTTAAATTATTAAAGAATTTTCCTTGTTCACTTTATGTAATGTATGAAATTGACCATGGTCGACTAGTATGTTTTTCATGATTTGATAGTTATGTAACTACCAGAATCCAAAAAGGATTGGATAGCAATCAGTAACCTATGTCCAAATATATCGAATCTATCAAAGAAAGTGAATTCAGGAGTATAAGATACATTTCAGTAAAGAAAAAGATAATTATAAGAAATTAAGAAGTAATCGGTACCGGAAAAACTTGCCCAAATTACATTAAATATTGAATATAGTCAACACGAGGGAAGTCTATTTGTTCATTCAATAAGTTATTCGAATTCTTATAGCTATAACTTACTAGTACTTTCTGAAAGTTCAATTTCAATCGTCTACTCTCTCTAGGTAGAAGATTGAAAAATGTCTTTGATTCCCATCTATAATGAACGATTGGAATGATTATTACAATTTCTCTTATTGAATTAAAAAAAGTGCTTATCTTCTTCGACTGTTTTTTGCGAATTTAAACCGAATATTTTGCTATAATCACCAACTTATCTGATTTTGAATTGGAAGTCGCTCTTATTCTAACCATTTAATAGAAGAAAAACATGATTTGAACGATAATTTTAAAATTTAGACACTGAAAATAATCCTGAGAAATTAAATTTATTAGAATCAATGGAAATTTGAAAAAATATATCTTCAGACCTTTCACTCAAGGAGCAAACTGAACTTGGTAATTCCCCGTTATTAAACCAGGTGTTTGAAACCTCTTAGTAATTAACCATTTTAAATAAGTCAATACCTGTTATACCGTCCTTGGAATTATAAATACAACCCCATGTTACAAGTATCTGTAGAATATTTCTGAGCACTGTGATATATTTTAAGAACTAGTTTTTAACTAAGTCTGATGAAGACACTGTGTTGTCGAAACAAATGTCATTTAATTGTAAATATAATATAAATAAGATATAAATGAACGTGTTCTTGTTTCTTAATATGAATTTCTATTAAGTAAATGTTACTTTGATTCAAAATATTATTCTTACATTAAAGTTACTCATTTTTACGTCTAGATTTCATTCGTCAAGATTTTGTGGTATATGTTGCGATAGTTACTTTTATTCCTAAATTATAGTTACTAATTTTAAGGTTTATCTTTCATTCAATCTAAGTGCCTGAAGTAAGAAATGTGATATTGAAATGCTTTCCAAAAAACCTTGAAATTCAATGGAATAAAGATGTTCTTTTCACAATCAATATACGAAAAAATTTCCATCTCCACAAGAAGATATTGGATTTCCCTTGGTAGATTTAGACAACTTGAATAATGTTGACGTTGTGTCAATGATGAGCCAATCTCCAAATATTCAGGAATATCTGCTTTTTCCACCTTCCACTGCAAATATATTTTCTATGCCCAGCGGAGTTGCCAATTGCTGCTTGCAGTGCATCAAAGTAAATTCATCAATTATTCATATGCGGCTTTCTACATGCTTCCGCAATGGTTCTGAATTATTCAGGAATCGCAATATAATTCTACTAAATATGAGCTTATGTGATTTTCTGTACTTCAGGCGTAGAATGATGAAAATAGATTCGGAAAAATTCACACCGTCTGAAACGGTTTCACCGTGAAATAACGGTTAATTTCGAGCGGTCTTCATTGAAAAACTCAACTAAAATTCAATATCTATTAGGATCTCACATGGAGGCGAAGCTTAGGTGAAACGTCAAAACATGGCGTCTCTAAACCAACTTTCAACGCGAATAATTATATGAGAGATTTGATAGTTTCGAGCGAAAGTGTGAAGCTTTATGAAGGTGAAAATTTACTCCAGCGAAAATGTAGACTGAAAAGATCCAAATTCGTAAAACAATGTGGGAAAAATGAAGAGAATTCGAGGCCTGGTATCGTGAACTTTACTGCTTTTTGCTTATCTATTCTGATTTGATTTAATTGTAAAATACCTAGTCTGAATCAACTGTATTTGTTTAAGTGATATGAAACTACTAATTCGAGCTTTTTTATGCAGGAAGTTTATAATCGGCCAGATATAAAAGGCAATTATCAATAAACATAGGTATTTCTAAACTTTTTATTGATGATTCTTTTTCACACTCTACACATTAATTATTTCTGAAGAACTTCGGGCAACATATATTCAAAATTTCTCGAAAAACATTTATTTAGTAGTATACATGGATTCAATGTGGATCAAATGTGGTTTTCATAATAAAACACCATCAACTATAATGCAACTCAAAATGTATTAATAATAATGAATACTTATATAAAGAAAAACTTTTTCATTCCGTGTGTATTCTTCTTATATCTAACTTCAATCTAATAAGCATGATATATATATAAATTTGTTGCTCCATCATTTCACTTAATCTTCCATGAATTTGTCATCTTCTAAGATCCGAGAAGACATATTTATCGTACCACATAGGTATCACTGTAAAAATTTCTTCTAATAATACCAATAAATTTCCAGGCAACACAGATTCAACAATTTTAAATGTTTTGGCTGCAGCATGTGGAATTTTAATTAATAAAGGGAACTAATTTAAGTTTCAATCATAAGGCTTAATTACCTGGAAAAATGTGATTTTCTTTTGTAAAATGCAAAGAACACACATCACACATTCTAGAAGTTGTGTGATGCTTTTTCAGATTGATTTTCTATACCTTCAATAAATCAATTTTTTCCTTTTCTCCAAAATGATTTTCTCTCAATACAAAATATTTGTTTGGCTTCGTAAACCGATGAAAGATAATACTTGCATTTGTATATGCTTTAGAATTACAATTTTTCACGCCACAACACTCTCTAGACTTGCTGATTCTACGTTTTGCAAAATTAACACTTTCCATTATTCACCTTTTGCGACCTTATTTGTAGGAAATCAGAAACTTGACATGCAATTACATATGAAGACGGTGGAAATAAAAACTTCATCCATCTGGCCGCCAGAGTTCGCCAGCTGACATGTCAGATCCCAGAATATTCGAGGAAAATCACGAACTGAGTGGATATCAAAAGAATATTTCTCTATTTCTCCTTCCCATCTGCGATCAATTGGATACGAAATCAATTTTGAAAACATAAGAACATCGATGTGGTTGAGTTTCATATGCAAAAATACCTAGTATTGAACATCTAGTTTGGACTGTGATATTTATGGCGGTGTTCAATGGTTCTTTCCATATTATAAATCAAATTAATATTTGACAAAAACAATGGTAGGTACAAAGGGTAGAACACATATTTTGGCCAATTATTCTAAGTTGTAGAAAAATATATTTTATGTATATATATATATATATATATATTTATATATATATATATATATCTATATATATATTTATTCGAATTGTTTATATATATAAAAATATATTTTATATATATTATATATATATATATATATATATATATATATATATATATATATATATATATATACAGGGTGTCCCGAAAATAGACGTCAATATTTCAACCACATATTCTACTTCAAAAAATAGAGACTGGGGTCCCCAACTTCTTCGTTTTTGAAATACAGAGTGTTAAAGGTGAAGACCTGGTGGTGGTTTTTTGTAAATATTTTCGAAACCTGTGAAGGTAATTGGATGAAATTTGGTACAGTTACGAAACTTTTTTACGCTCTTTTCAATGTACTAAAAGTGAGTATTGTAATATTTTCAGGAGTGTGTAGTGCAGGGGGGTATTAGAGAAAAATTTGTCCCAAATTTTTTGGTGGTTAATTTTTAGTAATTTTGACTTCAAAATTTGAAAATATGAAGCTTTTTGTACAAATAAGGTCTTCTACTCATACTTCGCTAGGAAGCAGCATTTTCGAGAAAAATGCAATTGAATATTTCTTTAGGAATCAATTTTTTGTTTTTCAATGTGCAAATCGAAGAGAAAATAATCAGTAACCTGGGAATAAATGACGTTTTTTGATTTGCTAGGCAAAGGAAAATATAAGCTGTCAATTATTAATCGCCCAGTTTTTAATTGTACTGCTTGTTGCCGGAAGAAAGCTATTTAGTAGTAATGCAGAGATTTTTGAATAGAGAATTAGCAGATATCCACTTTGCACGTGGTTTATACAATGGCAGAGTACGACGGTGAGCCAGCTCAATATGGTGTGAATATTAGGAATTGGCTATACGAGTAATTTCCGAGTAAATGGATTAGAATGTTTGTTCCTATTCCGTGGGCACCCCGATTGCCGGATTTAAATCCACTAGACTATTATCTTTGGGGCCGTATAAAATATATAGTATACGAAGCAGAAGTAGAAAACGTGGATGAGTTGTGTGAAAGAATACGTGTGGCAAAGAACTAAATACGGCAAAACTATTTTGAAGTTTCGCAAGCTTCACATGCGATTTCCCGTAAAGACCCAAATACGCCTTCATGAGCACGGCAACGTTTTCGAGCATCTTATCTAAATGCTAGAATGAGTAAACCTCAAATAATTGTTCCTTAATGTTTAATACAGTGGTATCCAAACTGGGGGGAAGGGCATTGGGAGGCGCGAGAGCCTACAAATTTTGGGCTTTAAAATGATAAATTTCATATTTGACAAATTTTTATAGAAAAGGAATATATTGGTTGCTCACTTTCAAACATAACACCAAGAATGGCCTACCTTGTTGAGAAAATGCAGCACCACACTTCGCATTAGACTAGAATAGTGATTTCAAATATGATATTTATAAAAAAACCGTTATCGGGTCTTCACCTTTAGAACGAAGAAGTTGTGGACCCTAGTTTATATGAACTTTCATATATATTTCTGGATGTAGCATAGATGGCTCGAATATTGACGTCTAATTTCGGGACAACAATCAATTCGTGAAGAAATATTCAAATGCATTTTTCTCGGAAATGCTGCTTTCTAGCGAAGTATGAAAAGAGTACCTTTTGTACGAAAATCTTCATATTTTCAAATTTTTGAGTCAAAATTACTAAAAATTAACCACCAAAAAATTTGGGCCGAATTTTTCGTCAATACCCCCTGATACCTCCTGAAAATATTGCAATACTAACTTTTAGTGCATTAAATAGAGCGTAAATAGTTTTGTAACTGTACTAAATTTCATTCAATTATCTTCACAGGTTTCGAAATTATTTACAAAAAACCACTATCAGGTCTTCACCTTGAACACCCTGTATCTTAAAAACGAAGAAGTTGTGGACCCTAGTTCATTTGAACTTTTATCTTTATTTTTGAGAGTAGAATATGTGTCCGAAATATTGACGTCTAATGTCGGGACACCCTGTATATATATATATATATATATATATATATATATACAGGGTGTCGTATATATATATATATATATATATATATACTTATATATATATATACACATATATATATATATATATATATACTATATATATATATATATATAATATATATATATATATATATATATGTATATATATATAATATATATATATATATATACTATATATATATATATATATATATATTTGAAATGGTCGTTGCACTTAAAAAGCACTAACTGAATTAATACAATA
>JARQZK010005148.1:12500-22500 GCA_030704885.1 Cynegetis impunctata
AAGATTCTTCCAGTGTTAATTGTTGGAATTATTGCTAGCGGAGATCTCCCAAGTTATGACATCAATTCCGCAGAGACTGTTGTACCAGATGCGAGAAACAACTAATTCGTTGAATTCGCAGCAAGTCGCAAACTTTGAGTTTTGGAAATGCAATTTGTAAAGGAGGCACAAATTGCGTGTAAGAAAGCCTTTACAGAACTCATTTAGCTTTTGTACGTGACAGTTGATAATAAACATTCATAATTAAACATTGTAGAAAGAATCAAAAGTAAAATACTTTTTTGTTTGAGTTCTAATTAAATGAGCTTTTTCGCAAATAAGCCTCGCCATTTTCTGGTGAGTTATAGCAAGTATGAAATGAGATATCTGTGGAGCATACTGAAATAAGTTTTAATGAATTTAGTAATTAGACTTAACCTGATATTTTTCATTCGTGTAGATAGTATTTATTGATTTCTAAATGAAAACTTACATAATGTATTTTGAAAAAAATAAAACATCTACGCAAATCTGTCTAGACACTACTTTATCAAACGTAAACAATATAAAAAAAGTATATGTCAGCTCCGACGCACGACTGGAGTTTACTCTAATCATGTGCTAGTTTTTTTATATATTTCAATATTTTACTTCAATCACTTAATAATTCTTTTCATTGTACACAAATAGAAGTATCACTGTATACAAATAAATAAACCACACTTCAATTTGAAAATCAAAACAGAAATTGACGGTTAGGCTGCTGATGTATGAGTTGTGTCATATATACCTACTAGTGGACCCGGCAAACGTTGTTCTGCCATATAAATTATTTTTATCTATCTTTCTATCTATTCATCTATCTATCTTTTTATCTATCTATCTATCTATCTATCTATCTATCTATTCATCTATCTATCTTTTTATCTACCTATCTATATTTATTCATCTATCTGCCGATGTATCTCTATCTATCTATCTAACTATCTATCATTCTACCTATATATCTATCTATCAATCTATCAATCTTTCTGTCCCGGCATTCGTTATTCTGTCATATAAATTATTTTTATTCTTCTATCTATCTTTTTATCTATCTTTCTAAATATCTATTTATCTATCTGCCGATCTATCTATCAATCTAAATATCTATCTATATATCAATCTATCTATCTATGTGTCTAAAATTTTATCTATCAATATAATTATATCTATCAATCTATCTGACCCCGAAAACGTTGTTTAAATAATGTATATATCAACACAATGTTTGCCGGAATACAAGTATGTGATATGATAATACTTACATATATTTATTTTGATGAGAGAGTTCTGAACAATTGTTGTATTCAATCACTGAATATCATTCGACCCTTTAATTTGGGAATCTGGTATCATATTTCGCGACTTATAATAGACAATTAATCAACTCAACATCTGGTTATCTAGCTCTAGACAACCATTCTCAGAATTGGGTACCTACAAAATTGCCCCACTCAGGAAATACGAAACAAATATTTGAAAAATGTCCACATAAGTGATGAACTTGTTACAACAGCTCATATCATGGTGAATGCTTCGTTTCTATCAAACATTCGATTTCAACAATGTTCAAGGAAATAAAATTCTTGAGTATTTTGAGATATATTTACCAAATGCAGTCTCCCACGTATCGAAGAGGAAGGAAATGGTTCATATTTCCAGAACTCACCAGACTTTGTGTGAAAAGTTTGGCTATTCGGAGGATAGAGGTGACAACAATGAATATGGTTTAGCAAAAAGCACTAGGAAACTCCGGGGACTCCAATTCGTAATTTTAGGTACCCATGGCAGTAATGATAATCATATATGGTTGCTAGTTAGATATTGAAAATGAGGATCTTGAGATACTGCACTTGAGAAAATCGTTTATTTCATCATCGTTTCAGAAAATTAGCTACTGATGATTCTCAAGCTGTGTCAAATTGCACCTTTGGGTTCTAAGTTTTCGACTCGCAATAAACAAGTCAATAACACCAAGAAAATTTGCATAACTTCTCAATAATGCGCGTATTCAATTCATTTTTAATATCTCCCAATTTCAGCTCTGCTTACCAAATCATTATTCAAGATATTGAGAACACAATAGATAAAGATACCACATAATATTCCAGAAGTATGTTTCAATGCATGCATTCAACTGTAGAACAAGAAAATATTATCGCTCTTGAAACAACTAAATTGCACAAAGTCGAGACGTTCTGATATGGAAGATAAGCAGGAGTCCATACCTCAAAACTTCAGTCTAATTGATGTACTAACCATATTGTACAAATTAATGAAATCTTTGATCAATTGTGAAGTATCTCAGACGACAACCAATAAAGCTAGTGGCGTTATTGTTAAACGGGTAACCTACTCACCTATGTAGCACTTCTTTCGACAGGCAATAATGAGAATCATGGAGAATAGTTAGATGTTTCAGTAGATATCTCTGAGGCCGAATTTAACACAAGACGCTGCTATTGAAGCTTGAATCTTGTGGTCTTCTTGAACAACTATGCGGCTTTATCGGAAGCTTGCTTCTTGAAAGACAAATACGTGTTGTAGTCGATGTTAGGGAGTTTTTGAGTTTCAATTTGAAGTCAACGTAATTATCGTAAACCGCTATGTTGAGTTTGCGCAGAACGGAAAACGTTATTAACGGGTTGAAGATCCAAAAAGAGTTTTTGAATTCAAATTCATTGCGAACGTCAAATAAGTATAACCTCTCTTGTGTTCTTGTATTATTTTTTGTCGGGTAATTTTTCCAATTTTCATTCACATATTATTAGCGTTCTTAGGGTAAATTATCATGGAAGATGTAATAGACTATATAGCGATCAGTCGCGGGGGTGTGGAACATAATTTAATGAGAGGTATAATCTTACATAACATCTTTGAAGGGGAACAAGAACGTGAAAATATTGATAGAAACATACCCGGATTCGATTTGTATAATATTGAGGTTGAAGAGGTGAAAAGAAGGTTCCGTTTTCAAAGAGAGGATTTGCCACGGTTATGCCAAACTTTGCAGATACCAAACCCAATTGTCTGGACATAAAGCAACTGGTAAATGCAATAGTTTGTAGTAATAATTGTGATTAATTTGGGCAAATATATTTCTTAGGCATCGAAGGCTTATGTATTTTACTGTTCTCATTGAAAATAACGGTAATGTACTGCTGAATCACTGACCAAATATCTGGGTTTTCAAATGGATTATTACTTAGAACCACTATAAGAAGTAACAGATCCCTCATATCTGTAAATCGTATTCTTTTTTTAACTATCGTGGCAAGTGAACAAAAACCGTTGAAAAAATATCAAAATTAGCAGTCCAATTTACACAAATAAACAAACCAAAATAGCACTGTGACATAACCAATAAAAATACGGAAACTGTCAATCTCAAAACATCTGCTCGCAGACTCGATTGATGGTTGCCACATAGTAAGAAATAACATTTTTTACGAATTTTTAATACAAAGGAAGAAGTTTGGAACGAATTAGCACGATAGTATATATGATATTAGTCACTTATCATAGTTTAAATAGTCTATTTTTCTTTAGTTTGTAACAATTTAACACAAGCGCGTTTAAACTTGTCAACACCGCGAATATAACGGACGTTTATTAAGCGAACGTTAAGGTCCCGTTGATAACGTAGTACGTTATCGGTTAATAACCGTCTCGGTAATTTCAAAGATTCTGCGCATGCTCAGAATAACCGAAAACGTAATTTACGTGTAAATTTAGGGCCTCAAAAACTCCCTGTTGTGTTATGTTCGGACCCACATACGTAAACGCTGGTATGCTTCGAAAATCTATCCTGTCACCGCTACATTTCTGAGTTCCGCTAATGACAGTACAGGGTATATAAATAGTATACAGGGTGGACCACGACGAACTGTATCGATCGATATCTCAGAAACTGAATGTAGGAAAAATTTGAAATTTTGAGAATTTGCTAGATGTCTTAGGGCCTATACAGCTAAAATATTTTCATTTATTGGGCACTTCCAGTTGTACCGGCAATAGACCCTAACTCACTTATTTTAAATAATATACCCTATATATTATTACATTTTTGAATTCTACCTAAGATTCTAAGCAGAGTTATGCATAATGTCCTATACCTCAGTCTAAGCGTTTTGACATATTTAGGTTTTTATGTCAAAAACGACGATTGCAAGCCCTAATATAATTATCAATTGTTCCAATAAGGGAGACATTTTTACTTACTTTGGGTTCAATTCCTTGTTGAGAAGGACCTACTTTAATAGATTTTGTATAATATTTGGATAACTAATCATACAGAGTGTTAAAAAAAATAAGATCTAAAATGAGATTGAGAGAAGTGACAAAAATCAATTTTTATTCAGCATTTAAAAAGAAGGTTACTTTGTACAAGTTTATCTATACCTAAAATTTGAAGTTTTCGAAATATTGTCAATTTAATATTTTTATATGGCGATTTTGCATTTAATCGTTAAACAATTAGATTTAGGATAGCCACGATCGTATTTGACAATTCAAATCATCGTAATGACACCCCGGTTAAATTATACAAACGAAGATTATTTAAACTTTTAAATTTTATGAACTATGTGATAAAGTTATTTCAAGAATATGTGATAAGAAAAGCCACCCATGAACAATTGCTGCTTACATGCGAAATATGTTTAGAAGTTCAAGGACACCAATTCGAACATTTACTTAAATAATTTTTTTGACATTTCAATTTCCAATTTCGATATCAATATTTTCATTTTCAATTACTAGTTTATTTCTGTATACTTTTCATTTGCGGATCCAAAGTTATGCAAGTTTTCTATAATTCTTCTAATAGTAATTGGTGATGGTTTTTGTTTTTGAGGATATTGTGTCACAAATGTATCACATGTTCAAAATAGAAAAATTTTCTTGTGACCAAAGCAGTATGAATTCAAAGAATTTCATTCTTCTTGGAAAATCAATTTCATTTAAATGCTGCACTTATGAAAATATGGCTAGCATAGGGGTGATATTTGTGTTTCCGTAAAATTCTTAGAACTGACGATTTAGATAAGCCTGATTCTAATGCCTTGAAGATTTGATGTATATCAAAATGAACCCAAAATTGCTTTTTCAATATTTTCATTATTAACAACTGGTTTTTTTTTGTACACTATTGCCTTTACGGATCAAAAGTTCTTGAAGTTTTCTATAATTCGTTTAACAGTATTGGTGCGGATGGTCTTTGTTTATGAGGATATCGGGTCGCAAATGTATCACATGTTCTTGAAATAAATTTATCACATTGTTCATGAATAATAAATAAGTTTAAATAATCTTCGTTTGTATAATTTAACCGGGGTGCCATTACAATGATTTGAAATGTACCGCGGAAATCTTTCTGAACATATATATATATATATATATATATATATATATATATATATATATATATATATATATATATATATATATATATATATATATATATATATATATATTTCAGCAAAATTAAAAATACAGCTTATATATTTAGGTAATTGATTTTTAGTCGTCCCCCATACCTGACATCAGTTCCTCGTTACACTGCATTTTCGGGAAAAACGACGACTAAAAATCAATTGCTAAAATATATAAGTAGCATTTGTGAATTTGCTAAAGTACCACCGGATGTTTCGTGAATTAACTGAAAGTAAATATCTCAAAGCAAACAGATGCATGTTAGATTGCATCAAATCGAATATGCGTTTTCAAACCACGAATACTATATTTGCTTATGAAATGAAATTTAGTAGAAATTTTCGAGAATTGAAATTCTGTTCCAAGAAACGAAACATCTCCATAGCAATTTTAAATGGAAATCTGAGTTTCAATAAAAGGCGTATTTGGATGATATTAAAGAAGTAGATGTTTCTTATACGAACCAAGTCGAGAAGCGGAGTTACCAGTAGAAAAGAGGACCTAAAACTATCCCTTTGTGTTAGCTGATTTAAGATGAAGCACCGTACGAAATATGTTCTTCTCAAAGAAAAGGATCATATTTCCTTCTTTTCAATAATATTACATTTTATCTGAAATTCCAAGAAATATCAGCTGTTACTTCGAACCTCTTTGTGATATTTTTTCTACGTACTTCTTATTACCGGAAATAATTTAAAACTTTTTTCTATTATGTTTTTAGCAGTTTCTTCGTTTGAATTTAACCTCGAGTCTCTTTGGTGAATTCAATACGAAATTCTATTTCAAATGAATGACAACCTACTTTTTATATCATTCCTTCGAGTGCTATAGGACATGGAAATAACTAAGAATATTCACGAACAATTTCAGAATGAATGCTCGCTGTTGAGTTAACATCAAATGAGTTCATTCATTCACAGATTGTCAATTCATTCCTTTGTTGCATTGTAATATAATAAACGTGGTAGGCACTCGCCTGCAGGTTTTTCCGCCTTTGATTCCACTTTTCCACTCACTCTTTATAGCATTAGATTAAATACTATACTGCACACAGATGAAGCCAGTGTAAGAGTTGTAGACAAGACAAAAAATTGAAATCTTTTTTAACAAAAAAATTTCTATTCCGGCAAAAATATTATCTTTAGGATAGCTATGTGATTAAAAATTGGACATACACAATAGCATTATTCTCTAAATAACAATGACGTCAATTTACACGATATACAAGGTCAACCAAATACTCTAATTCGCTATCTTATAAGATAAATATAGGCTTATTGCTAGAAAAGACGCAAATTTCGATATCATGGTATTTCTCAACTTGAAGATATCAGTGCTTTCAGAGGTCTTTATTTCCGAAGAAAAAAAATTAAAATAATTTTTTATTCGAAAACGGTAACAAAAAGGTATAGAGATGTCATGAAAATTTATTGGGAAATTGCTGAAGATTCTAAAAATGATATTACATACAGGCTGTTCCATTTGAAAAATCAAAGTTGCTACTTCTTTCTAATAGAAGTGGCAACACCGCATTTCCAAAAATGTTTGCTGGATAGAGAATGTCCAACTATGACCTACATTAAATTTTAAAATTGATCCCTTGTATGGTTCACCAGAAACGTCTAATGTGCCATCCACCGTGAATCACCCGTATATATATATATATATATATATATATATATATATATATATATATATATATATATATATATATATATATATATATATAAATATATAAATATATATATATTTATATTTTTATATTTATATATATATTTATATATATATATATATATATATATATATATATAATATATATATATATATATATATATATATTTATATATATATATATATATATATATATATATCTATATATATATAATTATTCATTTTAATTGTTGTTGCCTGTGAACTATTTTTTACTTTTTGATAATTATTAGCAATAACAGGCTTGATGAATTTCAAAAAACACGATTTTATTTGAAAGCTGACGTTTCGCCAGGACATTCGAGGCTTTGTCAAAAAAAATTTTTGATGAAATATAGTAGTCTTTCTTAACTATTCAAATTTTTTCAAATCAATAAATGTCGAAGAAATTTCAATATTTCAAGTTTTGATAAAGCCACGAATGTCGTGGCGAAACGTCAACTTTTTAATAAAATCGAGTTTATTGAGATTCACCAGCCTGTCATTGCTAATAATTATGAAAATGTATATATATATATATATATATATATATATATATATATATATATATATATATATATATATATATATATATATATATAGTAGGCAGGTTGAGACTTCAGAGTTGACAGGAAGCAGTACGGTTAGTGGAGTAGTCAGGTTGAGACCACGCAATCGTATTGTTTCCGATTCCTCCTAATTCGATTCGTGAAGTAGGCAGATTGAGGCCACGATTCTGAATAATTTCCCTTCTAATTCTCCTTAAGATGGCTTCGAAAAAGGAGCCGAAACGTCGAGATTTTTCAATTCTTTCACGCGGTTCATTTCTTGAACCAAGTTTTTCAAATATATATATATATATATATATATATATATGTATATATATATATATATATATATATATATATATATATATATATATATATATATATAGATATAGATATATACAAAAATTCAGTTTTATATATATATATATATAAATATTATTAAGTGAATGTCAATGTGGCTCTCATAATCATCCTCTATGTTCACTAAACTATTAAAACCTTTCAAGTTGAAACATTGTGTTTTATGTGAAAATTAGATTTATTGTATTCAATGTGACAGTGGGGATCCTGTGTGCTTTTCCAGACTGTTAATGTCGATTGCCCACTACCTACAAGGTTTTATATATACGCATTACCCGATTTCTAACAATCGAAGTATGTTATTCTGTGAATTGTTGGTATGAAGTTCAACGAATTTTACCACTCCACCTCAAATACAGTTTAACGATAATCCTTTCAAAATGTCGTATGTTCATAAATAATTACTAGGAATATCAAACGATCGGGATAGCCGCTCAACTAAGTACTGTATCGGTTGTGATTCTGCCAAACACTGCACAACTATTTGCAATAAATTAATGAACACAGAAGGCAGCCGTTCATGCGGGAACTTTCAGCAATGCGAATAGATCAGTCATTTTTCATCACTAGAATAAAACTAAATTTGAATTTACTACGTTTATTATCACAAAATATTTTGAAAAATATAACACTGCGATTGCAATTTCGGTCACATCATCGGGCAGATTGAGTTAAGAACTCAATACAGAATTATAGATTTGCGTTTACGGGTGGGAAAAAATTATTGCAGGTACCTAAATAGACAAGAGTAACATATTTCAAGAAGGGCTAATCGAGTGAATTACCCAAATTGGTATAATACAATGTTCTTAGAAAAGTCGTTATTGTTTGAATACACTAAATATAGGAGAATATATCAGGTCAATCTGGTCGTTCAGCAAGGTATCTTTTGCATTATGGTTGAGTTTAACATTTTCTAATGATTCTAAGTACCTAAGTAAGTTTGGTTCCTTTCGGTAATTTGTGCATGATTTCAGAATTGACTATTTGTGGAAATGGGTGGTGGTTTTCACGGAAATGATTTGAAAACTTTTAGAAAAGTAGAAAAATCGGAAAAATTCACATCTTCAACATATTTTGGTCCTCTAACAGAAAAAGTTGCTAATGGCATACCTAAATGTAATATTAAAATTGCTTTCAACCCTAAGACAAAACTCTCAGGATTTTTATTCAATGCCAAAGATATCACTTCAAAATTTGAAAGTTCAGGAGCTTATAAGTTGATTTGTCCTGTATGTAAAGGAGTATAAATAGGTCAGACTAGTCGATCGTTCAAGACAAGATTTAAAGAACACTAAAATCTAATGCACGTTGTACCTATATGATTGGCTCTGGAAGACTTCCAGATCCAATCATATAGGTACAACGTGCATTAGAGATATGATCGTTTTATTTAAGTGTTAAAGGATCTCAAAGTGAAAAGTAAAACTATAATTGTTCGTTTCTGTCAAGTTTAAATTTGTGAATGTTGTTTATGATATGTTTATGCGATGACATGACATATTATGTAAATTTGAAAAA
The DNA here is from genome assembly GCA_030704885.1 of Cynegetis impunctata. Lineage (NCBI taxonomy): Eukaryota > Metazoa > Arthropoda > Insecta > Coleoptera > Coccinellidae > Cynegetis > Cynegetis impunctata. The sequence continues at coordinate 22,073 of JARQZK010005148.1, forward strand.
GGTTAAAATAGTAACCGAAACGTTATTAAAACAATTTCAACATCATTTCCGTTTTAAACTGAACCAGAAAACCCAATAAAAGAATTATTTACTATATATATATATATATATATATATATATATATATATATATATATATATATATATATGGAAAATATACTTTTATTTAAAGAATTCTGACAATCGTTTTTATTTTTTACTTTTTTACATTGACCTCTGTTTTTCCATATTGTTTGTTGACATGGTGATTCGTATATTTCTAAATAATATAAAAGGCTGTGGAACAGCGAAACTATAATTCCGAACATCCTCCCCCTGACAAACGTTTTTATTTCTACTTTTTTACATTGACATCTGTTTTTACCACATTGTTTGTTGACATGGTGATTCGTATGATTCTAAATAATATAAAAGGCCGTGGAACAGCG
>JARQZK010005148.1:27500-62500 GCA_030704885.1 Cynegetis impunctata
GAAGCCATTTTCGTGTTGATATTCCACCTTCAAAAACAAAAGTTATACGGCAGTTTGCAATTACCACTGGAGACATTGAAAATACGAATACCTATTGTTGAAATATTAAGAAAATATATTAAGTTGCGTCCCCAGGTTCTTAAACACAACAGATTTTTTGTAAAATATGCGAATGGAAAATGTACCAGAAATCCTGTGGGAATTAACACATTTAGCAGTCTGCGAAAAGTTATTGCACAATTTCTTGGTCTTTCAAATCCTGTTCTATATACTGGCCACTACTTCAGAAGAAGCTCTGCCACTTTCCTAGCAGACAGTGACGCTGATATTTTAAAATTAAAGAGGCATGGAGGTTAGAAATCTACCTCTGTTGCGGAGGGATATGTTGAAAATTCCATGAATAATAAAAAACTTATAGCGCAAGAAATATTTGGTGAAACATCTAATGCAATGTGCGCCGCTTCCCAAATAACAGCAAGTTCGAGCAATGACAAAAATATGTCGTCAGGAATTAATTTGAATAATTGCAATAATTGTGTTTTCAATATTTATAATAATTAATTAATTTATGTTTTCAACTTGTATTATAACAGTTTAATAAATAGAATAATTCTTTTTGTCACTAATTTTGAAATACATTTTTGCATAAAATTTTACTTTATGCAACTAGTTACAAAAAGTAAGACGTTTCATAATGTCAATCAGTTTTAAAATGTGTCACTTTATATGTTAAAATTAGAAACAGTTGTTTTTAGCAAATTAAGTTTGTAGAAAAAATTGGATTCAAAAGATAATGGACGTCCGACGCAAATTTTGAATATAATACAGGAGCAGAAAGGATTTGAAAATCGGTCGGATTTTAGGCAAAAATTTGTTGAAAACATTTACGAGACTCCGTGGTTGTGTGGATGTGATGAAAGTGATGCTTTTTTTGTTCTGTTTGTTTAGTACTTGGAGGCGATGAAAAGTGGATAAAAGTAGAAGTTCGTGATCTCAAACATTTGATACATAGAGAAGATTAAAAATCATGAAAATTCTCCAAAGCATAAAAACAGTCTAGTAAGTTTTCAGCTCTTGGAAAATGTTAATATTGAGTCATTTTTACGTAAGGTTTTTGCAGATCAGATAAATATTCGTTTTTTGCACCTGCACGAATGCATTTTGTTAAAGAATTATTGATTTAGATGAATTGATAAATCCCTTGAAGATATTCTACTGGCTACAGATTTAGCCTAAAACCAGATACACAAATATGTATAACCCAATATTATTTCTGCCCCCCCCCCCTGAAGACAAACTCACTAGCTGCTACTGCTTTTTATATATAAAAATAGTAATTTTAATGCCATATCGTATGGATTTTTGAAGATCGTGTTCACAGTAAACACAATAACTTTCGAAAAAATAAACTTTTCATTTCAATTTTTTTTAATGTACTCAGTCGACTAGTGAGAAACCGTTGAATGAAAAATTGCAGTATTGTTTTATCTTACTATAATTAGTTCATTCCTATTGGCATTTTCCGAAAAAGTTGGCTTTGTGTTAACAAATGTACTAATGTAAACATTCAGTTCAAATAATTCGTGTACGACATGAACGCTTAAGGCTCATTTGGATTTTCCAAACTTTTTCTCACTACAAATAAAATAATTAACTGGAGAGATTTATCAATTTTCTAATCAGCAAATTGTCTAACTTCATATTTTGTGGAGGGAATTTTTTTATTGTCAAGCCACAGTCGTTCAAATATCAGTTATTCGATGAATTTGAACCAAAAAGACTATATCTCTATAAGATATTGAACTAGTTTTTTATATAATAAACATAAGTCAATTTTAGTAAGTATTTTTCACGCATAAAAAAGACACAAGAAGAATTGAATTTGCAAACTTGCTGCAGCAGTCATTATTAGATCATCGATATTATATCAAGATTGAGTTGCGTAAGATCTCATAATTATTAGGTAGGTACACGGAGAAAAAATTATAGCAGTTATCAGTGAAGAAAAAAATAAAAATAACTAACTTTCGACTGTAATATCAAATCGCTGTTGCGATATAAAAATTCATGATCATTAATGTATACTTAATATAGCGTTCAGCAATTGTTCATGTAGTGATGTTGAAATATTTATTATTTAGTACTGTATATAGGACTTTATTTCAATTTTTGTTAATTTCCGAAATTCGTATTATGTGTGTGTATAATATTTTTTTTTCAATTTTTAAATCGAAATGAAAAATTTATTAACTAAATTTGCCGCCACTTAAAATTTGTCGCCCTAGGCTCCAGCCTGCTGGTAAATCCGCCACTGCGTATGGATAACAATGGCTGATAAATTGAGGTATGATTTCCACCTTCCATAATGATCTCTTCAACAATCTCGAACTACACGAAGCTTCAAGTGGCAGATCATTTTCAAGGTATTTCTATTATCTTTACGAGTATGCTGCAAATTTTTTTCTGCGTTGGAATTATTGTGAAAAACTGTGGAAAGTTTCCTCAAATTTAATAGAAATAAAAAGTTTTCAAATGAATTTCAATTAATAAGATGTTAAAATTGCTAACTATTCAGTTGCAAATACTGATTAAATTAGTTTTCAATATTTTCTCGATCATTCTGCATCATTTCATATGTTGCTTTACCAAATTCTACAAGTATTATCAATAATAATAAAATAATCTGTGAATTGCATTACAAAATAATTTTGTCATCCAAATTATTTTGCTGTTTTGTGTAATTTTGTTGTTATTTCATGGTTGTATATGTATTGACGTGTGCAAAATGACTTCACATAATTATATGGTTGTGAATTTATATCATGTTCGTAGATTATAGCACCAATATGAATATATCTATCTATCTAATTATTTTTTCAACAGGATTGTACTTGATCAAAAGATGCAGCCCCTGTTAGTGATTTGTTGACTCAATGTTTTCCCAAATTCTGGATAAATAGGAGTGGTCTCATTGAATAACCTCCAAGATCACCTGATTTAACAGCATTGCACTTTTTATAGTGGGGTCTTTTGGAAATTGGTATTTGAAAAAGGAGGTTCCTCTCTAGAAGACTATAACCATGTAGTGAAATTCATAAAGAAATCTAATAAAATATTCCGGGATTTGATTACTGCTTCGAAGTGAATATCTTCCAATTTGAATAGCTAATAATTAGAAATCGCTTAAAAAATTGTGCACAACAGATTTTCTTTCACATAAATTTCAACGAAGAAGTCAAAAGTTTCACCTTTTTTACTAAGAGGATTGACATACCTTCGAAATTATGTTCCTTTTGACCCTCTGTACTGCTCAAGATTCTTGAAGGGGTTGCTACTTTGTTAAGGGGGAAGACCTACATCCATGAATAAATTATCAAAATAATAATAATAATAATATCATTTATTTAGCTAAAAGCTATTACAACAACTTACAAAGAAGATCTCCACAATCCATTTTCATAATTCTAAAATATATTTATACAATATATTTCTGAAAATTTTATATCTATTACAATATTTTATGGACTCAGGCAGACCATTATAGAGCCTGATTCCCCTGCTTAGAGTGGAATTATTCATCTGTGAGGTATTAAACGTATCAACATATATATTACACCGACCTCGAGTCCCATAATCATGAACATCAAAGACATACCTGAAACTTTCACTCAAGTATGGCGATACCATCCTATGCTTAATCTTATAAATAAAATCAATAGTCTTGAAAGTAACACGCTGTTTGACATCCATAAGACCCAAAAATTTAAGCATGCTTCGGATGGGTGTTTCCCTTGAACACTGAATGACAGTTCTCATTCCTCTATTTGAAATTTTATTTAACATGTCAAATTAACCCTCAGCCAAAGTAAAAAGCAGGGACGCACAGAAATCCAAATGCGGCAACACCAAGACCCTGAGCAACAACAATCTAGTGCAAAAATCAAGTCTATTCCGAAATCTGTAAATATAATATATTTTCATCGACATCTTATTTGCTATGTACTCAGCATGACGATTTAATTTCAAATTTTGATCCAAAACGATACCTAGGTACTTAATCTGATGCACCCTTTCCAAGTAATCATTGTTAAGCTTAATTTTGTGTTTCATAGTTTGAACCTCACGAATTTTATTAGGTGACCCTATTATCATATATTTAGACTTCATAATATCAACAGAAAGGTCATTGTCACCAAGCCATTCATACATTTTTAAAAAATCCTTATTGGCTAATTCGCACAAACTATTTATATCCCTACCACTAATGAACAATATAGTATCATCAGCAAACAAAGAAATTTTACAATTCAATACATACTGACACAAATCATTTATATACAACAGGAAAAGAAGCGGCCCTAAAACCGTTCCTTGGGGTACCCCATGAGTATTGGATCCACAAAGAGACACTGCGTGTCTGAACTTAATCTTTTCTACCCTGTTATATAAATAAGAACAAAACCATTGATATACAGTACCACCAATACCCATTTTCTTGAGCTTATTTAATAAAAAACATCTATTTATTGTCGCGAAAGCTCGCTTAAAGTCAAGAAAAATCACCAGTATCACATTACCTTTGTCAATTTCTCTGCGCCAAAAATCACATTTCACTCTAGAATTCAAAATCACATTTTACTGTAGAAGTCAAAATCGAACAGTGGGGCCCTAGAGTGGCCAGCACAGTCTCCTGATTTAAATCTTCTTCGGAGACAAATAATAATAGTAGTATTTACAATCACAAGTCAAGGAGGTAGTATTTTAAATTTCAAAACTTCTTACTGCGAAAGAGTGTCGGATGTTTACTCCAAAAGTTTTTAGAAATGTAAGTAGAGCTTTCGTAGACGGGATTTATATTGGCCAGAAATACCTGAGTGCGTAGAGTGACCTTTTTTTGTGATCAAGCTTTCATACAATATCAAATATGACCTAAAGTATCAACTGTTTAAATATTCGACAAATTAAACATTTTGCTATAGTCCTTCAAAAAAGATCCGTCATGTTAATACGTTTTATTGGTTCTACTTGATAAAAAGCTCTCCTACTAGTCCTAAGTTTTTTTATAACTTTATATATGTTATTATATATCGAATTATGCATGAAAAAATACTTAGAAATTTAAAGGATGTACAACTAAGTGGGAATCGAACCCCTGATCACCACTGAACGAAGCAATATAGGCAGGAGGCTTTGCACCACTTGATATTGAAACATAGTTTTCTCCTGTTAGTTTAGCATACCTAGTAGAATATCTAAAGGCTGCATTCTTCTTCTTCTTTGGATGCCATCTCCTATCGGAGGTTGGATATCATCATTGCTATTTTTACTTTATTTGTTGCAGCTCTGAAAAGTTCTATTCAGCTACAGTCAAACCAATCCCTTAAGTTTCTCAGCCATGAAATTCTCCTTCTACCAATGCTTTTTCTTCCCTTTATCTTTCCTTACATAATCAGTCTAAGCATTTCATACCGCTGCCCTCTCGTTTAAGTGTCCAGCTTTCCAGTCCATAATATAGTATTGAAAACACATAGCACCTTAATGCTCTCACTCTTAGTTCTATTGTAAGGTCTCTGGAACAGAGGATTGTTTTCAGTTTTAGAAACGCATTTCTTGCTGTTTTATAAACACGAATTATATAAAAATTGAGTATGTAGGCAACAGTCCGGCTTTCAAGTCGACCCAAACTGAATTGAATTATCGCTTTTTACCTAACATTTTCTTTATCCAATTCATGAAACAAATATTGAGCTTTCTTGTACTCGAACAGAAAGTACAGTCAGACGTTTCTCGTACATAAATAAAATGAAAGTTTTATATCCACTTCAGAAAAATACACCACAGAAATATAACGGAATTGCTAATTATTTTATACTTTCGCCAAACCACTCAAACTTTTCAGAATTCGTTTTGAGTATGCAAAGCACGTGCCTCACGAATGAGCCCATCTATACCGAAATCATCTACTGAGTAATCTGAAGAAGGATTATAAAGTTATATACATTCAAGATGATGCAAATCGTTTTGAGATTCGAACTCTTGCATAGCTTAAAACCGCTATTGAAACAGCGGCGTACAGATTTTCATTCGAATAAAAATATGGGTTAACGTATCATTGATATTTCAATCATAATTGTTTCGGCAAACGAATTCATTACTGGTTTTGGTAATGGGTTGATTACCCTGAACATGTTGATAATTTTTGATATGTCATATATAGGGGAGACCGGTGTCAATTGTAACAAAATTTACTTAATAATATTTTTAAAATTAATCTTACTTTTTGAAAAGATGATTTCACTTCTATAAGATAATCTACTAAATTGGCTATTGCCTTAAGAAATTAAAACTCACAAAAATGATGTTGTTATCAAGTTAATGGATTTTCCAGGATTCTTCGACAACTGTTACAACTGACACCGACTTGGTGTCAATTGTAACAAGTGTGGTGTCAATTGTAACAGTCATGGATAGTTACAGGGTATTCAAGGCAGTTTCAAAAATGAATTTATTTTTTACACAGAATTATAAAAATAGTATGGCATAAAAATTTAAAGATTAAGAAAATACAGAAAACTAAAAGAAAGAGAATATAATGAAAACTGAAAGAATAAGAATATAATGATTTCATTATCCTTCATAATCAGAATTACACTTTGCAAACATCCAACAGAACCATCTCTAATGAAATGATCCTTGAAGTGTATTCGGGGGAATACAAAATTGGCTGAATTGTATTACCAACTGCATTCATAGCCACACACAGAGTAACTAGTATTCCACGCTCTTGGGATGTCACTGCGCCAACTTGCTTGGTTCCTTTTCTAGCTATTGCCTTGCTTGGTTTTAGAACTGTGGAAACACCGGTTTCATCAATATTATAATTATTCTGTGGTTCAAAAGAATGTCTTTCCAATACAATTAGTTTATCAAAAAAGTTGGAAACGTTCTCTCGCTTGAAATTCATGGCGCGTGCAAGGCTGGTAGCTTGAGGGGTGCGAAGTGTTAGAGAAGGGTTTCTTTTGAGGAAAGCTGCTAGCCAATCTTCACTAGCCTGTTCTGTTTCATTCCATTTTTGAGGATAATTCAGCCGGTTAGCAAATGAAAACTGAAACGCTAATTTACGGAGATTCTTCGTTGTGAGCTGTAGTACAAATCGACAGCTTTTTTACAGTATTTTACAAGTAGTGACTCTTGCTCTACATTAAATACTTTATTGTGAGGATTGTATCCCACTTTATGCTCCACGTTATTTCGTACAGCATTCACAAAACGGTTTAATGAAACATGGCACATTCCAAACTCTTTAGCGATTTTTCTAACTGATTGATTATTATCAATACTTTTTTAGCTGCTTTTTCATAAATAATTTTAGGTATCAGTCCTCTTTCGGTCTTCCGTGGTCTGGGTTTTACCATTTTTCAGCGTGAGCTGCAAAAAAATAAGTATTTCATCAGATAAGTAAATATAGGTGTCAATTGTAACACGTTACAATCGACACCCTAGCACGTGTTACAATCGACACCTCACAACCTTGAATTATGTTGATTACATTTCTATATTTTTTATGTGAAGCAGTGAACAAATAGCCACTGATAAATAAAGCTAAAACTATAATAAAGCCAACCTTTACCTTGAAATATAGTCACTATAAAGACTTCAAACTTGAAAAAACAATTTGTGGCACCTCGGATATTCACTTTCACAGCGTTTTATAAACATTCGTCTACTAAACGGCCGGCGTTATCGTAACGGTCAAACTAACTGAATGACATACTACCGAATAGCTCTCTGCTCTATTTGTCACTCGTGTTTCACTAAAATTCATAGAGATGTCGTTGTTATCGGCCATGTTACTTTCGACACCTGTTACAATTGACACCGGTCTCCCCTACTCCAGGCGAGTTGCATTTCGAGGGATTCATTTTGTGTATGGGACAAATATCTTCAACTGGAAGTAGGGAGCCGCGGAACACTGTGAACCACCAGATTGTTAGTCGTACTCCCTGATAATCATTATTCACCTTCAATCACTAACATCCACCATTGATATTTATCATATTATTCATCAGTCTCCATCAATCACGATCGATCTATAACAATTATCATCTACTACTATCAGTCATCTTCAATCACCATTAATCATTACCAATTGTCATAATCAATAGTCATCAATCATATTCAATTACCATATGCCATATTCTACCACTATCAGGCACTATCAATCATATTCAACATGAACTGTTATGAATCATCACTGATTTCCATTAATAAACATAAAACAACATTAATCCTCTGCATGTACCTTCAATCTACTTCAGTCATATTCAATCAAAATAATTCACGTTCAGTTACCGTCAGACACCATAAAGAAGGTGAATTCACCATGAAACAACTTGAATCATTAGCAGTCATCACTTATCATCTTCGATTTACATCAGCCTTCATAAATCTTCATCAGTCACTATCAAATACTGGAGTAGTTTGGGATTTGTCGAGGAGTTCTACAGGATGCGTGCTGTCGCTCTTGCTTCTCAACGCATATTATAAAGAACTGCTTAGAGAAGCACTAGAGGAGGCCGAGAACGGTATCCTGATGAATGCTGTACTCATTAATAACTATAGGTACGTACGGCAATACTGTTTTGCTTGCTGATATAGCTGAAGGCCTACAAAAATTATTGGTGAAAGTAGCAGAAGTTAGCGAGTCATACAACATGCGCCTAAATATAAAGAAAACTGAGGTTATAACACTATGAAAAACTATGAACAATGGCACATTCTTTTGAGTTATAGGCTCCCAGATCTAAACGGTACCATATATTCAGTATCTAGGTATACATCTGAATGAAAACCAGTTAAGGAAATTATAATAAGAATCGAGAGAGCTCTTAGTTCTTTTAACAAAATGAGCACCATGCTATGTATGATGAAGTTTAACCTTCAACTGTACGCTTGCATCCTGAAGTGTTCACGACATTTATGTACAGTATGAAGGCCTGGATTTTCACTCACGCAACTTGTAACAGCGTAGAAGCATTTGGCATGTGGTGCTTTCGACGAATGCTTTCAATATCCTGGACACACTACGTCACAAAATCAGCAGTGCTCCATTGTATGATACATGTTCATACTCTGGGTATATTATGCTTAAAGACAAGTATAAAATTCTACAGCTACCTATCCAGGGAAATATAGATGGTAGGAGAGAACATGGAAGACGCCTAATATCATGACTTCATAATTTGAGACAGTGAACCGGGAAAACATCTGCCGATTTGTTTCTGATAATATATCTTCCTTTAATCACCTTCAGTCTTCATCAGTCACCATAAATCATCCTTATTCAACATAAAACAACACAAGTAAACATAAATCAACTTCAATTACCTTCGGTCACCGTCATTCACCATCCACTATCAGTAATCAACATCAGTCACCTCCAATCCCTATATTCCTCAATTAACCACCATCAAAACATTCAATCACCATAAATCACCTTTAATACCCATTAAGCACAATCATTCTCCATCATTCTCCGTCAACTGCCATCAAGCGACACCAATAAATAAAACATATCAGAACGTAAAGCTAAAACTTTTATTTTGCAACTCATGAAAAATTGTTCTAGGTCATTCAGTCAATTGGGAAACGTTTCAAACAATCATATGAATGAGCACAAGCATTTCTACTGTTAAAAACAAATATATTAAAATTTTTGAAAATTTCAATGAGAATGTATCGTTTACACCACGCCAATGCATCAAATTACTTCTTTGTAATGCAAATAACTTCAATACTTTCGAAGTTTTCGCTACTGAGAGGACCGAGCGTCCGAGATGGTGGAGATAGTCAATATACTTCAGATTTCTACTTTCGTGAAGACCTTGAATTTCCAGATGTCAATTTTCATCTCCATTTTATAAAGAGAAGAGTCAGCTCGTATTCTCAAGTATTCTTTGAGAGTCTCTACTGAATTGCCCGAGTTATTTAAGCCGCATATTTATGAGAAAAAAGAAGAACGAAGCGACAGTACATATAATACAGAGAAGCCATTGATATGAAAATCAACTAACCATAAATTGAATGTTTTTTAATATAAAGCTACATCTTTTTCATGTAACCAATTTTCAGCATTTATGGTAAAAATAAGATAGATCATGTTGACAAAATAACTCAGAAACGGTCAGTTTTAGGTATAGGGAATATAACAGTAACTTACCTCCAAGTGGTCTGTAGTATCTAAAAATATAAAAAAATATAGGGTGTTCCATAAGAAAAAATATAACTTTGTTATATTTTTGTACCTTTTTTTGCGTGACCCTGTATATATGCTGCTACTGGACCTACATATGACTGTGCTAAATTTTTTTCCCCCCTCTTTACATTTCTCATAGAAACACCGAGGCGAATGGGGTGGGCGACCCTGTATATATATAAAACTCTTTCAACAAACAAATAAAATAATAATCACCCAATTAGTAATGACGAGATGCAATGTAATTATTTCAAATCATTGAACTGTGTTAACGAGTTAAGAAATTTATTATATTTAATATAAGGTGTTATGTAATTGGTAATCAGGCAAACTTTTTTAAAAGAAATTTATTCACACTACAGTTTCGAGATCAGAGTTTTCCTCTTCTTCAGGCTAAAAAGATGATTAAACATAAAAGCACACAAAAAACTTTCAAAACTTACCAGAATGAACAACAAATAATTGTAAACTAAAAAGCATATAGTATGAACACTAAAAAACTTTTCTTTAAAATCTTGAAATTTTTTTGTGATGCTTATATGTTTAACCATGTTTTTTTAGCCTGAAGAAGAGGAAAACCCTAACCTCGATACTGTAGCGTGAATAAATTTCTTTTAAAAAAGATTGCCTGATTACCAATTACATATCACCTTATAATACTTTTCTGGCAATCTATGATTCTATATAATTGAAGGCTTTATTCCAAAATATTGTATTTTGAAGTTGGCGCCATTTTATATGCTTTAAGAAATTGGCTATCTATTGGTGTGATTTGTTTCGCCAAAAACCGCACATGTTGGGAGATATAAGGCATAGAAATAAGTGCGATTTTACAAAAATAATATAAGTCCCTGACAATTCCGGCAAAAACCAGACAAATCCAGGCTTTTGTCTGTTTTTTTTCCGTCACACGTGTGTGGTACGTTGTAACCGCTCAGTGCGTAAAAAGCGTTTAAACAGTAAAGTCGTTATATCTTTCGCTACAAATTAAGAATTTAAGAAAAAAAAGAATTATATTATAAAAGGCCAAGGAAGGGAGCCTAACATGCTTGTCTAATGCCCGGTTTCTGAAGTGAAAAATATCTCAATCAAATCATGAAAAACATACTAGTCGACCATGGTCAATTTCATACATTACATAAAGTGAACAAGGAAAATTCTTTAATAATTTAAAAAATTATCAAACAACTTTCCAAGGAAGCTGGTTATACGTATTCAGCAACGCAAAATCTGCATTCACAATCGAACGGTGAATTATAGAAATTGTCAAGTCACCCCGACTCAAAATCTGCATACAGCTGTTTCGATCTTATTAGATCTCATCAGTGCAGCTTATTTGACTCGGAGTGAATTAACAAATCTCTAGTTGTTCCCCAATACAAATCGTGGTCAGTAACACTGGTCGGATAAAAATCCAGAGCGCCATCCCACCAAAGATATTGGGAAACAACAATTCACCGCTTAGACTGAAAATGCAGAAATTCGTCGCTCGAACACGTACCTCCTGATATGAAGATATCTACTCTACAACAGTGGTGTATATGATTCCAAGGCACACTAACATAGTGATTTAAAATATTTGGAAATACCCACGAGAGCGCGCTCCGAATATTCTAGTCGCTTAATACGCAAAATACAACAATCAAATCATGAAAAACATACTAGTCGACCATGGTCAATTTCATGCATTACATAAAGTGAACAAGGAAAATTCTTCAATAATTTAAAAAATTATCAAACAACTTTCCAAGGAAGCTGGTTATACGTATTCAGCAACTCAAAATCTGCATTCACAATCGAACGGTGAATTATAGAAATTGTCAAGTCACCCCGACTCAAAATCTGCATACAGCTGTTTCGATCTTAGTAGATCTCATCAGTGCAGCTTATTTGACTCGGAGTGAATTAACAAATCTCTAATTGTTCCCCGCAGCGCGCTCTCGTGGGTATTTCCAAAGGTTTTAAATCACTATGTTAGTGTGCCTTGGAATCATATACACCACTGTTGTAGAGAAGATATCTTTATATCAGGAGGTACGTGTTCGAGCGACGAATTTCTGCATTTTCAGTCTAAGCGGTGAATTGTTGTTTCCCAATATCTTTGGTGGGATGGCGCTCTGGATTGTTATCCGACCAGTGTTACTGAACACGATTTGTATTGGGGAACAATTAGAGATTTATTAATTCACTCCGAGTCAAATAAGCTGCACTGATGAGATCTAATAAGATCGAAACAGCTGTATGCAGATTTTGAGTCGGGGTGACTTGACAATTTCTATAATTCACCGTTCGATTGTGAATGCAGATTTTGCGTTGCTGAATACGTATAACCAGCTTCCTTGGAAAGTTGTTTGATAATTTTTTAAATTATTAAAGAATTTTCCTTGTTCACTTTATGTAATGTATGAAAAATATCTATTAGATAGGGCTATGTGCTCAATAAGCTATATATATATCTGGTAGATTGGGTTTCTGAACTCTTTAATAAACGTTATCTACGTCATAAGTTATCGAATCCATATCTTCAGAAAGTTGAGCAGATATCCATTAGATAAATATTGGCTCAAGCGCAGGCTGTTAAATTCATCCTGTGAATTCATCTAACTTAACCTCTAAAAAAGGTTGAATGAAGGCTATTGATTGATTGTGTTTCTATTTAATATTTCTGTATTAAGATGGAATATTCAGATTCATCTACATCGTCGGATGAAGAAATTTTAGATATAATTCGTCACATAGAGCGGCCAAGAAATTTTCGTACCCGAGAAAATCAGTTCGAGAAATACAGTGACTTAGTAGAATGATTGCCTGTATGACAATTTGCATTAAAATTATCTCTAATGCTGTCCCATGCTTCATTTTTCATTTTCACATTCGTGGAATCGGTTTTTTTGTTTTCTATAATGTGCTTAAATTGTTGAGTTATCTCAAATAGTAAATTTTCATACTCCGTAAAGTTTTTAGATATTTTACTATCTTTGCTCTCCATTACTATCATTGTATATAGGCACGTTTTCTTTTAGATTTAGGAAAATATACTAAAAATACACACTCCACAACAAATAAAATAAATATGGTTAGGTCTTCTTCCTTTTTGAAGGTTTTGACCTTAGAATAATCTACATTCAGCCACTTAGTTGCGTCGCCATCTGTGTGTAATGAATTTAAACAAGTTATCTATTCAATAGTAGTCAGTTCCACAATTTGGGCCACGCTAAAGTTCAGAAACCCATAATAATTTATTAGTTTGATAAATGTATCTATTTGATAGTTATGAATTGGATAACGTCATATGCTGAGAAACCGGGCATTAAACATTTTCAAGAAAGTTATTTACCTCTTTCCGATGAGAGGACAGAGCTATCTTCCGAATGATCAAGATTTCGGCTCAATCGGGAACGAGAAGAAGAAAGCCAACATAGTGACACTTCCAGAACATTGGGACAAAGTAGTGCAGGATGCACGAAAACATCCTTCGCCATTCAAACTGAAAATAATGACCCACAAAGACTTTTTCGATATTAGAAGCGCTGTAGAGCCTTTTTTTAAACACCGAAACCTCCACTAAAACTGCAAGATGTAAGAATTATGTTGTTTGACAAAGATGATATTCATGTTAATCTGCAAAAATCGTACTATGGATTGTGGGAAAGGCAATTGTGATAAATAAGTCCTTCAAAAACATAGTTAGTACTATTGAAATTCCAAAATTTTACCAGTCACCTCCAGGAATACAACCTACAAAAGCAACAAACCTGCGAGAACTTATCAAGTACCTTGAGAACCCACTTCACCACCAGTACTATGAGTCTCTATTGGAGAATCCTAATTCCGATGGTTGTGACGATAACTAAAGGCCTGTTATTTTGCAAATACTATTTTTTGTATAACATTAAATAAGCAATAGAATACTACAAACTAAAATTTCGTAGTAACTTTCTGCAAAAACCAGACAAGACCAATCAATTTTATATATTTTTTCAAAAAATGTTATATATAGAAATTTTATTATAGAACCTACGCGAAGTTATCAAAAAGAACTGACCATATAAAAATTTAAAAAAATTTCCAAGCGCTACAAAGGAAGCTACACTGTTTTTTCAAGTTTCTCAAAATTATAATTTTTGGACTTATCTGGTTTTTGGAATAATGCCTTCAATTATATTTAATATTTGTCAACTGTGATTCGTTTTTACGAAGACAATTCAGACTGAATATTGAATCTCGATCAGAGTGATATCAAATGTGATGCTGTGATATCTGTTATGTGAAAAAGAACAAGAAATCTGTTCAGATGAATGAAACAACACAGTAGCCTCAAGTGGATATATTGCGTTTTATGTTACCATGGAAATTGAGGTTCACGTTCAGCATATGAGTAATCCGTTTACTTTTTTTAGCTTACAGCTGAGCTCGGAGAATGTAGATTAGTTTAATGGTAGCTAATGCCGGCACAATCCATCATAAATATAACCAGCTATTCTTCAGCACGTTCCGTGACAACGACGAGGTTTAATCAATTATTATCGATTACTTTAAACCAAGCAGAAAACACATAACGAAAAATGGAAGTGACAGGTACTTGACTTTAATGGATCTATTATTATTTTATTATGAATATTTAAAAATATTTGAAAAATGGCGGGTTCGTATCCTGAAGTTTTTTTTCAACTCAAGGGACCTACAGTTTTACGCCAGTTCCGAACGGCCAACGGGCTTAAAATTGAGTCATTACTCAACAGTTAATCATATTTAGAACCTATAAATTTCATTGGACATACATAACACCCAAGAGCAAGGTGAGACTCGAACTCACAATCCTCGGTTTACAAGCGATTGACCCTACCGCTGGACTACCGAGGCCTATCTACGCAAGTGGATGTTGCTGTCTCAGTGAGTAAATTCTCCAGAATATTTTTTTATTTAATATATATTTTTTGGAAAGCATACGAAACTATAAAAAACGATTGTCGGATTTAAATTTCTGATCTAACGTCGCCATAAGAGGGTTTATCTGTTTCTTGAGCTTTTGCGCAGTTTCGCAGCTTCAGCTGATTGAGTCAGAGGGTTGAAATTGTAACGTGTAAATTCTCCACTTAACTGCAGCCACGGAATTCTACACTGAAATACCGTGATTCACGATATCAAACGATACGTCACTTTTGTTTCTTCTATGATTAATGAGTTGCGTAGAACGAGAGTATCTAGATAGCGTCTTATTTGCACGTAGCACGTATAACATCGCTCTCTTTCGACAAGTGTCTGTTGAATCGTTAAGTTAGAGTAAAATTATATTGAATAACTACTGAACGAATATTCAGTACCTATATTAAAATTATTAAGTATCTGTGGCGTCTGATAGACGGTAAGTTATGAGAAGAAATATAATTATTTCGTATTAATCGAAAATCTGAATTGATTCCTTATTTCATTTTTCCGCCATTTCATTTTTTTTATCTATATTAAATTATTCATCTTTCAATATTGAAATAATCATCTTACATTTCTTAATTTAAAACATTTTTACTTTATTTGCTTATTTCATTCTCTCAATTTAACACAAGATTTTTGTAGGCTAACGATGGCAAATTTCACGTGGTCATATCTTATGTTCAGTTTAATGTTGAAAGATGTACTGTTTTTCTTAGCATCTTTGCTTGAGATAAATCTAAATGTTAGTTTGAATTGGCCATCGATACCCTACAGATATTCTTGGAACATATTAAGTTTGAGATTGTATGTTGATTTGCCCCGAATTATTTTAGCCACCTTGGCTAGAGCTAAAAGCCACCTTGTCTGGAGTTTAGAAAACCACTGTATCTGGAATTTAAAAGAACCACCTTATCTGGAGCTAATATCCACATTGGAAACCACAGCTGAACCAGGGCAGAAGTCAAGAGCACAATCCAACTAGGAAAAACATCGATAGAAAATTATGTAAAACAAAAAGATAAGTCTCATTATATGTAAAAAGAGGATAGTAAATACCTTCATTTTACCTTGTTATTATTACTGTGAACAAATCAGAACCCATATATGTTCAACCAATCCCCCTGCTAGCTTGGGCAATAAATAAATATAAAACGGAGGTTGGTTACAAAATTTGGTAATTGGATTGTATTGATATTAGGGAAGCGCCCAGTGGGCATCTTTACTGTCACAACAAATTAACTTATGAGGCTGAAAATTCGTAAGAGCTTCTAATGCTACAATATTAGTTTTACGAATTTTGCTCTTATATATTAATAGGGGAGCTCGAGATGCTGCATGGGGATTTACTCGAGCGTCGTGGGGACCTTTTGGATTGTGAAGATTAGGTGCTAAAACGAAAAAAAGGTTATATGATGTGACATCTCACTGGGAGGGAAAACGTGTGCAGATCTTCAAAAATGTAAGAAAAAAATGTTATATCGACATACTCGAGCGCGTCAGATATTAATATTTTATACACCCCACATCGTCTCTGATAACAAAGGTAAGTTAATCTGCCGGTTTGCACGGTGTGAATGACCGTACGAGACCAAAACTCATATCCGATATTCAAAATTGCAAAAAAAAATCGTGACATTTCCTTCAAAATAAAACAAAAAATTTAACCGAGCTCGAGAATGTCAAGGTGACGTTTTTTTTTTGCAACTTTGTCAGTCTCCTATTTCTTTATGCCACGTGAAGATTAGTCAAATGGATACTCTACTGCATGTAATCAACTCACCTTGCCTTAATCTGACGCGTTCGAGTTTTTCGAACGATTGAAAATCCCCGTTTGGGCTCCCCTACTATATTAATATATCAGATGATAATAATAATAATAATATATATATTTAGGCTTCTGCTATTTACATCACAAAAATATCTATTAACATAAGTTTTTCTAATTTACATAACAATCTAACTATGCAAATACATGTCAAGTTTCCTCTTGAATACCTACTCTTAAAGTAGGCGAACTTTTAATATCATCAGGCAGATCATCAAAAAAGCGAACCCCATCATAAAATAATGTTTTCTGCTTAGTAGTCTTCACCAAAGAAATATTAAAATCATTATTCGACCTCAAACCATACCCATGAAAACTCGATCTTACCTACAAATAAGATTCTCTAGATAAATCAAATGTTCCGATTCATGAAATTTTTGACAATTAATCTTGGATCCGATAACCATACATTTAGTTGTCATGCAATTCAATTTCAATTTGTTTTGACACAGCCATTCATACATACATTGTAATTCTCCATTAAGTACAGGAACTATCTCATCAGCAGTTTTTCCAGAGACTGATATGAGAGTGTCATCAGCAAATAGGTTTACAAATGAATTTTTTAAGACCTTATACATATTATTAATATAAATTATAAACAAAAGCGGGCCCAGCATGCTTCCCTGTGGTACACGCCATCTGCTTTCTCTCATATTAGAAAGATAATTTCCAACCTTTGTCCTATGAGATCTATTTAATAAAAAATGCTTGATCCACTCTAGTGCACTATCCCTGATACCATACAAAGCCAATTTCTTTATAAGAATGTCCCTGTCAATAGTCTCAAATGCACGTTTTGAGTCAATAACAACACTTACAGTTAATTTTGATTCGTTCATAGTTTCTCTCCGAACTGCACACGTATACTGCAACGCAGATTCGCAGGAGTGCTTGCTTCTGAACCCAGACTGACCACTGTACAGTAAAAAAAGGAAACACACGTGTTTCATTCCTCCCTGAAGTATGTGTCAGGGAGGCGGGCAGCTTTAGTTTGGGATTAACTCCTTCAGCCAGATCAGAGGATACACTTGTATGTACAAGTGCATTAAGGATAGGTGAGACGGGATATTTATGGAACATAGGAAGTGTGGGTAGGGTTCAGAGGATTAATACTGGCCCAGAATTCACCTTATGAGTTTGCAAGCAGTGACTTACATTACCATGAGGAAACCTCTGAGAAAAACTCATGGCAGACCAGTCGGCCAAGGGGTTTGAACCCGAGACCTCCCAAATACTAGCCAGCGTACCTAACATACTCGACTAACTAGCTTGGTACTGTACAGAATACACCTCCGCTCTAGGTATTCTCTCAACTGTCCACACACTATAGTTTCCAAAATTTTATCTATCACTGATAACAAGTTAATCGGTCGAAAGTCTCCAGGAGTGGTTGGTGTCAACACGAACCACTGGTGATTGCTGCCTAGAGGAGATATTTCGAAGATTTCTTTCATCTAGCGTTCAACAACTGTGTTATAATCTCATTGTCTTTCATTGGTATTATGCTATTTAATTTTCAAATTATTATTCAGCATTAATCCATTCATATATTCTTGACTCTATTATATTTCGTATTTTTAGTCACGCCATTTGAGAGAATTGTGTATATAAATAAACAGAAGTGTATCTGAACAATTATTTGAAAACTCAAAATTTATCGAATAATCTGCCTGGGTTTTGAAGATATGACCATTTGATGATATTCATTCTCACGGTAGTGAATCGTTTTGTTTGATGGAATTCACAAGAAATAAAAAACTATTGAAAAATGTAACTAAATATTGCTATTGAAAATATAGTAATTGAATATGAAATTTGATATATTGCCCTTGCAGGAATATGAGATTATGCCCCTTGTGAAAATCGAAATCACGAAAGGCCATTCGCGGTTCCGGTTTCACAGTCGAAGAGGATAATGGTTTGACATTTCACTTCGTACAACTCCGTAATCATTCAATGTCACAAGACACCCTTAGAAAATTTGAGCCTATAGTTGCTTTCCGCTGGAAGCAAAGGAATAATGTCTGGAAATAATTATTTCTTTTTCGTTATGTTCCTCATTCAAACAATCTGCAGAAGAAATTAGATGTTTAAAATGATTTGATCAGAATTTCTAGGATAGCTGTAGAACTATCACGATTAAATATCTAATTTTAGCTTAAAATATCAAATATTCAATGCAGTACTTCGTGTAGAAAAAACTCTGATCTGTATTCCACTACAGATATCCCCACTGTTGGAGATTGGTCGTTAGATGAGAATCAATTATTGAATACTATACTAGTGGATGAATTGTTTATGCATTGAATTACATAATAATAGATATTTATTTTATTAGGAGTATAAGGTGTACATTATGTGACCGAGTAGGGATATTTAAATACCTTCCGTATATAGTTATTAACGTAACAAGGCCGATATGAAGCGAATAACGGATGAGGTTGGATATTGTAATCCGAGGCGCAGCCGAGGATTATAACTAACCGATTCCGTTATTTGCGTATCGGCCGTGTGAATATGCGAAATGAAAATCAGAGGTTTATTCTCCCAACTCGCTGTGGACCAAGATTTCAATGTTGTTATTGTAAGCAGAATGATGTTTTGAAATAAATATTTGAACAAGTGATTTCTTAACGGCCGCCGGCCGTTATGAAATTATAACGGCCGGCGGCCGTAAACACTGACTTTTCAATTGTCATCTGAATACCGTTATAGTTATTAACGTAACAAGGCCGATATGTAGCAAATAACGGATGAGGTTGGATATTATAAGTTATTATTATATATATAAGTTATTATATATATATATATATATATATATAAGTTATTATTAGTTATAATCCTCGGCTGCGCCTCGGATTATAACTAACCGAATCCGTTATTTGCGTATCGGCCGTGTGTCGTTAAACATTTTTCGTAATCCCGTTGAAAGATTATATTTTGATTCCGAAGAAAGAAAAAACCCCGTACCTCGCAATTCTAAAGAAAAATCCCAACGTCGTGCACTGTGTTGTCATGGAACAGTTTGACAGTTTTATAAAAAACGTCAGTTTTTTGTGTTCTCAAGTTCGCTTTAACGACGACCATGGATGACATTGATGAAATTGAGGAACAAAATCAAATTCCTTTAGAAATATTGGGAGAATCATGTGCAGTGCAGCGAGTGTTGATTAACTGCCGAAAATAACTCAAGAGCGATATCAAAAAGAATATGAAAATTTTGTAATGTGGCGTAAAAGCAAGAATGTAAAGGTGGTTAATGAAGATGTATTATTAGCCTATGCGAAATGAAAATCCGAGGTTTATTCTCCCAACTCACTGTGGACCAAGATTTCAATGTTGTTATTGTAAGCAGAATGATGTTTTGAAATAAATATTTGAACAAGTGATTTCTTAACTTCCGCCGGCCGTTATGAAATTATAACGGCCGGCGGCCGTTAACTCTGACTTTTCAATTGTCATCTGAATACCGTTAAATCAAAATAACAATATGGGATTACGAAAAATCAAAATAACAGTATGGGATTACGAAAACAAATTAACGATGGACAAATAATTTGGCTTGGATCCATAACAACTGTAAATAATGTCAGTGAATTAAATCAAATGACATCGATAATTTCATTTCTCGAGAAATATAGAGCCTTATTCAATTTTGCTAAGATACTGTAGTATGGCTGATGAATCTAGTACACCATCCACGCCACCAAGAGTTGCAGCAGCAGCAAAATTAGCAGTGCAGCAGCTGTTACCAACAAAATCCGCGGCCGTTTACGAAGCGTCGTATCAAAGATTTCTGAATTATTGCCAGCGAGAAAATATAAAGAAGTATTCCGAAAACGCTTTATTGGGTTATTTCATCGAAATCAAAGATCTTCATAAAATGAAGAGTTCCTCGGTGAGATTTTACGTAGTTCATTCAACGTAACTGTACAGTAAATTTTAACTTTAAATAAAGTGATGTTCGTAAAAAATGGGTTACTTTATGTTTTATTTTAGATATATAATAAATATGATAAAAAAGATATGTGACATTATATGAGATACCTAATGAATTGCGGCATTTCGAAAATAAGCCAATAAATCAAATTAAAGTTGAGCGGCGTATAAGTCTTATACTTCGCCGGAATATAACACTTATACGCCGCTTGAACTGAAAGTCACAAAAGTGACACTTATACCTGCTCCAAGCAATCAGCAAAATGACCATTATCTGACGTTTGAAAATAAAAGTATATTATTCAACGAGCACAAAATGATTGCTCTTTTTCACGAGGGTGAAATTTGCGACACGAGCAGATGAGTGTCGCAATTCACCCGAGTGAAAAATTGTAATTTTGAGCGAGTAGAATACTATACTTTGTCCACGACTTCCTCGAAAAAATTAGTAATAATCTGCTTTTTCAACAATAAAAATAGTTATCAAAAGCGTTGACATAACATCAACTATTTCACTTGACATTGATTCCATTCCTTTCTTTCACTCTGATAAAAATGAAATAAATAATTTTGCTTTTATTCATTTATATTAATATTAACAGAACAATTATTGAAAATAGACGAAGGCATTGAATTTATAGATAAATCAATGTTTTAACATCTAACAATAATAATATCTTAACAATGTGAATGATGTTCTCTAATTTAGATATACGTCCTAAGTGTGACGTCATGCAGTGAACAATGAACCATTATTCACTAGTGAATAATAGGTAGTGTTACACTTTAGGAAGCACATGTTTAATGAATGTTTTATAGTACAGTCGTGGACAAAACCTATTTATTTCAACAACAAAAATTACTCACTGCCACACTGGTTTCATAAGTGACATAATGCTGATGCTCAGTATGATCAATATGAATAACATTGCATGATAAAGTGATTGTTTCTGCAGATTTGGGCTACTTCCTACTTTTTTTGAGATGAGGCAGAATTTAATTTCAGTAAAAAAAAAATTTATTCAACTTGATGGATGAACCCTTAATTCTAGTTCTTTCCATGTTACATAACAAAATAATTAATTAACTAACCACATGTTCATTATTGAAAAACTGTATTCAATCATTCGAATTGCCTTAATGGAAATGTAGCCAACCGAGAAGATTGGATGATCAGAGATATCATATTGTATTTACACAACTGAAAAATTAAAACGATATGATATTCATCCAGAAAAATGACTTTCATGGAACGAAAATGAATTCAGGATCTCATTTCAGACAACAGTTTTAAAATTTTTGATAATAAATTCGAGTTACAGCTATCAGAATAATATGATGAAAATAATAATTAATTCTATAAGGAACTGTACACCATATAAAATACCTAGTTATAGCTAAAGGAGAATATGAGATATAGTAAATATTAATTCAATTTAATAATTTGCCAACTTTTCATTTTTTTAAATATTAAATAGACATTCTATAGAATGCTTATATTTCTCCATACGTTGTTGTTAAGATAAGAATACTTAGTTGTTATTCCTCACCCATTTAAGGAATATTTTCATCACATAAATAAATTGTCATTATTTTAAAAGACTGTGTCTCACTCAGGTCAATTTCAAGTGGAATGAAATGTATATAGACGTGATTTTAAAAGATTCCAACATCTACTACCTTATATAGCGTTCATTGAATATATAAAAGATAAAATAGACAAATAAATAGATATAGGTATATATATATATATATATATATATATATATATATATATTATATATATATATATATATATATATATATATATATATATATATATATATATATATATATATATATATATATATATATATATATATATATATATATATATAATGTTAATCTAAGTACTGTACCAAGATGTCGATGGCCATTGCCACCGAGACACCTAAAACTAATAATAATAAAAAAATTTATTCAGTTATTATAGATCTACATCATCTTAAACGTGAGATAAAGGTAATCCAGATAGTTCTTATATAGAAATAAATAAAACGCTTTTACTGCATGCTTCGGGTTGTAAGTCAATTTACAATAGTAATATATGAAGTACTAAATTCGAAATAGTTTATGTTTTACTTAAATACGAAATGATTTAAAATAGGGGAATTTCCAATTGTTCATTACAAATGGTTAAGTTGAAATGGTTTAACAACCCAAAACATATTTACGTATAGATTATTTATAGTTTATATATATATATATATATATATATATATATATATGTAGAAAACAGAATTCTTCGTGTTATCGAAACACGTTCGTTGCAATAAAATCAAGTAAACTAGGACATTTATTTGAAACTAATCAAACAAACCTCCTAGCGGAGCTGGTTATGCGAGTTCATGAAACATCGAAATGTCTCCATATACCTGGGACGGTGTATGTTAGAAACATTAAGTTGTTTATCACAATCAATGGAAATGATAGACAGTCTGTTTCGCCCTTATTTGGGGCTCATCAGTATCATGCATCCATCGAAAGTGATATCCAACCAAATATTTCTAACGGCCTTATATTTTCCTT
Source organism: Cynegetis impunctata (assembly GCA_030704885.1). Taxonomy (NCBI): domain Eukaryota; kingdom Metazoa; phylum Arthropoda; class Insecta; order Coleoptera; family Coccinellidae; genus Cynegetis; species Cynegetis impunctata. Next base: position 51,023 of record JARQZK010005148.1, read on the forward strand.
CAAGTGACTATATGGCATATAAATATGACACAGCGCCACCAGTCGGAAACAAACGAACCACATCTTACAGATAGATGAAAACATTTCGGCAACGCGAACTCGTACGTCCTGACACCCGTAGGTGGTTACTATATTCGCTAAGCAAGAGTAAAGTTGCCACATCAAATCGATGTAATGCAACATTTATACACCGCTAGTAACAGCGCTCCGATTTTATCCTTTATGCAAACAGCAAATGAATAGAAAACAGAATTCTTCGTGTTATCGAAACACGTTCGTGGCAATAAAATCAAGTACTAGGACATGTTTCGTGAACTCGTATAACCAGCTCCGCTAGGAGGTTTGTTTGATTAGTTTCAAATAAATGTCCTAGTTTACTTGATTATATATATATATATATATATATATATTATATATATATATATATATATATATTATATATATATATAATATATATATATATATATATATATATATATATATATATATATATATTACATTGAAACTCAAGCCAAGACTGTATTTTATTTCTATTTCAATTATTCATAATGAATTCCAAGTGTTTTGCGAGGTCCCAGTTTCATTTAGAAAGATTTGGTATTCCTAAATTTGATCGATATAGATACAGCATTTTATGAATTGAAGAGTTTGTTGAAATTCTGTATCTAGATCTAAACTGAAAACGTTTCTTTAAAATAAATGTTTAATTTAAGTGATTGTATAGGTATGCTTCCGTATTAAAAATGTATATTACTATTATAATTTGCTTATCTATGAAATTTACAGAGGGTGGTTGACTATATATAATTTACAGATGAGGGTGATTGACTATCTATAATTTAATGTAAATATAATTAAATGAATGTTTTGGCTAAATTACTCAATATGAATTTCAATTTATTAATACGTATTTCTAAGACTAATTTAAAATGTTTCACATTAATTCGATTTTAGCATTTCACAACCTGCCCACATCACCATTTTCATTTGTAATAAATATATAAAATAAGTAGCAAAGTTTTATTCTGTAAATAATCCTATTAACGTTAATTGAACGTAATGGAGTTAATAATGAAAAACATAATTAAAAAAATTATTGCAAAAGTTTTATATTCAAAAGATAACGCAAGTCGATATTTATTAAATTCTATCTCAATTTTCAACAAACTTCCAGCAAGTGAACATTCTTCCCCAATAAGTCGAAAAAAAATCCTATTTGTTGAAGTATCACTTCAAAAGTTATATTGATTAATCTGGCATCTACCTCCTGAAAACTCTTTTGTCAATTTGTGCTACGTATTCGCAATTAAATAAGAGGCAAATTTGAAAATTCTCATGTCGGTTTCTGTCAGAATATTTGTTAGACACACCTTAATTCGGTAAACAACTTTTATTAGTTTATCCAGTCTTTCACGTTGTTATTGATGTGGCACTAAGTACGGAGGTATATATTAATGTAAAATTCAACATTATTCATCTACGCCAAATGATTTATGAGACGATATTCGAATAAAACTTCGTAAATATTCATCATAAGGTGAAACGGGAAAATATATGTTTTTTGATATACATCATATTATTAGTCGTATTTGTCCATAAAGATATATACTATTGCAGTGTAACGAAGGAAAGCAGCCATGTGAAATTTTTCCTGTCTGATATATATATATATATATATATATATATATATATATATTTATATATATGTATATATATTTATATATATATATATGTATTATATGATAATATATATAAATATATTATATATAAAGATATTATAATATATATATATATATATATAATTATATAATATATATATTATATATAATATTATATATATATATTTATATAAGATGATAATATATATATATATATATATTATATATATATATATATATATATATATATATATATATATGTATAACCTGTAATATACTATATATACTTACTATACTATACTTATATAATATATATATATATATTTATATATATAACGAAAGCAGAATTCTTTCGTGTTTATCGAAACACGTTCGTGGCAATAAAATCAAGTACTAGGACATTTATTTGAAACTAATCAAACAAACCTCCTAGCGGAGCTGGTTATACGAGTTCACGAAACATCGAAATGCATCCATACATCTTAGACGGTGTATGTTAGAAACATTAAGTTGTTTATCACAATCAATGGAAATGATAGACAGTCTGTTTCGCCCTTATTTGGGGCTCATCAGTATCATCTATCCATCGAAAGTGATAACCAACCAAATATTTCTAACGACGTTATATTTTCCTTCCAGTGACTATATGGCATGACTATATGGCATGTGACTATATGGCATATAAAAACCTTCGGGTGTCAGGACGTACGAGTTCACGTTGCCGAAATGTTTTCTTCTATCTGTAAGATGAGGTTCATTTGTTTCCGACTGGTGGCGCTGTGTCATATTTATATGCTATATAGTCACTGGAATGAAAATATAACGTCGTTAGAAATATTTGGTTGGTTATCACTTCGATGGTTATCACATCGATGGATAGATGATACTGATGAGCCCCAAATAAGGGCGAAACAGACTGTCTATCATTTCCATTGAATTTGATAAACAACTTAATGTTTCTAACATACACCGTCTAAGATGTATGGAGGCATTTCGATGTTTCGTGAACTCGTATAACCAGCTCCGCTAGGAGGTTTGTTTGATTAGTTTCAAATAAATGACCTAGTACTTGATTATATATCATATATATATATACATATATAGTATATATATATATATATATATATTATATATATAATATACATATATATATATATATACACACTAATATATATATATATAACATATATATATACATATATATATATATATATATTTTTATATATATATATATATATATATATATATTTATCTTTCTACATATCTATCTTTTCATCTATCTGCCGATGTATCTATCTAGATAGTTATCTATCTTTCTATCTATCTATCTAACTATCTGTCTATCATTACATCGATCTATCTATCATTATATTTATCTATCAATCTATCTGACCCTGCAAACGTTTACATTATTAAAATAGCTATTAAAAAATATGGGATATTGATAGAAGAGTGAAAATTGAAAGGTGTATATATTTTTTAATGCAACATCTTAGAAAAATAAAAAAAAATTTGTCCGAAAAATGTATCAATGTGTTTGGGGTATGAAAAGTATATTACGACCTATTCTCAGACCGACTATTGTCATTTTTGATTGCCATCTTTCAACCCTATTGCAGATCTGTGGATAATATTTAAAAAAATTGAAATCGCGATGGAAAATAGGGGTTGACCGTAGAAGGGTAAAAATTAGAAAGTAAATTAAATTTTTTTATTCTAAGTCATGACAAAATAAAATAAAAATCTTGCCAAAACAATTGAAGTTTATAATTAACAAATAAAAAATGGAGGTTGATCTTAGAGGGGTGAATATTGAGGGTTGTATGTATTTTTCAATGCTGTGTCATAAAACAATAGAACAAAAAATTTTGTCTGAAAAATAAAAATAAAAAGATTACAACAACAAATTATATTAGAGTGGAAGGATTACTCCTTCCAGGAAACTTGTTCAAATGCTCAAACTACATCCGGTATTGAACATATGTAGGGGCGGAGAATGATTTACGTAAATTTCTTCGTTCAGTAACAGATCATAATTCTTACACCTGTTAACTTCTAGGGCTTCCGAGCAAATGATTGGCATAATTAGAATCTCTCTTATTGTTTACGAAGCAGCGCTCATGTTCTCATGTTTTTTTTTCCAAATTTCTGTGTGTTCTACCTATTTTCTTTACCATTTTGCAACAAAATGCATATAAGTAGAACACACAGAAATTTCATGGAGGGTACCACCCTAATTTAATTTCTTGTTGTAATCGTTTTGCTCTAGGTACATAAAAATTGTATTTAAAACTGAGGCACCAAGATTTCAGTATTCATTCTATTTGAAGAAGCCACCTTGTGGTGAAACACCACGCATTAGAATCAAATATAATAACCATTAACCTTCCAGTACACGGGTGAAAAAAATTGCGATAGTAGACGGGTCAGGTCTCTCAGACCCTAACTCAATATATTTTTTTTCATTGAAATTTTTTTTTCTAGTTTCATTTATGTTTCATTTTGAAGTATTGAAGAGTTTTCTTCTACTTAAATAATAAGAAAGCCAATTTTCTAATTTTTCAATATTTTTATAATTGAAATTAAACCCTATTTTTCTTTTAACATCAATATTGAAAAAAAATACAAAGCTGATAAAAAATGCCTAAACAAAAAATGTCGATGTTAGGATTCTTTAAACAAGAGCTCATATAAATTTTATTAACTGAAATAAGACAAGTAATTCAAAAACAGGAATAAAAAAGTTCATATCAAATTCCTACTACTTTTGCTCACTACATTCGAAACAAAAAATTACTACAAGCTCTAAACATATGAAATTATTACATTCTTTACAATAATATTTTGTTTTACGATATTTACAATATTTCATATTCTACGAATTCCGGATCTAAAATTTCTATGGAGTCGGGATCGGCAAACATCGTATCTACTTCGACATCGGTTTTAACTTCCTCGAACAATTTACCAAGTCTATTTACTTCAACTTCATAATATCCATAATAAAACTTGTTCAGAAAATTACAATAGAGACAACTTTCTCGTGATCTATCATGCCCTAAGTAATAAACTTGACTGAAAACGATATTAATCTTTAGGAAAGGAGCCTACCGAAAGGTACAGCTGGGCTCCTCAACCAATAGGTCTAATTCTAAATCATAGCAAGACTCAGGGTATCTTCTTTCGCGGCGAAAAGTCTGTGGAAGGCTATCCTACCTCTCTGTGCCTTGGTAGCAATACTGTAACCTTGGAGGACTCAGTTAATTTCTTGGGTGTTGCTATAGACAAACATCTACGGTGGGATCATCATGCGGCTAAGTTGAGAAAGACTCTGAACTCTGCTGCTTATATGCTTATCATGATCAGAAGCAAGGTAGATGTTGCAGTTATGAGAACTCTGTACTTCGCCGGTTTCCAATCTGTACTAGCGTATGGAATTATCTTTTGGGGCAGTTCGTCTAGTGCTGACGAAATTGTTCTGATTCAAAAAAGGGTATTGAGGATAATGTGTGGTTTGGGCTTTCGAGAATCCTGCCGCGGAGTTTTTAGATCCAACAGAATACAAACAGTGTTTGGTCTATTCATTTATCGTCTTTTTGTCTTCCTCAAGTTGCAGAAAAGTTATTTTTTACCATATATCAATAAAAATAATACTAGGCAAGTTCATCCCTTCTTCTTTCCAATCCATGGTACAACTAGATTTGAAAGAGGACCTCTGTATATGGCCATGCGTTTGTTTAATTTGCTTCCTAAGCATTTACAAGTTGTTGAAGATTTTAAGTTATTCAGAAATCGCATTTATAGTTTCATTTTGGACGGCGAACCTTATTGAATAAATGAATTTATTACATTTTGTAAAAAGTGAGTTCTTTTCATTTTGACTTTTCTCTATTTTGTTCAGTGCAATATTGTTATATATGTAATGTGAATAATTGTTGAGATCAATAATAGTATATTATTCAACGAGCACAAAATGATTGCTATTTTTCACGAGGGTGAAGTTTGCGACACGAGCTGCAAGCGAGTGTCGCAATTCACCCGAGTGAAAAATTGTAATTTTGTGCGAGTAGAATACTATACTTTGTCCACGACTTCCTCGGAAAAATTAGTAATAATCTGCATTTTCAACAATAAAAATAGTTATCAAAAGCGTTGACATAATATTTTCTGTGTTCACTGAAAATTGCATACTCACGTAAACGTCAACTATTTCATACTTTACATCGATTCCATTCCTTTCTTTCACTCTGATAAAAATGAAATAGATAATTTATTAGAGTAAATATTCAATAAGTGGGGCATTATATTAAATATTAGCTTAATAGTTTGCCTAAAAGTTATCTTAGTTACATAAAACCTAAAAATCTAATAACAATACTATCCTAACAATGTCAATGATAGTCTCAAGTTTGGACATACGTTTTGAGTGTGACGTCATGCAGTGTATAATAAACCATTATTCAATAGTAGTGAATAATAGGTATCATTATACTTCAGGAAGCACACGTATAATGAATGATTTATAGTACAGTCGTGGACAAATATTATTATTATTATTATTATAGATCTGTCCACAAAAAAATTAATTTACAATAAAAGTAGTGTAAAATCAAGTTTTCAATGTAATAATAACAAAAATCGGAGTTTGCTTTAAAAACATCAATTCGAAATACAACAGCGGCCATTGAAGTTGATTGTTTTGTTCGGCTGAGATGAACGCCTTCTCACTGGCGTGACGTCACATACCTGCTGCCTTATCCGGCGCCAAATTCTCTCTATGCTGCAGTGCACGTTCGTTAGGATAATCTTTATCGTTCATATCCGTAAAAAGCATATTTTTGTGTGTTTGCCCTTACGAAAGTCACAAAACAGTGTTCTTATTATTTAGAACGTTGTAAAGAGCTTTTTATTTTGTGTAAATATGGAGGAAGGGTTCCAGAAGGGAGATTCACATAACCTGCCAAACGTAGACGTGCTTATGGTGTCCGATTTTCTCGCTTAGAATACCGATATTAATCAGCCTCAATCCAGTGGTGGTGTTGAAAATAAGACTTGAGTACTTTTGCTTTTAAAATGAAGTAATATTTGAGTTTGAGTTGCTACATGACATCTTACTGCTAAGTGAATTTTACTGTCGTGTGAATCAGTGGGTTGTGCCTTATGAGAAGTTGACGGTTCTGACACGTCTTCCAAACATTCTGTAGATTTGCACAGTAACTCTTAACTTTTCTTTTCTGGGCCCTTCTTTCACTAGTTATTCGAGGTGTTTTATTTTCTGACTTATCTGGCTCACAGGCAAATATATGAGAAGCAACATTATCTTTCATTCGTGCCTTTACTTTGCTAAATGTATATTCTAAATAATTTTGCATGTCTTGTTCAAGCTAAAAAACAAAACCCCTATTTATTTTATAACGTATATAATTATTATTCAAGAGAAGGCGCCTGCGCCCTGGCCCTGGCTCATCGAAATTCATACTGGTGGATCTGTAACGCATTTTGTTGCAATTATTCTGTGGCGCATCACGAGATAATTGCACTAATCTTACCTTACCGCCGCTAGTTAGTACAACTGGGGTTTTACTTACGACTGGCTGTAAATCGTGAAACCAAAAAGAGCATCAAGTTTTGAGAGTGGTTCCGTCGAATCGGTGTTGAAATTAGTTCAAGGAGGGAAGTCTTTCCTGTATTACTTCTAGTGGAAGTTTACGCCTTGTTGCGGATCTAAGGGAAGTGAATCCTCCGAGTCTTACGAGGAATTCAGCGACTGAGTTTTGGGTGATTTCCTGTTGCGGGTGTAATCGCTGAATCCATTTATCGCCGGAGTTGCGAGATTTAAGTTTGGCGAGTACTGTCGACACGATTTCAGTTCGAGATCCTTGGTGTACAGTGGAACGCTCCAGCCTATTAACATCCCGGCTGTCTGACTGGTTCTGGAAGAATTCTTTTTGGTATCTGATAACTACCCCCGGTCTGGGCCGAAAACGTGGTCTTGTTGGCGTCCATTTTGGTGGCGGCCCATACGTCATAGCTTCCCACGGAGGCGGGTGCGCAGTTCCTTTGATTACCGGCACCGTCAGTTGACGAGCTATTTCGAGAGGTAGGGTGAGTTGACTCCTTCGCCGCGAACGTCTCTGCCATAGACGCCGCTACCAGGTTAGTGTTTATCTGCGCATAAGTTTGCAAGACTCATTGTCACCTCCATATCAGGAACTATAGTTTTGGGGTAAAGGGAACTAAACATATTTATTGTATTTTTTTTTATATATATATATAATTGTAAAAATTTAGCTCAGGCCTGAGGCGAATTTCCCCGGAAATCTACGGATTTCAGATCCCATTGTTGGGGACAAGTAATTGTATTAGTAGTAGTGAAAGAATTTCTCCCTGTGTATAATTGGAGATATTGTATTATATTATTTCGAAACATTTAGACATTGTCGAATATATCGAAGTCATTGTATTAGTAGTGAAAGAATTTCTCCCTTTGGAGAAGGGAATATTGTATTATATTATTTCGAGAGATTTAAACGTTTGTCGAATATATTGAAGTATTGTTGAGTTTGGTGTTCTTATTCCTTTGTTGTTGAAACGTAAGATACTGCAGAACCATTGGGTATAGCCCTGTGCCACTATCAGTTTGTTTCTTTTTCCTGCTTCGCGATCAAACGCCTACGACCTGAGATATCTTATTACCGTGACTTTCATTATAAAGTAGGTGGCGCCTATTAATTAGTATACTCTTTTATAAAATTAACTAAGTAACTGAGCTAGTCGAAGGTATCTCGAAAACAGGGCACTACTATTAAACTGGGTTGTGGAAAAGGAGTTGCCCCACTGTTCCGTCCGTAATTTCTAACCTTCAGTTGGAAATTACCTCTATTACACCTAGGTACTAGTTTTGTGGATAAATAATTAGACGAAATTCGGTCTAGTATCCTAACGCCCATTTGGAGGTGTAATAATTTATACTCAGCAAAAAGTATGTCTAGATATTACTTACATTTAAGTGATCCTCGCAACAATATAAAGTAGATGCCAAAGTCCCGTCTTACAGCCGCAAACCACGCTTTTGTTTTCCTTATTTCTCTTGGGACGCTTACAAATATTTTCCTTGGCGTCCTAATGGTAGTGTTTGTGCACCCAGGTACAAAACACCATTTTCTTGCCACCATATTTTCACACAGAAATTTAACTACGATAATACGAAAAATATTACTTAAAATAATGTCAGTTTAACGAGAATAGTAGTGCCCTGAAATCGAGTAAAACGCTGCACTAATTATCCAAAGCCAGTGTATCGCATGATAGAACAAAAGACATTACAATGGATTATACTACACAAGGATGCAAAGAAGGGTCAGTTTTATGACATCAGGTACTTTCAGTATTTTCTCACATTTCCAGCCTAATGTCTTTTGATAGAACGAACGGAAACTAACCCGTTTATTGAATCATGAGTGTGTCGGGCCTTCCGTCGCATATTAGCAGCAGGTATCTTATTGAATCATGAGTGTGTCGGGCCTTCCGTCGCATATTAGCAGCAGGTATCTCCGTGTTTCGGAGGACACGTTAAGCCGTCGGTCCCCCTGGGTTAGTATGCCTCGGTACTAATTACCTAAAACAGGGTTAAAGAGGCAATCGGCGCCGGAATACCGCACATAATGTGTAGGCTCCCCGGCAATAATGCCATACGCTTATTTATTTTAGCAGGTATCTGACGTCACGCGCCTAGCCTTACTCCCGGGTAACGTTTTCTAGCCTCGAACCGGTCAGTTATTTCAATTACGAATAACTCCGAAAGTTATTGATTATATATTTTTAAAATTTGTAGGAGTTTATTTGACCCAGAAATCTATCATTTTCAATAAAAAAAAATATTGTGGACAAACCTATTCAATGACATCAAAAAATAGCGCCATAAAAACAGAACGCCCGGTCTGTTTGACCCAACCCGTGCACTGAAAGGTTAAAATCAAACGTGTTTTTCTAATAATACTATAATTGTGATAATTAATAATAATTCATAAAACAATGTTTGAATTACAATATTTCACCATTCCTTCATTATTGATCTTTCATTCTCAAAATGTATGTATTGATTTCATTGCTCCTGATACTAATTCATAATATATAGAGAAAGAAATTCCAATCGGGTGTCCCACAACACCATTAGCATTTATTTCGGTTTAAAGAGTACGGTAATGTCAAAGCAAACAAAAACATTTATGTAGAGGTAAACGTTCACGATAAAACGTAAACGATCGATTGAAAAAACTCTCCCTTTAAAGGAAACAACTTTATTTTGCATATTTTTTATATGGAGTAATTTAAAAGACCTTAATTTGCATTTAATTTGTTCGTTCACACGTATTAGTAGAGGCATTTCTGCTTAATTAACAACAGAGCTCCGGTATTTTCCTAACAGAAAGAAAAAAGACAAGTATGTTTGCTGTAATAGTTATTCAACTACGTGCCAAGGCCCGAAAGAGGTAGTTCACAGGACGAACGTTATACCTATATAGAGTATCAAAAAGTTTGCACTTTCTGGAATAAAATTGGTGGATTGCGTAAAACTTGTCAAAAACCTAAATTTCTAAACGGTGTACATGGGAGAAAAAAAAATTCTTGATCAACAGTAAACTAATCTTAGAGTAGGGAAGAGGGGGGCAGTTCAGAAGAGAGGCAGTTTTGAATTATTGGATTTATGAACGCATTCTTCATCTATTCTAACCTCCAAAACCTGTTTGATACTGATAACACTGAACTACACATCTGTCAGTTCCCGACTAACTTTAATGTCAGTTTTTTTTGAAAAACGTTCACTGGTTACTTTACGGACACCAAAGTAAGCATTTTTTTTTAATTGTAAGAAATTTGCTGACAAAATAAGTACTATTTTCGAGTTGTGATTTTTTTATAGTATTGCATATATTATAGCCAATGTATTATGAATATGAGGTCATTGAACAGAAGTTAGTTTTTCGTCTAGAAATATTTGTTTCTGAAGGATGATATTGGGGCAGATTTGAACAAAATCACTGGGGAACTTTTGAATAAAAAGTTCAAAAGTGCCCCCAGCTACATAAACAAATGTTATGTTTATTTTTTTGAAGATTATAGGTGAATATAGGTGAAAAAAACTCCATTTTATATTGGTTTTCCAGTCATAATTAAAAGAAAAGACGTAAATATGTTTTTAGTTTCTTTCATGAAAAAGAAGTTCAGTTTTGAATTTTTGTTTCCTGACGAAGATCAATCCATATCTGTCACTGATATTGTAAAAAAAACTTCCGAAGCCATGTCCTACTGCAGGAACGTCACGTAAAGCTGCTTTATTAAATTTCAAATTTTACTTTAGTGAATTAAAGCTAGGTTGAGTGTTAACTACCATAGTTTTGAAGTTGTTTCTTTTTAATATTTATTTTATGTTGGCCATTGAGGCTATTTGCATTGTTTATTTCATGTTTGACAGATTTAAAGTGCCTTCCTAAGAGTTATATTTCTAAGATATTATCAGCGTTATTAATCTTTAATATTGTTTTGCAATATCTAATTTGATCTCAATTATAATAATAAGTTTGTTACCCTTGTTCAAGAATGCCCCAGACTGTTTAAGAGTTTTAGAAGTTTGTTTAATTAATAGTTAGTGCACTGAATAAAGGGCAATGCACAATGATAATATAAGATGCAAATAATTCAAATATGGTGTTGATTATATTCTAAATCATATGGTTTTCATGTTATCCCGGTTTTTCAAAACTGCCCCTAGTGGTTTCAAATGTGCCCCGCGGGTGAGGTACATTTAACCCTTTGACTG
>JARQZK010005148.1:67500-77500 GCA_030704885.1 Cynegetis impunctata
ATATATATATATATATATATATATTATATATATATATATATATATATATTATATATATATATATATATATATATATATATATATATATATATATATATATATATATAATATATATATATATATATATATATTATATATATATATATATATATATATATATATATTATATATATATATATATATATATATATATATATATATATATATATATATATATATATATTATATATATAATATATGTCTCTATGAATTTTCCTACGCAGTTTTGCAATGTACTTATTTTAAAAACTGAACTTTTTGTTGGTTGAAAAATCATTATATTCATATTATAATGAGAATTGGTTCTTGAAGTTCTTTCTTTTTCATACAGAAAGTATCAAAACGTCAATAACTTACATCTAAATACGGTACTATATTGGCTGCAGATTTGTAACATTCCTACGTCATTTCTAATATAGGTCCCGGTATAGTAACCTGACAATAGTAATTTACGCAACAAGTCGGTAAAATGCTGTTTTCTTAATGAGTAGTCTACTAGTGTACTAGAAGTCTGTGAGTCTTAAATAGTTCATAACTTTATAAAGGAAAAAAACCCTTCTCCCCTCCTTAATCTGTAAAATGTACCTACCAATAACTCTGAATGAATTGCTTATTGTTATTTAGTTTCTCTAGGAACCCCTCTGTTATATTCAATTTTCGTATAGATAGATTGTTTTGTAATACCATAATTTAGTACGAGATGAAGTAAATGTTATGAAGAAACAAGTTTACACAATAGATTTTCATTTCAACTTGTGAAAAGTTAGTTTTTTATTTTCTTTATAAAGTTATGAATATCAACTTTCACCAAGTGAAAGCCAATTCAATTCAATGTCTCAAATAGTTATTTAAGCAACAAAAATATAAATCCACTCACTTTGCACGCGCGAGAAGTTTTCATGAAGAGAAGTGTAAAAAAGGGTTGTAATAGTCGAGTTTCTCCAATACTTCGGTATCTTAATATAAAAATGAAAATACCCTCCATTAACATTTTGAACGCAATATTATGAAAATATTAGGTTATCAGGGCGCATAGTAGTAATTTTAATTATCAAAGTCTCCATTAGGTACTGTAAACGCGTAATCAGAAAATTTTAGTAAAACCGTGTAGATATCGAATCAATAGAGCACGATTATTTATAAAGTTCATTCATTGAAGAAAATGACGGAGATTCTAATTCTTATTTATATCAAAATTTATTTTGAGAATCCAACAATTTTTAATTTTATATGGATTTCTTTGAAATACTACATTCAAATCACTATTGTTGAGTTCAGTTCAGTGAGTTAATTGTCGCTACCTACCTAAAAACAAAAAACAAGATTACTTTTTCCTTTTTTGTAATTAGATAAATTTAGATTTAGTTAGGTTCCGTCTCCTGCAAAATGTATTTTTTGTACAACTGTCAAGAAAAAGACTACATTCACGAATCGCTATGAATAAGCAAAGTTTTCAAGTTTTTAACTAGTGAAAAAATAGTTATTGGAAATCGGAAAGTGATACTTTCCCGCACGCGACTGCAGTTGACCCGAACGACGCGGAGCGGAGTTCGGGCAAGCAGTCAAGTGCGGGAAAGACACTTTATTTACAACCATATATGTAATGCTGTCATTACAAACGTCATTGAAGGTTGGGAAGTGTCACATTATACACCTCTACTTCCCGCCCTCACTTCCCGCCCTCACTTCCCACCCTCACTTCCCGCCCTCATTTTTGGCCTAAAGCCCACATTTTGTCGTTTTAGGAAGGCTAGCACATTCCCATGTTTGAAAATATCAGTTTTTTTCTTCAATTTCTAGCATCATACTGTACATTGTCCACAAAGTAGACGGCTTCTTTAGTCTATTATGTTCTCCAAAATATGTCAGGAGTACACTTTCGGAACCAATATTTTTAACCTTTTTTTCTTCGCACCACTTCCTATATAATGCAATGGCTTTTAGATACCGATGCTCACTTTTCTCTGGCACCAAGCCCTGGACTGCTGCATGAGCAGCCTGTCGTACTTCTGGAGGAGTACAATCCATAAATTTTTCGTCGGCATGTTTTTCAATTTATTATTCGCGAATTTAATATCCGACTTTATCTGACATTTATTGACTTCGTCTGACATTTATTTATATTGGTGACAATTGTATACACAGTAGTCACGGTAACAATATATCTACTTAATTATTCCGCGTTCTTGTCGTTAAATGTAATATTTTAGGTATGTTCAGAACGAAACAGAAATTTATTAATTTTGATCGAAATATGATGGTTGTAAATAAAATAGTATACAAACCTCGGTAGGAAGTTTCATTCCTGTCTCGAGATTATAGTTAACCTCGACGCTTTGCGTCTCGGTTAACTAACTAATCTCACGACAGGAATGAATCACTTCCCACCTCGGTGTGTAATATACTATTACGCATGAGTTAGGAACATTATTTTTTCTACGACCGTATATACAAAAAAGTATACCAACTCATTTTTCAAAAATTATTTTATTCCAACAAACATAATAATATACAAAGCTTTAACTAAAAACTACTAATTATTATAAATATTATTATTGGAAACACAATTTGTTGCATTCTGTAGACTAGTAAGAATTGCCGGTCCAGTGGAGTTATATGGTTTCAACTGGAAGGTAGATGACGTCGATGGGGATGGCATCGGTTGCAGGTCGCATAAAGATAACGATGACGGTGACGGAAATGGTTTTAAGTCATTTGTAGTACAGAGAATTATATTTGATATAATATAATTATATAATATAATATATAATATAATTTTATTTGATATATTATTTTTTCTACAAGCGCTTATACGAGATCGATCAGATTTCAACACACAGATCAAATTTGATATATTCAAATAATTTGATACTAATGACATATTATGTTAATTCACATGTCGCTTCCATAGTAACGTCGTCGGTGGCGTTCGGTGCATAGAGACATATCATTATTCAGTTTATTCTTCAATGAAAGCGTGCGGGAAAAATCACCGCTATTCCATTCCCGCAATAGTGCGGGAAAGTGACACTTTCAGAACTAAAATGCGTGCGGAAAGAGGGTTAAAACGCACGGTCGTAGAAAATAGTTATTTTCCTAACAAGTGCGGAAAGACTCTTTTCGCACGAGTTAGGAACAATATTTTTTCTACAAGCGCTTATTTTAACGGAGATTTTAATACACCGATGAAATTAGATTTGATATATTCAAATAATTTCATACTAATGATATATTATGTTAATTCACATGTCGTTTCCATAGTAACGTCGTCGGTGGCGTTCGGTGCATAGAGACATATCATTATTCAGTTTATTCTCTAATAAAAGCGTGCGGGAAAAATCCCCGCTATTCCATTACCGCACGCAAACGCGTGCGGAAATGGAATAGCAGGGGTTTTTCCCGCACTGTTTGGCAATGTGACTCTTTACGAATTGAAGTGCGTGCGGGAAAAGGGTTGAAAGCGCACGCTTGTAGAAAAAGATATTTTCTCACCGTGAAAAAAAGACCATAGAATATAAAAATAATGCATTTAATGAAAATTTATAAGGATAACAAAATTATTTATTGCAATAATAATTGATAGTAAAATTTGAACAATTATTTCCAATATTCATTCTCGAGGACGACGAGGCTGATATTGCTAGAAATTGTCTTGTTCTCATCAGAAATGTAGGGATTATTAGTAGATATGTCTCCATTGGAAGTGGATGGTTGACATTTTAAAATTTTATTAGAGATATCAATTTTGTTATTTAAACTGTCCTCCAAGTAACTTGTGGTGTCTCACTATCAATGGCAATATTAGGTAGAATTCGTGAAATACGCGAAATAATTTACAAAATATTTAATTTGACGCCTGTTAAATAAATTACATGTTGCCTTGGTTACAATTACTCTGACATAAGATCATAGAATATATTGATAAACATACTTGACTGCATGGATTTTAATTTTTAAAATAAAATGACTTTCAATAAATACTTATAATTTAAATACTTTTTTGCCAGTTGTACAAAAAATATTGTTTGTATTTCGTGAGCGAAATCAGTATTTCATGGCACATTCGAATGAACTTTAAGCCGAAATCTGACGATGTCGGCTGGAAATTTACATTCTTATGCGCCATTATAAAACACTGATTTCGCACACTTGAAACAAAAATAACTATTTTCATCTGTTAATAATTGAAGAATGGAGACACATTTCGTTGCTTTATAATCATCAAAAATTTCAAAAAACGAAATGTCATATATTTTTATGTCAATTTCAAAAGTATTTTTCCGCTGCTATGGCTATGATAAATTTCATCTGAATCTTCCGGCTTAGTCCGGAAATACGATATTTCCTCAAAGAAAGCGCCTGGGAAGTGGGTACATCCCGGACGATTCCGACAACCATATTTTACTGACTTTTTGTGTCACTCTATCCAGCTCTCATATCAATTTACCAATTTATTTCCACCACAGTGTACCTGCCGAGTCGTAAACGCCCATTTTCTAAATCGGATGCACAAAGAATTTATTGAATTGTAATTATAACCAGTGGCGCCTGGTGAGGGAGGACTCTGGGACTCCGCCCTCCCGAGAATATTAGAAAGAAACGTGTTTTTTAAATTTTAACACATAATTATATAATCATATAGGAAGTAGTATAATTTTGAACAAATGAGTTACTATGAAACTTGAGCAATATTCTAAAACTCTGAACAAATCCATACGCTCCGCCGTAATTTACGAAACTATACAAGTATGTAGTTCAATGCAACTGCAACCAACATTACATTTTTTCGATGAGCACGGCCGTTCGAACCACAAGTCCACATATCCCCCAAGAAAGGTAAGGCGAGATGACTGCTACGGACTCAACGTGTCTGGGCCCACACTATTTATTGTTTTTCTCTTTTGCCGATTTTATAAACATACTGAGGGTGCGTGAGTTAGAAAAAGTTGTTTTTAGCAAATTAAGTTTGTAGGAAAACGTGGATTTAAAATAAAATGGACGTCCTACGCCAGTTTTGAATATAATTCAGGAACAGAAAGGGTATAAAAATCGGCCAGCTCGTCGGCCGGATTTTATGCGGAAATTTGATGAAAAAATTTACAACAAGACTTCGTGGTTGTGTGTATATGATGAAAGTAATGCTTTTTTGTTTTGTTTGTTTCATATTTGGAGGCGATGAAATTTGGACAGAAGTAGGAGTTCGTGATCTCAAACATTTGGTAGACAAGACTAAAAATCATGAAATTTCTCCAAAAAAAGAAAATTTTAACATTTCGGGCTACTTAAAAACATTACATTTTATCCTGTCCTTAGGTTCAGTTATTGTTTTTAAAGAAATTACTAAAACTTTTCGAATATTAGTGACGATACCAATGACAACAGCAGAACCGGAGAGATGTTTTTCGAAGTTAAAACTTTTCTAAGAAATATGTACTATGTATGATGATCGTCTTATTGCTTTGGTCATGCTATTAATTGAAAGTGCTATTGTTCAAATAATTCCTGATTTTAATGAAAAGGTGATAGAGAAGTTCATAGTCGACAAAGAAAAAATAATGTATTTTAGCTTCAAAAGATAAGTAGGTGAGTAGAAAGGTACATTAGGAAAATTATTGATTTAGATAAGTTGATAAATTCCTTAAAGATACTCTGAAAGTTTCAGCCTGAAAACAAAAAGAGATCTATCCGGATGTTGGAAGTATCGCTATTTCTATATTTAAATTGAAACACAAATATGTATATCCCAATATTATTTTTGCGCCCCACCAAGACAAACTCACGGGCCGCCACTGTTTACAATTCAAATTATAGCATTTCGTTTTCTTGAGTAGGTACAGGTTTCAAGGATTTGGTATTCAGTCCATTCCGATGTAGCTTTGGCAAAAAGGAAACCGTAACACATTTAAAAACCATGAAAATCTAACACATGTTTAAGATTAATTAACTCGATATAAAGAAACTTAGTCAACTAGCGTACAACAGTATATATCCTCAATTGAAAGTAGAAAAATCGGATCACTTATTTAACATATTTTGGTCCTCTAATAGAAGATGTTGCCAATGCCATACCTAAATGTAATATTAAAATTGCTTTTAAACCTAAGACAAAACTCTCAGGATTTTTATTCAATGCCAAAGATATCACTTCAAAAATTGAAAGTTCAGGAGTTTATAAGTTGTCCTGTGTGTAAAGGACTGTATATAGGTCAGACTAGTCGATCGTTCAAGACAATATTTAAAGAACATCAATAATCTTTTTTGAAAAATAAAACACATTCAACTTTTTCAAATCGTTGCCGTGAAAACCACCACTCGTTTCAAAAAATCGATAACTTTAAAATCAAGCACAAATTACCGAAAGGAACCAAACTTACTTACTTAGAATCATTAGAAATTTTTAAACTCAATCATAATGCAAAAGATACCTTGCTGAACGACCAGATTGACTTGATATATTCTCCTATATTTAGTGTATTCAAACAATAATGATTTTTCTAAGATCATTTTATTGTACCAATTTGGGAAATCCACCTCTATTAGCCCTTCTTGAAATGTGATCCTCTTGTCTTTAGTTCTTTCCCACGCGTAAGCGCAAATCTTATGCAGTTCTTAACTCAATCTGGCCGATGATGGTCTAGTGACCGAAATTGCAATCGCAGTGTTATATTTTTCAAAGTATTTTTGTGATAATAAACGTAGTAAATTCAAGTTTTCTTTTTGTTCATCATGTTAAATTATCACGTAATAACGACGGATTCCATCAACTATTCGATATAAAGTACTTAACCATCAAATAAAAAAATTTAAATTATTACTATATATTAAGACTTCTTCAAAAATGAACATTATTGAATTTATTGCAAATTTCTACTATTTCCTATGCAAATGTTTCCAATTTGGAATTGGTAGAATTTTATTGTTAATGATGTGGCTCTCTATTTATGGTTGTACTTTTTTGTTTATATGTGTTGTGAATACTGTGTTATATAATTAAATCTTTAAATTAATGCTCTCATTAAATTTTTCAGAATTCTGCGTAGTGTTTGATATGAATTTTCGGGTGATAATTCATCTGAAGTTCCACTTTTTATGAAAGGAAACTATCCATATTGAGTTGATTACCCTAACAAAATTCAAGAGGAATATAAATTTTTGTTATATTCCTCTTGAATTTTGTTATATAACTTATATTCCTTATATTTTAATATCATCCGACGATGTAGATAACATGTGTGTTTTCATTTCAGAACACAAACACAACGGGGTTCCGATTAGATCTCGACACGACGAAAGATCCCTTCTAGTGTTGTTGCCAAGTTGTAATTTATGCGGGAAGTTTGATTCCGGATATGTTAGGTTATAATATTGATTATTTGTTGTGGCCTATTATATACTGAATAAGCCAACATGAACTGGAAATTATTTTATATTTCACTTATATATTATATGTTTATTTCACCTTGCTATAAACACACTCATTATGCCCTAGGACGTAATGAGCGGGCGTTATAGATCATAACGCCTGCTAATTGTACGAGGAAAATGAAGCAAATACTTCATAATTCTTGTCGTATACGAATCTGGATTTCTCCGGCAATGAATCATTCGCAGCTTTGCCTGCATTTTCTATGATATTCTTGGGTGAATTCATTTTCATTTCCTTTATTTCTATGAGATAACACAAAGAAAGCCGCAATGACATTCACTAAATATAATGACAAAAATAATCACAAACGTCAAAATATCAACAATAGACATTCCTACTATGAGAAGGAAAATGGAAAGTATAGGAGCAATGAACCGATTTAAATATCGACTTTTCAATATAATAAAATAATTTTTTCGTGAAAAACAAAATCTTGTATGCACCACATGCGCCCATACGCCCGTACGCCCATCGGGCAAAAGGCTCTCGGGCCGAATGTTTCTCTCCGGGCGTTAGGATTTATATAACGCACTAGGTACATAAATAAATATTAATGAAAGCCTTAATTGATAGAAAATCCTAGCGAGTAACTAATAAAGATAAATTAAACGATCGACTTACAAACTTTCTAGTGTTCCCAATAAAGAAGTCGATTTATTGTTGTCCCCATGATAAAAACATTGAGTAAAAGCAAATATGTAGTATAAAGCACGGAATTAGAATATGTATTCAAATAGATGGAATATGACAATATTTTTATATTCTAAGTGAATAAAATATGAAAGCACCAAACACAAATTACAAAATTTGAACTAATACTTTCGAAATTCGATGTAAATCATCAGCTATAAGTTATAAAGTTATAATTAAACAAGAAAAAATAAAATTCTAGTATTCCCGACGAAGAACACGATGTATTGTTGTCCCAAGAACAAAAAAAAAACAAATAGAGTAAAAACGGAACTAGAACATGTGCTCAAATAATCAAAAATCATGCTCATATTATACAGTCCCTTTCTTAACTATTTAAAAAACTTCCTACTATCCGCTCACAATGGAATTCCCTCCCACACTAAATATGTGTTAATTCCTGTATTTACTCTTTCTACCTCATTTTTTTATACATATTTGTTGTTATTATTATTATTATTATTATTTCCCTATTCACTTGGAATATGAAGAAGGTGTTTTCAGTCCTATTTTATTCCATAAAATATATACTATTGCAGTGCATCGAAGGAAAGCAGTCAGGCACGGGAGTAGTTTTTTATACGTTTCAGACCTCCTAGACCAGCAATACTGAAACTTTTTTTTTCTTGGGCCACTTTCAGATTTTAGTTGTGTCGTGCGGGCCTCTATCTACATAAATCACATCTGTTATTTAGGTGTTGGTAAAAAACCTATTACGTTTAATTGTTTATTTATTATATTGGAAACAATTTAATGTCATCAAAATGAGAATCCGTAAGTCGGTTTCTATATACGTTCTTTGCATATTTAATTTTGGAATAAGATGATTCACAAGATATGTCGATGCAAAACAAAGTAAGCAGAATTGGATCATATTTTTTCACAGTCTTAAATTGTTCGGGCACTATTTTCCAAAATTTAGCGTACCTATTCCATCTTCTCTCTCGTCTCTTTAAAAATATCTTTGTATTATTCTTCATTTCAATGAACTCGTCAAACAAGTCTGCATAATTACAACCCAAAACTGAAGTAAAATACTTATCGGCTCTAGGTACCATAATTTTTCTACGGGCAGTAGCAAATTTTTAAGTTTTCTTAAATCTCCCTTTGAATTCGTTTGATAGTCAATATAATTTGAAATTATCATACAGTTTTCTTCGAAAATATCAATACAATCCTGTGTAACACTTGTAAGTGTTCGAAAATTTTGAAGTAGGTACTTTGTTTTGAATTTGTTCGTAATAAACACTTAGTTTTTCTATGAAAGCAAATATTGTATTTGCCATTTGTGAAATTATTTTGTTTTCACCTTGCAAGCTTCGATTGAGGTTATGAGTTTCTCAGTTATGTCGCATAGAGAAGCTAACAAATGGTGGTGTTTTTATTTTGCAGTTCAGGATAATTTTTGTCATTTAGCTGTAAAAACAGCATTATATCTTGACGTAAAGAAAACAACTGCCCCTATTATTTCCTTGGAAATTTAAATAGTTAATAGGTTAATAGAATTTGTAGTTAATACTGGTGGGCCACTTTCAAAAGCCTGGCGGGCCGCAGCTTGGTTATCCCTGTCCTAGACCATGATTTTCGAAAAAAATTTCATATCTGATATATGTATATATATATATATATATATATTTATATATATATATATATATATATATATATATAGATATATATATATATATATATATATATATATAAACATATATATATATAAATTTTTTTTCGGCCCATATTGGCATCTCCATGCTGCGCTCATCGGATCAAATGAGCTGAAATTTGATATTGTTTTCGTTGCAGAACGAAATTATCATACTTCGGTTGAATTTTCCTAACCGCCGCCAT
>JARQZK010005148.1:82500-95000 GCA_030704885.1 Cynegetis impunctata
GAATCTCTCATATAACTCGTGTTGAAAGTTGGTTTTGATAGGCCATGTTTTGACGTTATCACCTAAGCTCCTCCTCCATGTCAGATCCCAATAATATGTAATCAATGTACCTACGTAAAAAAATTCAACCTTTTGTTTTTAAATCTGGTGGATCAGTAAAGGTGCGGAAACTCTCAAAATTCAAAAATATATCTTTAAAGAAAAAACTGCTTCTGCAAAATATTGTATACCACAAAAAATTATTTTCTTATCATCAACTTAATCCACCTCCACATTTTCAACTCTCTAACTCTAGTTTGGACAGTGTTTGGTGGAGTGAAATTCGGTTTTTAAATATACTCCACAAAGCTCTTCGAATGTTCACATCTTTTGCCACTGGCCTCAGAAATTTCCGCTCAGTCACCACTTTCTTGTTCATATTTTGAAAATGATAAAATATTGACTGTATTTGATTACATTTTAATATTTCTGCATCAGAAAGAACCCCAAATATTCGATTCACACTTTGCCGTAATTAATTAAATTTCTTGCAATTAATTATAACCCTTCCCGGCCTCATTGTGATGCCTAAATTGCAAAAAATATGATAAAAACACATAAATGTGAGACTTTTCATTTATTACAATAGCCCACTTGGTTTTATTGATACTAGAAATATTCAGCAGGGTTAAAAAAGTAATGACGAATAAGCTGAAGGTAAGTGGGGTACTGTAATTATCCATGAAAATTTTCTCGAGACAAAAAATCATAAAATTTTCGAAATATAAAAAAACACAGGGTTTTTTCAATTCATAACATCAGCCCACTTGGTCTCATCGATAGAAGAAATGATCAGCAAGCGTATAGTTTATAGTTTCCTTCTGCATCGGAAACAACCCCAAATATTAAATTTCCGCTCTTTCTGGCAGCGGCATCAGACGTCAAAGAAATCTCGGCAATTGTAGTCGGGTACGTTTACAACCGAATAAGAAATCTGATTTTCGATACAATGCAGAAGTCTATCATTTCTGGAGAAAATACGACTAAAAATAGGAGTGAAAATATAGCCAGGTGAAATATTGGTTTTTCCGCAAACGTCAAAAAATGACGACTTTTTCAACCTCACTGCTCAATGTTGAAGTTTGATTTCAAAGGCGTCCTTTTATTTTCACTTTTTTGTACGGCTGTGAGCGTACAAAAAGTACACTTTTTTGTTCACTCACGGTAATATCAAGAACGTCGGGCGGCGTACAGTTGGGTTTCGAATCCGAATTTAATGTGTAAGAAAAATCTTATATATTTTACTATAACTAGTTATTTTTTAATACTCCGGTACTTACCAAAAACGCACAGTCCTATAATGAGTAGATAAGTGACTTCAAATATTTCTGACAATTATGTTGTTGAATTGTCAAATTAGTGTTGCCTACACCTACAAAAATAGTAAGCAAAGCAATCTAGTTTTACGTTTTTTTACATCTGATCCTTATTGAAAATATTATCTTAACTCTATCGTTTGAACACCGTTTGAAAAAAAAATCGCATTGTTTATTCGGTGAAAAGCACTTTTTGTGGCTCGACGAAAATTGTCACATACTATTCTCTAATCGACTTTTTAGATATCAAATATGATGTTACATAATCATATTAACTTCTGCATGGTGTTCCAATGGGAAGTAGCAATAATCTCTTTCACTAGATAAGGTAATATTTTCTATTATCCTTGAAGTTCTTGAAATAAGTAGAATGCGTACAGTAGTATCATTTGATTTGAAAACTTTTATTATTATATCATTAAATTGAATAGTCTGAACAATATGTGAAATAAATCAGTCTATTATTTGTCTTGAATTCAGTCTCATACATTCTCACGCTTCTTGGAGTTAGAATCTATTAAAACAATGGTTAAAAATAACAATTTACACATTTATTATAAAAAATAACTCATGACGCACGTTTCCGTGGAACTTCACCTTCTTCGGATGCTAATGGCAAACTGAAGAAGGTGAAGTTCCACCGAAACGTGCGTCAGCGTTATTTTTTATAATAAATGTGTAAATTGTTATTTTTAACCATTGTTTTAATATGTTTATTAATTTACACCAAGTATCGGCCCAATCAATCCAAAAGTTAGAATCTATATTCAACTATATTATAAATATAGGATATATTATTTTACGTTGCATCATGTGAGCGTTTGATATTGATATAGATGAAACCCAATAAATATCCAGTATTTGATGCGTATTTCTTTAATCTTTATCTTTGAATAATTCCTTATGATCGTTGTCAGCTCATCCGAGTGGACAAAATGTCTTTTTTATATTAGAGCGGTAATTTATTTTCATGAGTATCATGCTAATGGAGAAAACATTTCTGGGGAATGTCGTTTTACGAATGGAAAAAGGGACAATTATCTGAACTGCGACTTGATGAATTCATATTGAAGTGGCAATGAGGAACTCTGAAAGGAAAACCAGAGGAGAGTGATATTAAAATTCAGCATCGTAATGGGTTTTCTGTTTTACTTTCTGAAAGTATCATTAATAATATAGGACAAGTACACCAATGTAATGCAATACAATACAGCATATTACGAATAAAGAACAACAGGATGTAATGTTGAAATTCTATTTCATAAATTGGATGTAGTGGGGTACGTGGGGTTATATAGAAAACCTTTATGGAATTTATTGGCTGAGCTGTTAACTACTGTCTCACTCTTTTATAAGTAGATATGTGAATTATATAGGTTTATATATATATATATATATATATATATATATATATATATATATATATAGATATATATATATATATATATATATATATATATATATATATATACATATATATATTAGTATATGTATACATATGAATATTCTCATTCATTTATTCACTCAGACAATAGATAGAAACAGTTCAAGGAAAAAAAAAGAAAAATACACTCAAGTGAGTTAGCACTTCTTTTGTGCATATAAATTTTGGTAAACACTTCATGAAGTACATAAAGTACCACCCAAAAAAAAAAGTTTTTTTACATAACCACAGTGTTAAAAACTAGAAGAGAGATGTGTGACTAGGGTTGCCGTCACCTAAATTGCTGACGCCGGACAAAAAATTTGAAAACCCCGGACATTTGGGTGGAATTTAGTTCTTTCCTGGACACTCCGTAAAATATATTTTTTTCGAATAAAATAAAACATCGTTTATATTTCAATTTTTTCATTCATTCAAACTTCAAACCGCTTGTTTGCGATATAAAAAAACAACAGAAAACAAATAAAATATCTACTAATAAAACGCAGTTTACAGTTGTTTTTTTTTGAAATAATGTGGTAACAAAAATAATCAGAAACTCTTTTTTTTGGTATCATCATTACTTTATTCTGGTCAGTTTATACTTTATTTTGGTCAGTTTATACTTTATTTTGGTCAGAGGAGAAACGGTATGTGTATTTAGCAAGTTTCTCTCTGGACTTAGCTTGTATACGGCTCGCGATTATGAATTAATTTTTGACTATGATTTGTTTCAATATATTGCTCATCTTAAAATCAATCGGGATTCCCCGGACACAAAATTTGTCTGGGTTTTATCCGGACATATTTTAAGGGACCCGTCCGGACGACCCCCGAACGCTCCCTACACTAGGACAAATCCGAGGAAACCCGGACGGATGGCAACCCTATGTGTGACTAATGGTTTTTTTTTGTAACTCAAGGGACAGTTTTATGCCGTTTCCGAACCGCCAATGGGCTTGAATCTAAGTCATTACCCAATAGATCAAATTTTTGTACCACTATATTTCATACATACAAAACACCCAAGAGCAAAGAGGCTCTCGAACCCACAATCCTCGGTTTAGACTTATCGGTTAACTTTAAGAAAAGATCAATATATTGGTTTATATACCTTTCACAACTATTTGAAAATCTTTTATAATTATTTATGATTCCAATTCCATCAGTTAAAAAGTTATAGCAGCTTGGACCCAGAAATGTAATAAACCGTTTACTAAAACTGAAACTTATTTGTGTATATTGCAATAATGCACTTGTTAACAATTTGAGTCACAATTTCATGGGAAAAGCAGTTCCTATGAATAGGACATCCATACATGAAAATACACAAAGGATGAAAATACAAAGATCTGAGTTTGCAAATCCTGTCTCCATATGAATATACAATTTGTTTTTTTTTGAAATAATTTTTAAAATATAATTTTGAACTATGTTTAAACTTTTGAGAATTTTAATGAATAATCCCCCTCAAACTTATATACCATATATAAGCACTGATTCGATTAATGATCGGTAAACACAAATAAAGAGAGTTTCAATCAGTATATCTCTGATCTAATAAAACTTATGAATTAGTTTTCCTACTCGTCTAGTTAAATAAGGCATTTGACTGTCCTATTTCAGGTTTTGATCAATCAGTACATTCAGGTACTTCACACAATCTGTTTCACGTATCAAATCTTCAAATTTATCAATCTTTATGGGACCAAAAGTCGGAGGATCAACATCAATTTACTTTAAAGCTATATTTTTTTTTTTGGCAACATTCAGAGAGAGTTGATATTTATCCAACCAATTTTTCATCGGGTACATATAATTCTTAATATTGGTTTCAGTTGCTTACCAGGCAAGTCTTGCACAGACAATAACAGTATCATTAGCATAAGATACAATCTTCCTTGTAGCTCTCAAAGACAATAAAGAATTTACATATTCAAGAAACATTACAGAACCCAAAATAGTGCCTTGTGGGACACCGATTTTTACTTTCGTAACTTCTCTGACACATCCATTCACTTTAACAAGCTGCCAACGGTCATTTAAATGAGTTTTGTAAGCGTCCAACACAGAACCTCACACTTCATAATCTTCCAGCATATGCAGAAGTATGTCATAATGTACAGTGTCAAACGTCTTCACTAGATCCCCACTGTATCTAGAAAGACTCCAGACCTGCCTAGAGGTTTCTTATATATATACTGTGGAAATCTGTACTCCAGAATACACAAACAATTTCAATGAAGTGTTACTATGTACATCAGACTACTTTTTCGAAATTTCAACACAAGAATATCTGAAGATACTCGAAGCTTTGAAATTATTCATTTCAACTCATGATATATTAATAATGAAAAATAAGTACACATGTGAGTAATCGTTCCGTTAATATAAAATATATGTATATATAAATATATATATATATATATATATATATATATATATATATATATATATATATATATATATATATATATATATTCAACAACAAGAACATATATTACAGATATATTTTTACCTTTTTTTATTGATAAAAGTCTTGTCCACGTATCTACTGCGAGAGGAAAATATTCAGCGTATTTTAATTCCGATTAATCTAAAACAAAAATTTTCCGAAGTTGAAAATAACTTTTCGATCTAATAGCCGGGAAATCTCGGAAAACCTATCTCTCACGAACTAGCTACAACAAACCGCGAAAAACCACTGAAGCGCCTCCGCGTATTTCACAAGTTTCACACGGAAAATTAAAGCGCGCATGTGCACTACACTGTCGTTCCTTTTTGTTTATCCCACTTGAGCGACGTAGAATCTATTCAATGTACAAGAAAAAATTGTTTATAGCTGAGATGAGGGAACGACATGATTGATGTTCCCACATTAATCACAGAATTCGAGGGTGACGTGTTCTATGGAGAATAGTTTCGTATATGAGTTAGGGAAATTTGACGAATAATTGAAAATTAAATCACTTCCAAAATTATTGAAATATTTGGGAGGTTTCAATGACCCAACATTTTTTAGCTGTAGAACTCTGCTTCTAGACATTTTCACATTATTCTGATCCAAAATAACGTTCCAGAATAATTGAATGAAAAAATAAGTAGATGAAGAAATAATAATAGAATTATAATCAATAAATTTTCTTCAAAAGTTGTGAAAATAATCGTTATTAATTATGATAAGAACATGAACTAAGGATGAACTTATGCATATATATATATATCATTACATTCAATCTAAATATTTTTTTTTTGATTTGAGGTAATTAAAATAAAATACATATTTGCGATTAATATTGTGCATGTCTCGAAAAAACTACATCGATAAAGGTTTTGTAACTTGTGTAGATTTTGCTGCATTATTGTTATATTTGACTCACTAGGGACCAATAATTTGATGCCAGTTCCGAATTACAAATGGCCTAGTAAGCTATGTACATTACTTAATACCACTGAAAAATCATTACTCGGGATTCGAATCCGGTACCGTCTGTCCCTTATACTGTTTTATAACCGTATAGACCACAGCCGTTAGATGGGTCATTGTTATGAAATTATAAAAAAAAATTCTCCCAAAAGAAATTGTAGCAATGGCTGTGAGATTTCGAAAAGTTGATGTTGAAATCGAATCTTTTTTGTATGAACAAAAACTAAGAGTATTAAAAAATTGTTTTCTTCAATTTTTTATTTCAATTTCTGATTATCATCACACGAATATATAGCACATTGAGTTGTGAATAATAAACCGATGTTATACACATATCTTCATGTATATATATATATATATATATATATATATATATATATATATATATATATATATATATATATATATATATATATATATATATATATATATATATATATATATATATATATATATATATATATATATAAATATATATACAAATATATATATATATATATATATATATATATATATATATATATCATATTTAAATTTATAATTATTGGTACTTATCTGACTTCGTCAACGTTAACTTCAATTTCTACTGAATCTCAGTCATATACAGGGTGGGCCATCCATAACTTTCTACCCTGAATTTTGAGCTTTGGGATGGAATAACGAAAAAACGCTCGGACAGGTAAAATTTTTTTGAAAGGGGGACAAATAAGGTTGTTCAAATGACTTTGATATCACTACCCCTCTAGCCGCAACCCCTAACATCTCTCATTTTTGAATAGGGAAAAAGGGTTGAGCAGCACCTTGTTGGAAAGGCAGTTCAATTTCCTGCATGAGTGTATTTTTTTTTTTTCGCTCATTAATTATTATACAGAGTGACTCAGTATCGCATCAATAACTTTCACACGCCGAATTTGGATCTTTGAGATGAAAAAAACGCTCGGACGGGTCAAATTTTGTTGAAAGGGGGACAAATAAGGGTGTTCAAATGAGTTTGACATCACTACCCCTCTAGCCGCAATCCCTAACGGCTCTCATGTTTTTTAAAAGTCTGAAATAACTAAGTGAAGTCTCATTTTCAAACAGCTTCTCCATCTCAATATCAACGAAATCTGTTATCACCGCCTTTTTTTTGCAATTTCTCGATCATTACGTTTATGCCAAACACATGTTAAAAATGCTGAAACCGAGACAATAACTGAAAACGTGAAAACAATAATATTTACAAAGTGAATCGTGCACTTTCGTTTAAATTGAAATAATTGCTGTTAGGGTAGCGGCTAGAGGGGTAGTGATATCGAATTAATTTTTTGACCCGTTCGAGCGTTTTTTCCATCTCCAAGATCCAAATTCGGCGTGTGAAAGTAATTGATGCGATACTGAGTCACTCTGTACACTCTGTATAATAATTAATGAGCGATGAAAAAAAAATACACTCATGCAGGAAATTGAATTGCATTTCCGACAAGGTGCTGTTCGACCCCTTTTCCCTATTCAAAAACGAGAGCTGTTAGGAGTTTCGGCTAGAGGGGTAGTGATATCAAACTCATTTAAACACTCTCATTTGTCCCCCTTTCAACAAAATGTGACATGTCTGAGCGTTTTTTCGTTATTCCATTCCAAAGCTCAAAATTCGGGGTGGAAAGTTATGGATAGCCCACCCTGTATAATTCTTCATTCTTTTTCTCAAAGTGCCTTAACCGGATTCGGGTGTAGGCGATTTCTCTACAACTATTCGTGTTGTGCGTGATACAGTGATACACGAATAGAAGGGACATACAGTTGTACGACGGTTCCGAGCGTCTTTATAGAAAGGCTTTACAAGGCAGAATACTTCTCGGTGGTCTGCCATTGCCTTCCGAGAGGTGGCTCCGCGTTAATTAGTTGGTTCGGCCCGGATTCGATTCGCCGACCTTCTGTTTAGTAGTCCAACGCACTGACTACTGAGCTATGGAGCCACAATTCTTTATTAATAAAATAAAATAACAATAATAAGCTCACGCCTAGCAAAATTATCGTATTAGTTACAAGTCATTCGCTAAGCACTTGAAGTGTAACGTCCTCTGTGGAACTCCGTTCTGAAAGTAAAGATATAAAAGTTTTTGTCGATCATTTCTGTGTTCCTAGTACAAAGACGACAAAATTCGATAATTTTCACCTGAAACTATTCTGCCACTTACCTTAAGTTAGCCATTAGCTTGAGATTGGCAACCATACGATTATGTTCGAGTATACAACCTTGAATAGTAACTTCCGTTTTTTTCAACGGAAATAGCTCCTCAAGCATTTTTATCTGATAATTAACAATGTAGATCATCAAACATTATCTTGAATTAACTGTGCCACCAAATAAATTCAGATTTTCAATAAGTTGAATAAATATAGTATCAGTAGGAATAAAAAATTGGATTTCTTCTTGGTCACTAATGAAGATAGACAAACAGTTTCTGAAAAATCTGGTGTATATAAATTAAATCGTATTGATTGTGGTACATTTCATATGAGTCAAACTGGTAGTAACATCGTTGCCGGATTGGATGAACTAAAATAAACAATGAGCCAAAGTAAAACAGTCGTTGGAATTTCAGAACATTGCATAAAGAATAACCATTTTTTATATTCGGATAATCCAGAGATATTATTCCTACTGAACTGAAGGAAAGAGGATAGATCTTTTAGAAGCTTTGGGGATTACGTCGTCTAGCTCATGGACCTAACTCATCACTCATGATCAAATATACCATAGAAAAACTATCATATAATTCAAAGTGGTTATATAGGTAGGGTGACATAAATATAATGGAGTTCAAATATTTATATGATGAAACGCAGATTTCAGCTGATTGTATTGACTTGAGTTACGAAGTAATTATTAGAACAAATAAACTCATTACTAGCTTCACATCTGCAAACATAATTGAGAAATCTTTAAAGTGTTAATCTTGCCTTACTGGATTATTGAATAGGAATTTGTGAACATAATAACGAAGATTATAAAGCCTAAATAGCATTCTAATAATATGATGTCTATTCGTTAGTACACTCGCATAATAATATTTTGCGTAATCATATCATTATTAATATTTTGTGGAAGGAGAATCCTTTATAAAAAAAAACAATTTTGGTTGAAGACTTACGTCTTGTTTTTCAATTAACGATTTTTTTAAAATTAATGACATGAAGAATTTTGGAATTATGAAAAAGAGCAACTGTTTATTATTGAATCGAAATTTCCACTTATCAATAGATGATTTACTAAGTTAATCATTTATATATATATATATATATATATATATATATATACATATATATATATATATATATATATATATAATATATATAATATATAACAGGGCTATTCAAATTCGAGTATATGCATGGGGATTTCGATAACGGTAAGAGAATAGAGCGATGGTTAAATGAGGGCAAAGTAGCATATTTCAGAGGTCCAGTTATATGGTTAAAAAAAAAATCTTAATCTAGCTCCTTTAGTTCTGGAGTTATATAGGAAAAATCGAAAATTTTGAAATCCTTTTTTTGCCTATATCTTTTTATTTAATGAATTGTTTTCAAAACATTTGTCACTTTGCCATTGCCACTTTTTGTAGGCTATCTAAATATCTAAATAAAAATTATATACAGGGTGTCGTATAAATAGAGCCACCCTCAACTTTCAATTTTCAAATACGGACCTGTATTTTTTTATTACATTTTTTTTGAATGCCAAGAGTCATGTTATATATTCACGTAGTATTTCCATCTGAATTACAGAGTGTTCTGGAAATATTGAACTATTACCAGTAAAATTTCAACATTTTTTTTAAAACTTCAGCTCTAATTAAAAAAATATCATAGGATAAGGTATAGAATGCCTAGGATTTGGAAGATAATCAACATTATTCGGACGAAGAATGTCTTCTTCAAGAATTCATCCACATTTCGGTTCACGCAACCCATGATCAATGTACGAAAATGCGAAATTCTTCCTAGTACGTGTATGGAATATAAATCATTGCCCAAACAAAAAAAACGTTCGACTGGCAATCTTTATATTACATACACCAATTTGGAAATATTTCATTGATACTCACTTTCCGAACTACCTACATTTTTCAGCAAAATTCATGGGCATTCTGTTGCTATATACAACAATTAATGATTAAACTATTTGAATTCTCATAGTATGCTTTTGGAAAATAAATATTTAGTTCGCCTCACTTGTCATTATTTTGACAGTTTCTTAGAAATTATCGTTGGTATTTAATGAAAAATCTGATAGTACTGAAAATGGGTTTCCCCATAGAGCAGAAAAGAGATATGATTAAAGTTTTCTACAGAAATAATAGGAGCATTCGTCTTTCCGCTTGACATTTCTTATGGGGTACACTAAAAAATAGAATATATCAAAACGAAATTGAAAATAAAGAGATTTAAGAATTAAAATCATGAACGCTTCGCATCACTACGCCGAAGAGATATTTTCAGAGCGAATAATAACTTAAAAAAAAACGACTCCGTAAATGTCTGAAACGAGAAGATCGTCAATTCAAAACATTTATTTCGATTATGATTACTTATGATGACTTATTTCAATTCTAGATAAATAACTAAACATGTTCTTGTGCGATAAAGTTATAAAATATAAAAACCTATATGATCAATAATATGTGTCAATGTGATCAATAATGTTTGTGACAGATTATGTTTGTGAGTTCTCAGCAGAATACATACAACAGATCTTCCTCATACCTACTGAGGTAAATCGACATTGGGATCCAATAATTATTCTACCAATGCTACATTATGGTAAAGAAATAACATGTCTCTCGGGAATGTCGATTTTATTCTATTGTTATTCCGAACAAGTAGTCAGACTAGATAATCTGGAAATTCTGAAATTCATTTTTTTCTTAAGGAATCAATTTGTCTGATTCACCTCTCATTCTCTGATATTAATTCAATTAGAGTTGTTATGGAATTAAAAAATGATGAGATATCACTAGTAGGTTATCAGTTCAATATTCCCAAAACACTTTTATGATTTTATATAAAAATAAAACGCCAATATGAAACATACCTTATATAGGTAGTTCGAAAAGTAAATAACAATAAATATTTCCAAATTGGTGTCTGGAGTATGAAGATTTCTATTGGAAGATTATGCACATACATGTACGTACTGGGAAGAATTTCACATTTTCGTACATTGATCATGGGTTGCATGAACTGAAATGTGGTTGAATTCTTGAAGAAGACATTCTTCGTGGAATAATGTTAATTATCTTCCAAATCCTAGGCATTTTATACCTTATTCTATGATATTTTTTTATTTAGAGCTGCAATTTTTAAAAAATGTTGAAATTTTACTGGTAATAGTTCAATATTTCCAGAACACTCTGTAATTTAGATGAAAATGCTATGTCAATATAAAACATGACTCTTGGCATTCAAAAAAATGCAATAAAAAATACAGGTCCGTATTTGAAAATTGAAAGTTGATGGTGGCCCAATTTATACGACACCCTGTATATAATTTCTATTCAGATATTTAGATAGCCTACAAAAAGTGGCAATGGCAAGGTGATAATTGTTTTGAAAACAACTCATTAAATAAAAAGATATAGGCAAAAAAAGGATTTCGAAATTTTCGATTTTTCATATATAACTCCAGAACTAAAGGAGCTAGATCAGATTTTTTGTATCCATATATCTGACCCCTGAAATATGCTACTTTGCCCCCATTTAACCATCGCTCTATCTCTTACCGTTATCGAAATCCCCATGCATATACTCGAATTTGAATAGCCCTGTATATATATATATATATATATATATATATATATATATATGTTCAGAAAGATTTCCGCGGTCGGAAGTATTTGAAAAACTTGGTTCTCGGAATGAACCGCGTGAAAGATTTGAAAAATCTCGACGTTTCGGCTCCTTTTGCGAAGCCATCTTCAGGAGAAGTAAAAGGGAAATAATTCAGAATCGTCGCCTCAATCTGCCTACTCCACGAATCGAATTAGGAGGAATCGGAAACAATACGATTGCGTGGTCTCAACCTGCCTACTCCACTAACCGTACTGCTTCCTGTCAACTCTGAAGTCTCAACCTGCCTACTCTTCAGAGTCAACTGACGGGCTGATCGTCGCGTGGCCGTATTTATAGGGGAGGAGGGCGGGTACTCACGCTCATCAGTGCGGGATGCACTCTGATTGGGTGTGACATGGCGACCACTGAGAAGTGGTTTCCATGCTGATGGGAGTCTGTGACTGTCATCTCTGGTGTTCAAACA
>JARQZK010005148.1:100000-105000 GCA_030704885.1 Cynegetis impunctata
CTGACAGGCGTTGGAGCGCGGGGCCCCCTAATTCGCGGGGCCCGTAGCATTTGCTACTCTTGCTACGTGGTTAATCCGGCACTGATATATATATATATATATATATATATATATATATATATATATATATATATATATATATATATATATATATATATATATATATATATATATATATATATATATATATGGAAAACAGAATTCTTCGTGTTAACGACACACGTTCGTGGCAATAAAATGAAATGAACTAGGACATTTATTTGAAACTAATCAAACAAACCTCCTAGCGGAGCTGGCTATAAGAGTTCACGAAGCATCGAAATATCAACATCTACCCCAGACGGTAATTGTTCGAAATGTTAATTTGTTTATCACAATCGATGGAAATTGATAGACAGACTGTTTCGCCCTTATTGTTTGATTAGTTTCAAATAAATGTCCTAGTTCATTTCATATATATATATATATATATATATATATATATATATATATATATATATATATATACAGTGAGAATTATTTCAAAGTACACATAGGAGAGTCCAATGAAAAATGTGTGCGCCATTTCAAGGTATACATAGGGAAAACAACAATACAGATTACTTGTCATTATGCTTAGCGATATTATTGATAAGTCGCAGTTGTCATAATTGCTTTGGCTTTCAAGGAAGTAGTTAATTTTATTAACTATGTGAGAGTAAGTTAAAACATGTTATGCTTTTCATTAATTTTATTGAGAAATATTTCACAAAACTCTGTTTTCAATGCAGGGTCACCTACTTTCAATTCTTGGTGATTTTGGTACTTGCATGATCAAAATTTTTTTTTTGCGTACAATTCGCAGCACCAAACTTTGTGAAATGTAATGAGCAGCAGCTATTGATCTTGTATACTGCTGCTCTCGACAACACTTGTATACTGCTGCTCTCGATAACACTATTTATCACATCTATTATCTTATTTTCATTGATTTTTTATGGTGCTCTTACTTCGGATCTCTGATGGAATGTTTACAAACAGCCTATGTTCTTAAATTTTGCTGCTATCTTTGATATTGTTCTTATGGATGGAACCGGTCTCTCAGGATATTCAACACTAAAATGAAATCTCACTTGCCTTAACTAAAACCACTGCAGTACCAATCGTAAAGACGAATCTTTTCTTGTAGTGTGTAAATATTGTACATTTTTGAACTTAATTCGATTAGAAATTAAAGTTATCAACAATCACGTCTCAAGCCATGTAAACGATCAAACTTGTTTGGTCAAATTTTAGGTGTTTGTCAAATTATGTGATAGTCTATGGCTTTCTTTGATGCGTTTGTCAAACAATTCACGTGTTCGAGGTGTTTGATGAAAAATTGGATTGACGGCATTTTTTACAACTAAATTCAAAACCGTACTGCTCAATTTTCATGGAACGCGTCACGTCACGTCAACGAAAAAACCGTAACTAACTATGCCGTCGCTTGAAGAATACGTGAAGTTTGTCAAACAAATTTGATCGTTTACAGGGCGCTTAAAGTATTTCAAGTTGTCAAACTAACAAAACATCATATTACCATAGCAACAAACTGCTATGCTATATTTCCTATGTATACCTTCAAATGACGCAAACATTTTTCATTGGAATTTATTGCAATGGTTTTTCTATGTATACCTTGAAATAATTCTCACTGTATATATATATATATATATATATATATATATATAATATATTATATATATATATATATATATATATATATAATATATATATATATATATGTTCATATGTATGTATGAATAAGCTTATGTATTTTGGCGTTGTTTACACGATAAAGAGCGCAATTTTGAAGCAATAGGGTTGAAAGATTGTAATTAGGTAGCTTCGTATGATATCTTAGATGAGATTGGTTTTGGTTCGAATTGGTTGGGGGTTTGACCCCCTGGGGGGATAAATCTTGTTTACACGATAAATGGCGCAATTTTGTAGCAATAGGGTTGAGAGTTCGTATGTAGGTAACTTGGTATGATATCTTGAATAGGTTTGGTTTTGGTTCGAATTGGTTGGGAGGTTGACCCCCCGGGGAAAGAAATAAATCTTGTTTACACGATGAAGGGCGCAATTTTGAAACAATAGGGTTGAAAGTTTGGAAATAGGTAGTTTCGTATGATATCTTGGATGAGATTGGTTTTGGTTCGAATTGGTTGGGGGATTGACTCCTTGGGAGAAGAAGTAAATCTTGTTTACACGATAAAGTGCGCAATTTTCAAGCAGTAGGGTTGAAAGTTTGTAAATAGGTAGTTTCGTATGATATCTTGGAGGGGATTGGTTTTGGTTCGAATTGTTTGGGGGGTTGAACCCCTTGAGGCAAAATAAATCTTGTTTACACGATAGAAGGCGCCATTTTGGGGCCATAGGATTGAAACTTTGTATGTAGGTAGTTTCGTATGATATCTTGGATGGTATTTATTTCGATATAAATTATTTAAAGGGTTGACCTTCCGCAGGTGGAAATAAATATTGTTCACACGATAGCGGGCGGAAGTTTTCTTTTTTGGATTTGGAACGAAAATCATAATTGAATGAATACATTTTTCAAACTGAATACGTTTCGAAAACTTGCTTTTTTAATGCAGCTAGCTGCGATAGAGTTTTCTTCTCATTTTGATTCATCCTCACATCTTTGTTTCCCAGAAGGATAAAAAAAGCGCAAACAAAACTTTAGTGGTCATTAAAAATTAACACTTTATCAGTATACAGAAGCATCAAAGTAAAAGATGCAATTTTTACATTCGATGCTTTAAACATATCCTCTACGTAAGATTTCAGTTTGCAACATAAAGGATGTTCGGTATGTTGAATAAACCTATATCATTTTCTATTGAACTAAAGGCTGAAAACGGGGTTAGAATCATTTGAGACCAGTTTCTTTGTTCTCAGAAGTAGCGCTCCACAAATAATAAGTAGCTTTATGTACCACTTGAGATTGCCCTTGATTTTCTTTGCATCTCTTCTATGGCCTTTGGAGTAACGATGCTACTTTATCCAAATATTCAACTTCCAACATTAGCGAGTTCTTCGTTTTCGAGGAAACCACAAATCTTGTTGGTATGGCTTTCAAGAGCTGCCAACCTTCACACACTGATAGATAAGGCATGGCAAGACCTTTTTAACGATTTTCTGCATTTGGTATTTGACCATTCCCTGGAGTATCTCCTTAAATGATCAATTCTTCAGCTTGGCACGATTTTTCCTGGTCTTGAATGAAATGCACCAAGGTAGATCCAGGCACGGCCTCCAGGTGAACGGAAATTATTGCGCTTGGCTGTCAGGTGACTTGGGTAATTCTATAATCCAAAATCAACTCTTATTGGTGCTTTTCAAGAATATTTTGAAAAATGCCATGGATTTTGTCAGGAGTCAACCCAGAGACATGAAACTTTGCGATAGAGGTTTCACATAAGTTACTCTACAATGTCACTGTGAGTTATGTATACCTAAGGTGATACCATATTCGTCACACGGACTATTGAAAAATTGGTAATTCAGGTTGAATTTTTTCATTATATAAAACGAATTTTGAAAGAGTAAAAGATATTTTGAATGAGAGAAATGGTTAGTGAGGTATGTGCGATTTTATCAAAGGGTAAATGAAGTCTATGAACTCGTGGTTGGATGCCGAGAACGATGAAATACATCCGAATGTCATATAGATCTTTTTTCATCGTTTTCAGCTAGGGCAGGATGAGTTGTATCAAAAAGAAACAGTCAAGAAAAGATGGTGTTGACACCTTTATTTTGAACTTAAATTATCTTTGGATTTAACCATTACTTCGATCAATAGGATCAATTTGAGTATGTCTTGCGTATCTACTTAAAATTCGTATACCATATAGATGAAGAGTTACAAAAATTGCTGTGATACTTCATCGATTAATAGCAAATATGAACTTTTTTCTATTTTTCAGTGCTACTATTTTATGTTAAGTCATAGTTTTTTCACTAGAACATCTTTTGCTTTTGCCTCGATTAGTTGATAGTCTAAAGCTGTGATAAATAATATTTCAAAGAACTGAGAAAACATGGCTTGGTAGACAAACGAACTGAAAAGTAGAAAATAATTTCCGATAAATTTAAATTGAGAATAATGTAGCTGATAAAAAAAATTCTATTGTAGGAAAGCTTGATGTGCTTATAGTCAATTGTTGTAATATTTCAATGACAGATATTTGTGAAAGTAGAGTCAGTATGGAAATATCTTAAAAAGCACCACACGCTCTCCTATAATGAAAATTTTTTTTTTGTTTATTACACTAATCTTAATTTAACTTTATTCAAAATAATTTTTTATTTTTCAGTTCTGCTAACTAAAAAGCATGTATCTATTTTTAACTATTATTTATCCTTAATTTTATATAGAGAATTTTTCAATTTTATACTGAGAAACTTCAATGTGAACCACTTTCTTAAAAAATATCTAGGTAGTTTTTAACTTCATTTCAATAAAAGGCGGCTCATGCTGGATTCGAACTACTGCAAATCGTAGCCAACCGGAAACAGTTCTGATGCGTTCCATAGATTTGCTTTTCTGTCGAGAAACGCTTCCTGATACGTATTATCTGCATATTTCGTGTGAAGAGTGAATTTTGCTCCTGCTGAAACAATGGAGGCAATGGTTGAAGAGGAGAACACCTGCGCCTAATATCTGTAGAAGAAAGAAAAATTGGAAAACTCCGGTTTTTTAGTGAATGAACTGGGTATATTATCTCAAATTTTATTCGAAAGACTGAATTGACATTAAAGCACAACGATAATATTGGTAGAAGTAACAACGGCAATGATACTCTTCAAGGGGCCTTACATATTCATCTATAATGTTCAAAAAGGCTGTGATTTCATTCAAAATATCACTCTGTAAAGAGACAATGCAATGGACTGAAACATAATTGTGCATTTGATTAGCTATAAACTTTTCGAACATGTTCGATAAAGAAAAAATATACTATTTGTGTGCA
>JARQZK010005148.1:110000-117500 GCA_030704885.1 Cynegetis impunctata
TTGCCATTGCCTTCCGAGAGGTGGCTCCGCATAAATTCGTTATTCCGGCCGGGATTCGATCCAGCGACCTTCTGTTCAGTAGTTATTCTCTATAATACTAAATTTCCTAAATACTTTTTTATATATATATATATATATAATTTATATCTGACGCATAATCAGAGTCAATTTTCTGCATAATATAGCTACGGTGTTCTTGTATTCGAGTTTTGAAATTTCTAATTGTACGTCCTATATAGAATTTTTACCCCAAGGTGAAAGGGGTTATAGTATCACGACAAAAATTTAGTAGCTGGTCAGATTTTGAAAATTTCAACGGATATCGATGAAACACATATGATTTCATAAGAAAAATTTCTCCCCACGAAGAATAAAAAAATTATAGAGTTTTTTAGATTTTTTTGTCCATAGACATGTGGTGCTATCTATAAATCTTGAACCTAAACCGATTTTTACAAAAATTTATCCGGAATAGACTTATCAGGCATTACGACATGCACATGCGCCGATGGGTTTTATCATTCCTAGTGCTACGCAGTAGGGTGTCCGGATTTTTCATAATCGTTACAGTCGATTCTATAAATACCAGTACGTTCATCTCTATGAATTTTTGATTTGTCGTTTTTAATCAATTTTCCAATGCTATTGTTGGTTTTATATGAAACTTTGAAATTTTGTTTATGAAAAAACAATTTTTTGGAAGGTTTGCCCAAGTATGTTAAACTGTTAAATAATAAATAAGCATAAATACACTGATAAATTGTTTATTATTGACTTTATCAAGTGCGCGTTGTACTATATTTCTTCTTCTTCTCAAGGTGTCATATCTATTCAATTAATGTTTGGCACAATCTCAGCAAATCTGTCTGTCTTTAGCAATCTGAAACAGTGAGCACTCGTTCATACCAGTCTAATCGCGGATATTCTTTAGCCAGGAGTATTTTCTTCTTCTAACGCCTCGGTGACCTTCGATTTTACCGTCCATTATCAGTTTAAGTAGGCTGCATCTGTTTCTCCGCATCACATGACCTAGACTTTTTTTGATAAGTTCTTTAACATAAATACAAATACAAAGTATAAATAATATATGTGTTTATTAATTATTATTTCAGTTAAAATGTATTTTCATTTGATACTGGGCTTGCGTAATCCATCATAATGTTTTCATTAATGAATAAACTATAAGAAAATGTATGAATTGATGCTCGGTATTCTAATAGATGTAAAACTCACAAATAATGAAAATTTTGTTATTCATGTCATAATGAATTTGAGAATTGAAAAAAAAAATATTGCAAAGTTTCATTTCTTTACCTCTGTCGACAGACCCCATAACTGCTTACCTTTTCTTATAAATTCATAATCAGTGCAAAAAGGGCTATCATACATTGTTTTATATGCTCTCTGATATAATTTTGAATTTTGAGGTTGAAATTCAGATCTACAAAGGTGTGGCAACTATAAAACAAGTAATAATGTAAATTGAAATAATTCGTAAATTAAGAAGCTGTTTTAGAAATTTTTGTCATAACTTCAAATAAAACTTAATGTTCAAATGAAAAAAATTATCTAGGACACCTCGTTATGAAGAAATTATTATTTAGATAAATACTCAATAAATATAAACTCAAATTTACATTAGGTATATTCATGTGTTTTGTGATAACATTAGATACCATAATCAATGAAAATACAGAACTCAACTGGGAAATACAAACAACAAAATAGAAACTTATCCAAGGAAATTCCAATCATTAAAAATTTCACAATAAAAAGACATTTAGCGGTTGCCTGAAATGATATATATCAACATATTCGAACTTACCATATACTATGGTAAAGTAGGAAAACATCGCAAAAAATTTCTACTCAAATATATAAATAGCATCTAATCCTCAATCCAATCTGTCAGAAAAGTACATATTTTGATGTCTCAGGTGAGAAATATGAATATTTTGGGATTTATAAATTGATTTGTTCCTATTTGATGATTTCTATAGCATAATAGTCAAAAAGGCCGTTCGCTCGTTACCAAATATGGGGAATATTTAAAATCTTACATTAATAGAAGAACAAAATATAGTACAGTAGCTCACAGTATAAATAGAAACCACCAATTCCCCAACAATTCAGAAACCAATTTATAATTATTTCGAGAAGTTTATTGAACTAAAAAACCAGGAATGTTAAGAAATTCATGAAGCATTACTTAAATCTTAATAGACGATGATTTTAAAATATTAAGTTTTATATCATCAAAATTATTCCTGTAGCCGAAATGAAAGTAATGCGTACTACACTGGATTTACAGAGAAAAATTTAATTTGGAGAGAGAGGATCATAGTAAGTGGATCGAGGTGGTATTCACTTATGGCCTTCTCGATCTCCGGACTTGAACTTCCAAGATTATTCCTCAAGGGACTTTCCAAAGCTTTTAGCTCATATTATTTTCGTGGAAAATGAGAATGGTTTGTGAAATTGGATAAATGCTGAGGATAACTTAATGAGAACTGACCCTTTTTGATGGATTTCCGCAATCTGTGAGGAATATATTGAATATTTGCATTCGACAATTTCTGGAATATATATATATATATATATATATATATATATATATATATATATATTATATATATATATATATATATATATATATATATATATATATATATATATATATATATATATATATATATATATATATATATATATATATATATATATATATATTATAGCGAATATGGTAGCCACCTTCGGGTGTTCCGGGCGTATTTGTTCTCGTGGCCGAAATGTTTTCTTCTGTTCTGAAAGACGTGGTTCAATTGTTTCCGACTGGTGGCGCTGTGTCATATTTATATGTCATGGAGTTGCTAGCAGAAATAAGTATGACCGTTTGAAATGTTGGTTTGGTTATCACTCCCGGTGGATGGATGATACTGATGAGCCCCGATAAGGGCGAAACAGTCTGTCCATCAATTTCCATCGGTTGTGATAATCAAATTAACATTTCGAACAATTACCGTCTAGGGTAGTTTGTTGATATTTCGATGCTTCGTGAACTCTTATAACCAGCTCCGCTAGGAGGTTTGTTTGATTATTTTAAAATAAATGTCCTATTTCACTTAATTTTATATATATATATATATATATATATATATATATATATATATATATATATATATATATATATATATATATATATATATATATATATATATATATATATATATATATATATATATATATATATAATATAATGAAAATTATTTCATAATAAATTTCTAGTGCAATACAGTTTCAATGCCATTAAATTAAATTAAAATTCTCAGTTATACTTCTTACACCTTGATGACACAACAATTGAACATACCCAAAGAACTTGTTGAAGAACTTGAGCTCGATTAGGCAATGTTCACAATTATAGTCAAAATATATCAAAGCTGAATAAAAACAAATCAGATTAACGAAAACAGATTCTATAACAACTACTATAGCTGAACGAATAAAATAAAATGTTATATCGGAAAAACTACATAAGAAAAAGAAAAAAAAAACAAAATTGAAAATAATTAATCAAGAAAACGAGTGAATGATGATCTTCCTATTCAACTGAAATAACCATTGATTCCTCCTACTTTTCCAACTATGAGAGCTTTGCGGATTATTTAGATAATAAGGCTTCAAATTGTTCATTTTTGGGACTGTATAAATGATAGATTTCTTTATATTAGACTTACACAGTTTTAGGGGTTTCGCAATTCTGTGACTATGTTGTATTGAATAATAATAATTCGTATATGAATTGAAAATTTGTGAATTACCCGAAATATAATATATATATATATATATATATATATATATATATATATATATATATATATATATATATATATATATAAAATATATATATATATATATATATATATATATTATATATATATATATATATAATATATATATATATATATATATATATATATATATATATATATATATATATATATATATATATGTATATATATATATAGTTGAAAGGGCAATTAATAAACGAAAGTCATTCGTCAATACATCTATATTTCGAACTTTAAGCGGTTCTTCTTGAGGATGCTAAAATTATATAAAAATTACCTTACAACATTAACATAAAAATTTCTAACTTACATCTGAACAAGACTCAAAAAAACAACAAAATGAACATGACAAAACCTCAAAAGGAACTCTAATTCCCCTTAAACTATATATACCCTAAAAAAATATATATATATATATATATATATATTACCAACCAGACCGTGTTTCGTGTTCAATAGTTTGACAAGGGAGCAATTTTGTAGGTTATATTTCATAGAATATTTGGGTTGTTCATAGAACCCTCATTCGACAACCGGAATAAGAAAAGAGTGAATAGGTTCATGTACCAACAATATTTATGCGTTGGACTCATCGATCAATCGTGGTGCATCAATTATGTCCAAAGATAGTAAATAACTGTATATGCTACTTAGATTACTGATGTCAGTCTTTCTGTTTATGTTATTGGCCCTTTCATATTCTTTTACATTTATTG
This sequence comes from Cynegetis impunctata, assembly GCA_030704885.1. Taxonomy (NCBI): domain Eukaryota; kingdom Metazoa; phylum Arthropoda; class Insecta; order Coleoptera; family Coccinellidae; genus Cynegetis; species Cynegetis impunctata. The sequence goes on from JARQZK010005148.1 coordinate 114,568, forward strand.
ATTTGAAAAATTTTTTGAATTGTTTAAAAAGACAACAATGAGAATTATAATTTCAACTTTGATAGCACAAAAATTTTAGAAATAGAGAAAGATCAAAAACGCAGAGAAATTTTGGAAATGTTAGATATTCAAAAAAATTTAAATAATGTCGTAAATGATAAAACAGATATGAAGCATTTGAGTTCAATATACGCAGATTTAATTCTTTAATTTTTCGAAGAAACAACATAAATCAAAACAAAATAATTCAACAAACAAATTCTAACCATAACAACTCATCTTCTTAGACAGAATCTGAACATCTAGAATTTTCAATTTTTCTAAAAAGAATGTATAGTTTAGAACATTTAATCTCCAAAATTACAAGCAATGTCTCTTTAAAGACAAATCCAACAATCAAATATTTTAATCCTATTTTGTAAATTACGTGGGTGAAGGTTTCTGTGGTTCCCTTTTTATCTAATATCAACAGACCTGACTGTTAATATTGGACTAAATAGTATGTAATTAATAACAATTTTCGTAAAAAAAGATAAATAGTACCCTGTTCTTTAACTTTCTAAAATCAAAATAATTTGAACCTATTTCGACATTACGTGGGTGAAGGTTTTTGTGGTTTCCCTTACCATCTAATAATAACAGATTTGAATGTTAATATTGGACTGAATAGCACGTGATAAATTACAGAGAACGGCCACAGCCAAAAAATTTTGATGAAACATATTAGTCTTTTTTAACAATTCAAAAATTTTTTCAAATCAATAAATGTCAAAGAATTTTCAATTTTTTCAAAAGTTTCGATAAAGCTACGAATGTCGTGGCAAAACGTCAACTTTTTAATCAAATCGACTTTTTTAAGATTCACCTGGCCTGTTATTGCTAATAATTATCAAAAAATTAAAAATAGTTCACAGGCAACAACAATTCAAATAAATATTTATATATATATATATATATATATATATATATAAATATATATAAATATATATATATATATATATATATAGTTTTCCACTTTTCTGTAAATTATTTTGATAGTCAAAATAAATAAAAATGATATATATATATATATATATATATATATATATATATATATATATATATATATATATATATATATATATATATATATATATATATATTTTATATATATATATATATAAATATATATATATCATTTTTATTTATTTTGACTATCAAAATAATTTACAAAAAAGTGGAAAACTATTGCACAGTATTACTTTTTTTTTATGTTTATAACTACTTTCTCTCAATAATCCCCAAATATAGCCTTTCATCATATTTTCATTGTATTGGCCTTGATAACGTTGTTCCAAGATCATAATTTCTTGACGGAAACATTCTCCTTGCTCTTTTGAGTGCGCCACCATGTTATTTTCTAATTTGTCTGAATGTTTCAGCAAATTTTCAATTAGCTTTCGGTAGTTTTCAGCTTTGTTATTTTCTGAAAATCCGGAGACTACTGCTTTAAAACTATTACAACTTGGATTTTTAAATCAATTGAGCAAGATTGGAAATTTCTCATCGGCAGATATCTGTCTTATATTAGAATCAACAAAAACAACACTTAGCTTTAACCTTTGTTTCATACAACTTCAGAAAAAAAATTTTCGAAAGCAAACTTTTTATGGAAAAAAAGTATTTTCTCTTCGTTTTTATGTATAATCAACTGGAAAATCATAAAATAAATTTTGTTGAGTCACAGGACCTCTAAAATTGAATTATATATAATATATGTGGGATTAAATCTGTTCAATAACTAATTTGATCAAGTCCTTAAGTAGACCAAAATTAAATAAGGAATATTTTTCTACAAAATAATTTAATTGTTTGTTCATTGACGTGTCCTATACATTAGTGTAATGTCATACTGGATAATTATATAGGAAATTTTTCATCGGCAAATATCTGTCCAATATTAGAACCAACAGAAACAACACTTAGCTCTAACCTTTGCTTCATAAAACTACAGAAATTTTTTTATCTAAAGCAAACTTTTTTTGGAAAAGAAGTATATTCTTTTCGTTTTCATGCATAATCATCGGCAATATATAAAAATACAATTTTGTTGAGTTACAGTACCTCTAAAGTAGAATTATATCCAATATATGTGGGATTAAATCTGTTCAATAACTAATTTGATCAAGTCCTTAAGTAGACCAAAATTAAATAAGGAATATTTTTCTACAAAATAAGTTAATTGTATGTTTATTGACGTGTCCTATACATTAGTGTAATGTCATACTGTATAATTATATATATATATATAATATATATATATATATATATATATATATATAGGTATTATATTATATATATAATATATATATATATATATATATATATATATATATATATATATATATATATATATATATATATATATATATATATATATATATATATATGTATGTATTCATGTGGGAATATATGTATTTAAATCTGATCAACGAAACTGACACAATTTTGAAAAATAATGGCAATACTAAACTCCAGGTATATTTTCCTATAGTGAAAAACCATTCGTACTAAAAGCTCGCGCATGTTCTCACCGCTTGCGGGGTAGAAACGCGAAGAGCGCCAGTATCAAGGGTGCTATGACCACGGCGTCTACGGCGTTGTCGGCGGATCGATAATCAATCATATTATCTCGCGAATTAATTTCAGCGCTCTCGCTTATTCGGAAAGTTAGTACACTCAATTACTCTTATGTGACCGGTTTTGAACATAGTTAATGAACTTCGAACTTTCAGGTTTTTCATCGGTGGGAGGGTCTAACGAAACATTTGTATGTTGCAAATTTTTATGTTTTGCACTTAGTGACATAATCTGGAGTGCAATTTGAAAGTGAACTAAGGTTTAGTGTATTAAAATGTTATATGCGCGCGCGAGTTCTGTCATAAAATTGTGGA